>BPLQ01004179.1:0-481380 GCA_021605075.1 Caerostris darwini | reverse complement strand
CTCGGAAGAAAAAATTAGAAACCGAAAAACTAATAAAAACAGCAAGTGAAAATTTTTTTGAAAACCTGAAAAATCTGATTATATAAAAATAAATTGAATGAAATTTTTTAATCTAAGCATACAAAAAATAATTTTTATAGCTTGTTATGCATACAATGAAAGTCAATTGAATTAAAGATTTTATGGTTAAATGGTACTAGTATGAACTCTGAGAATCTAAATGCAACAACCTAAAAAGATGTGCTAATAAGAGATGTTCCTAATAATGATGATAGTGGAGCACAGAATGAAAAGTTTAAGTGCATTTGAACATCGATCTCAAGAGTATAATTGATTTCATCTCGGAAGTCGTGCAATAACTAATACATTTCACGAGCTACTGCATGAGGGTAACAATTTCTATGAAACTATCCATGAAAATTATCCATTTCTATGAAACTATCCTGCAGCAGTGTTTGATTTATAGGGATCATGTAAACTACATAATATTGTAATAACTGATAAAAAAAAAAAGTAAAACGCAAAGATTATTCACAAATTTTATGCTGGTCAACAATAACTTGCAAACAGCTACACCATCAGAACCATTTATCCACTAAGGTGCGTAGAATCTACCAACTAGAACCATCTCTCACTAGATGACCCATTGACTAGCGTTCTGGCCTTTGGTACCACAGGCTTCAGATTCGTTCGGTGGCAGGGATGTTTGTGAGTGGTTCGAAACCTACGTTAAACTGTAGGTCTCGGTCTAAGAAGCCTAAAGTGTGCACAAAATGGTCGTAGAGCGACAAACCAAACTATATCTTCATAAGGAGTATAGAACTTACCATCTAGAAACCATCTCGTCACCTCAGAACCCATCACCCCAGAATCATCTCTTCACTATTGGTAGAACTATCCATTATGTTAATCAAAAATGGTTCATACAATTGTAAAGTTCGACAAAATGAAAATTTATTAAAGAAATACGTATAAGAATCGAATAATAAGTACACAGAATAATGAAGCAAATAACAAAATAGAAATATACAGGGAAAAAAAAAAATTGTAAAGCAAACTCTCAAAACATATAATACGCTGACGATCGGAAAAATATTTCTAAGACAACAATAATATATATCAAATATACCGAATCATGGAGCAATCATGCAATTGTATTAACATGCATATTTTCTAGAATTACAATCCTTGCTAATACAAATGGTTTCACAGATATATACTACAAAGAGAAAATGGCGGGGAATAACATTTGCACTTTTTAATCAAGTACAAATGAAAAGCATTGAAAGGAATTAAAATGGAAAATAGAAATCCATAAACTAAAAGATAATTCCCCGGCACTATTTCAATAATATTTTAAAGACTTATTTCAGGTATGTGAATATCGATTACTTGGCAAGAAAAATGAAGAAATGAAATTACTTTGTCAGTAATTGACTCATTAATTGCACAACCATTCATTAGCAACACTAGTGATCATAAACGTTGGGAATTGAGTAATTATACAACATCTGAACTGCAAACACAGCCTGATTATTTGTTCTTTCGACTCAGAATATACCTATCCTCAAATTTTTTTATCATATAAAGACTTGCCGAAATATTTCGAGTTTATAGACTAGAACTCCGACAAAATGCACTACAAGACAAAAAAATATACATCAAAAAATTATTGAAATAATGAAACATAAAAATTCAAACAAAATCAATCAAATCAAATCAAATCAAACCAAAATAAAATACAAAAATTATGTGTAAAAATAAACTATTAAAATTTCAGAGGAATTGAAGATTTTATTCAGAAATAGAGTTACATAAAGTGAATCGAACAAGGTATTTGCACCATATGTAAGTTGTTATTCTGCTATACATTGATTCTTTGAGTTGGAAGATGTCTCCTTGCAATATTTGAGTACCCTTCTGCTACTATTGATTTAGATTTCTAATATTCTGGAGAGTTGGATGCATCTGCTCACCCATCCCCAAACGTATTTTATTAAGGAAAGGTCTTAGCAAACCATGAAAGCATTTGACAAGTCAAGAAGAATGATTGTAAAATGTAATTGCCAGATATATATGACAAGACATAGGTAGCACAAGATATAGATGTAGTACAACAGGACGTAAAATAGTGTCGATACGTATATCACTACGTTGTAAAGCAGAAAACTAAAGGCATCCAAAACTATAACTCTCGGTTGTTGGTCTGTGTCGAGATTGATAGCCTATTTACTTACACGTCTTTAGTCATGGTCACCAGACATGATTGCTAGAAACCATTCTACTCCAATACGTGCGATACCAGCTCAAATGGGCCCAGCACTTTTGTAAACACATTTGTCAGTGTATACTGGTGAGAGGTGAATTATGCTGAGACCCCGTTCAATGATTCGCATGTTATTGCTATTTGCAGACCTCTGATGTCTCGGTTACACTCCAGATTCATTGATAACGACGGATCAGGTGCTATGATAACAGCTCTAACAATTGCTTCATCCTTTCTCCAGATCAGTGTCCTTCTGCTCTGTTTCCGAAATGGTAATTACTCAACAACAGTTCTGAAGATCCAAATTCTTTACGCGAACAAACAAGAAGATAAAGTAAAAAAAAATCTGTGTTCTTTTATGTATCTATATATCTACCCACTTCTTAAGACATAGTAAATAAAGACGTTTAAACAAGACACATCGAACAAGACACAGCTGGAAATTATAAAATTATTGATTAAAATCAACCTTTACAATTACCCTAGATTATGATAACGACGGACAATATGAAAATAACAATTACAAACATTAAAATGATCCTAATAAGAAGGATGAACCTAGCGCGCCGTTATGAATTAATAGCTCTATTTTTGTAAGCAATATTCTAAGCAATATTCTTAATTTCGACACGTTCGCCTAACAGTACTTGTTTGTTAAGATTATCCGATCAGCTAGAACTTTAATTTTGTGTGTTTAATTGGACATTAGAAAATGTGATAAAACACATATAATAGTAACGAATAGTTTTTTAAATTTTCTTTTTTTGTACTTTTAATTTATTTTTATTAACAAGCGATATCACCCAATTTGGGAACCAGTACTCTAGATCAGGGGTCTCCAAACTTTCCAGCCTTAGGGCCATATTGTTTACACCAGTAAGTACCAAGGACCAAAACCGTTTTAATTTTCTGCCATTATACATAATTTGTAGTGTTTTAATGTGTTTTTTTATCCAAATTATTACAGCAACAATAAGCTATTCGCTGTCGCGGGCCGGATTGACGACACTAGTGGGCCAAATTTGGCCCGCGGGCCGTAGTTTGGAGACCCCTGCTCTCGATTAAGCACCGCTTTATCGATGTGTTCTACCATGATACATCTATTCGTGTCAACATTCGTGTACCATCACGTCAACTCATCGTGTATTTCTATCAGAAACATGTCAACATTCGTGTACCATCACGTCAACTCATCGCGTATTTCTATGAAACATGTCAACATTCGTGCACCATCACGTCAACTCATCGCGTATTTCTATCAGAAACATGTCAACATTCGTGCATCACGTCAACTCATCGCGTATTTCTATCAGAAACATGTCAACATTCGTGCACCATCACGTCAACTCATCGTGTATATCTATCAGAAACATGTCAACATTCGTGTACCATCTCCACGTGTACCATGTACCGTGTCAAAATCATCGAGTGACGGCATCGCTTCAACCCAAATGTCGAGTGATTCTTCGCTTTAATCAACTTGCTTCCTTTAGCCCGATTGCCCGTTCTTACTCGAATGGCGATATATCGCGAGCAAACTCTTAAGACAATGATGCAATCAATGTGAGGAGACGAAATTCAATTCGAATAGAAGAATTTCCTAGTATTGGAATTTCTTTTTTATACATCATCCAAATACTCATCAACGATGCTCAGAAATTTCAGCTACTCGTTCATTTACCACCTAATTCATACAAGTTTCATATTGGATAGAAAGGTATTTGCATGCGAAATTTCATTGCAAATAATTCCTTCTTAATGAGTCGTATTTTTATTTATTCAGTAATTTTTTTGTCTTGCTTTAGAGAAAATAATCCTCCAAGATATAAATAGCTTATTTTTTAATTGTTGTTTAGCAGTCCATGTTAGGAAAGACAATTATGTTCGGTAAATAACACAGCAATTTGTTGGAAGTTTTTATGGTTAATTTAACTTTGAAAAAAAAATATATATTTGAAAAACCTTGTCTGCTTTGAAAACTTAAACTAAAAAATTTATACTGGAGTAATAAATTTTTAAGAACATGAATAGAATTAAAAATTTTATTTGCTAAATAATGCTGCTAGGAAAAAAAAAAAAGCATGCATGCATAAATAAATTTTGTCAAGTAAAATAATAAAATAAATTCTGCTTAAATAAAAAACTACGTTCTTTATTTTTAAAATCTGTACAAAACGAATTTAATAAAAAAAAAATTCGAATGGAAAAATTTCTATTCATTATAATGATAGTTAATAAAATTTATCTTGGTATTTATTCTAAAACAATTGATTGGATGAATTTTTGAAATGTGGAGATTTCTAAAGATTTGATGAATTTCATGCCAGTTCCAAGAGTTACATGATTCAATAAATTCATCTAGTATTTCATATTCAATGTATTTAATCTAAAAGATTATCTTCCACAAAAAACAATCGGCCGTATTCAGTGTAAAATAATACAATGTGAAATCATAATGTATCAAATTTCCTTCGAAAATGGCTAGCTCTCTGGCGCTCGATACCACAGGTTTCGGTCCCGGCGGTGCCATGGTTGTTTGTAGTGGTTCGGAATCCACTTTAAACCGTAGGTCCCGGTCCTAATAGGATCGTAGAGCGTTGCGGGGCATTGTTACTCCGCGTCCGTGGCTTATCTTCAAGTTACACGCGCCCCCCTGGGTAATACAAAGTGAGTACGTCTGTGCAGCACTTGCCTTAAGGCATCTCTGCCAGCTGCATTAGAAAGAAAAAAAAATCTTATCGAGCGGAAAGTAGGGGCTTTTTAGTGTTTGATATATTTACACAGATTTTGCAAAAAAAAATTTCTGGAAATACTCTGATTCATTCATTTCCGTCGTTTTTTAATTAATATATTTCGATAAAAAAACCTCTCTTTAAGGAAATCCGTCACTTCTTACTGGAGTCGACACTTCCTCGCCCCATGGTCTATCACCAATCGCGATGCATATTCCATCTGTAATTGTTTCGACCTACTGTCAGATTTGAGTGACTAGTTGTTCTCATTAGAATAAAACACTAATTGCATGTAGTATAAATATCCACGACACTGCTTATCTGCTGTCAGATTTTAATGATAGGTTGTTATTATGTACTTGTAAAGAATATACATTCCTTTCCCCTGGGATCAGAAATGTTATATCTCTTCTCGTGGGAAAATTGCTACAATCTTCATATATTTTTTTTTCTTTCTAATGCAGCCAAAACTTACTTAGACAGCTTGGTCTTGGATGCCTTAAGGAAAGCGCTGCACAGACGTTACTCACTTACAACCCAGGGGGCGCTGTAACTTGAAAATAAGCCACGGACGCGGAGTAACAATGCCCCCGCAACGTTCTACGGTTCAAAGTGGGTTCCGAACCACTACAAACATCCATGGCACCGCCGGGACTCGAACCCGAAACCTGCGGTACCGAGCGCTAGCCACTCGGCCATTCAGGCCCCAATCTTCATATATAACTTTCAAAATAATAATTGTAAGATATGAGCTCAATACCAAATTAGTAGTATTGTTACTAAGTTTACATATAATTCGAGTCCAAGTCTAAATAAGGTGTTGTTGACAGTTGATCACCATTTTTCTTGGGCACACTACGATCCCCAAACCTTTCACCCTTGGATTTCAGTGCGCGGGGTATTGTTAAAGATCAGGTTTACACCCCGCCGCTGTTCCTGATACGATATCGCGAATAAGTTCTGCAATATCGCCAGAATTGATCTTGCGACTTGATATAACTTGTTTTGAGTATGCAAACATATGACAAGAATTGATTCACCCATGGAAGATTTGCAAAGTAACAAAGAACAACAGCATCGAAAATTTGTGAAGAAATATAAAATTTATATATTCCACTACCTAATGATCAATTGTGTAAAGGAGTGGCAAGAGCTTCTGGTTCGAGTCCCGGCCGTATCGTAGATGTTTGTAGTTGTTCTGAATTGACTTTAAACCACAAGTCCCGGTTTAATATGACTGTAGAGCGTTGGGCCATAAAGTTGATAATGTGTGTAGAGTGGTAATTATATATTACTGACAATGGAAGCAACATGAAAACTACCATACCTACCAAGTACCCTATTATAAAAAACTACTATGGCATATGTATATATATATTAAATTATATATATATGAGTATATACACGTGGGGCTTTTGATGGTCGAGTGATATAGAGCTCTGGTGCTCGAGTCCCAGTGATGTCATGGATGCTTATAAAGGTTCAAAATCCACTTTAAGCAGTAGATCCCGGTCTAATATGACCGCGGAACGCTGACAACCCTACCCCGTAAAAAAAAAAAGCATCTCTTGTTTCGGTATCTGCCAGTAAACAGAAAGTCATAGTCTAACGTGGGCTGTAGTGCTATGGGGTTAGTTATTACTTTTATAAAAGGCTTTATAATTGCACTCAATACATTTTTTTTCAGCTAGTTTATGTTGAAGGGGCAACTTAGCTCTAGGCACAGTGATGTGGTGTCGTGTCGCTAGTTTATGTCTGCAGTGTATTTGGAAACTGATTTCAATAAAATCTTTCATCACTCTTCTAAATTTCGTATTAAGAATTTAATATATAATATTAATTTCAATATTTAAAGATATTAATTAAGTGAAGTATTAAGTGTGCATGAAGGTAGCAGCAAAAGATTTTTTTTTATTCCTTCGTCCAACAGTGAGAAGGATCTTCGAAGGGGGGAATGGTTTATAGAGGTTTGCAGAAGAATTGATCTCTGTAGGTAGGTCGTCAACCGATAAGTAGAAACGATTTCGTTTCTTTGATAAGGGTTGAGATAAATCGACAACTGTGATCTCAAATGTTGATTGCCGTGTCATTACTAAGCCAATAGATGCTTGATTTATTAGTTCGGTGCTTTCGTAATTCGGTGCAATTTATTTCACAGAAACTGGTGCACTTGTAAGCTTATAAAATTTATCAACATATAAAACATTCCTTTCTACTTTTTTTTTTCTTCAAAATTCTAAGTCACTGGAGCAAGACTTAATCTTCCTTCGGCGCGAAATTGTGATGCACATCCTTTTCCGTCGAATCAAAATGCAGATTTTTTAAAATATCAACAGAGAAAGTTCATATTTATATTAAAACATTGCAAGCTTATTTTCATGCTGAAAGTATACATAACATACAGTGTCGACATCAAACCAAAAAAAATTGCTGGAAAATGAATGCGTACTTTCTATGGAGAATCATTACATCCACTTTAGAATTGCAAAAGATAGTTTTGCAGCAGCCTAATGGCTAATTGGCTAGCACTCTGGCCTTTAGTACTGGCGGTGGCATGGATGTTTGCGAGTGATTCGGAATCCACGTTAAACTAATTAGCATAGGTGTAATTAGCCTAAAGTCTGTAAAAAATTACCATAGAGCGAAAAACCAAACCTTCATTTGTCTGGTTACAACCAGGCTTTCCTAGTTCGGAAATCCAACATGCTATTTCCTAATCACCCCGCAGGTTTCAAGTTCAAATCCTGACAGTGACGTTAGTGGTTCGGAATCCACGTTAAATTGTAGATCCTGGTCTAATAAGCCTAAAAAATGACCTTAGAGCAATAAACGAATCCAAACCGTTTTGTCTCCATGTTGCTCATTCCACGTCCGGTTCGAAAATGTCATTTTTAATTCCAAAAATATATATGGAACCAAATTTTCGAAATTTGATTTAAAAGTTTTTTAAATTGTTTTCTTTTTTCGTGAAAAATTTAGCTGTAGCGTAAAAAAAACCTTACAACTTCCATAACCTTCTTAAACCTAGCTCTTTTAATCTTTGATGATCCAGTTGGCACATAAAAAAAACTAACAAATCCTTTATATATACATTGTAGAACCCCAACCCTTCCTTGTGCGTTTGTTAATTATTTTAAGAATCAGAATTTAGCTTTTATGCAATAAAAAGAAGCTTGTTAAAATGTAAAGTAGAACTCAAATTATCCCAATTAATTGCGATTATACCCAACCCGGATATTTAGATAATGGATGAAACAAGAGGTTGTTTATTAGTAAAATAACGCAATTTGCCTGTAACCTATTAGTTTGATGACTTCAAAAATAACGATGTTTTGTATAGTTACTTATTGTATTAATATATCATTGCAAAGTCAGTTGTTTCGCAGTCTTTACTCGGTTCCTTTAAGCTGTGTCTATTACTTGACAGTGGAGAGCTATAGCTTATCACACTCAGTTTGCCTTACCATTCGTTTTAACGCTGTGTAAAAGCTTCTGGTGCAATTATAATGTAATCGTCCTCTTCCGTTCATTAATGAGTTCTTTTTTCACAATTTGTGTAAGTTCATGACCATTTAGAATTTGGAAACCAAGTTTCGAAGAATTGCACATCAGCCTCTGGCTATGTCTTCTGTACTACACTCGAAATTTCTAAGAATTTTCGCTATGATGTCTCTTATATTTTCAACTGATATTTTGTCCTTGTCTTCTATATCTTCCTCTTACTTTTCACGATATTTTCTTCTTCCTTGATTGAAATACCTCTCAATTTGTTAAGCTCAACCACATTAAGAGGTACCCTTCTTTGTGGTTGATCTCACCAAAATCTATGCCACCATGTACATGCATTTTTTTATATCAATCTTTTTGTGATGACCCACAATGTCTTCCGTATCTTGATCTTCAATGAAAAATTTATTTAACACTTGTCCAATGGTGCTTCATACATTCGTTAATTGTTAGGCCCATTAACTGCAACAAATTTGTTACATTCATTATTACTTACTCTCAATTTGTTACAAGACCTTCTTAATGTGGTTGATCTCATCAAAATCTAGGCTTCCGCCACCATGGACATGCATTTTTTTTATATCAAACTTTTTGTGATGAACCACAATGTCTTCCGCATCTTTATCTCCCATTAAAAATTTCAAAAATTTCAACACATGTCCAATGGTGTTTCATACATTCGATAATTGTTAGGTCTATTAACTGCAACAAATTTATTACATGTTGCAAGATACTGGTTACATTTGTTACAAACCAATATTCTTGTTGGCAGCAAGAATAGATTGGATGAGAATAGATTGTCAATAGCTTACAATCCTTTGGTGGCTTCTTTTCATTTAGCTTTGATGTTCTTTAACTTCTGGTATGAGGCAGCATCGAGCCAGACATTTGACTGTTACTTCTAAAAGAAAGTTTTACTACATTTTTTAAAACACCAAGGCATTTCAATTTGCATATTAACTGGAGTATTTTGTGGTTTTCCGTAGAGTTAGCATAATTTAGCAGGGCTATACGATCTCTTAGGAACAGGTACACTAGATTGCTTTTTAGAATTAAAGTTGTTCGAACAAAGCCTTCTAAATAAACCTTGTTTCATCTGTGTTATATAAAAATTCAGCATCATAAGATTTTGTAACAATTTTAAATTTTTCAATGAAGTTTTCTGGTTTTGGGTCTGCTGATGATTTCTCGCCATTGCTGATAATAAGTTCACGGATCTCGTGTCTCATTTTAAAATAAATA
The DNA here is from genome assembly GCA_021605075.1 of Caerostris darwini. NCBI lineage: Eukaryota > Metazoa > Arthropoda > Arachnida > Araneae > Araneidae > Caerostris > Caerostris darwini. The sequence goes on along the minus strand of BPLQ01004179.1, from coordinate 471,633 downwards.
TTATTCTTAGGAAGACGAATCATTTGCGATTTTCTCTGTAAAACATTTAATCTTTTCGCAAATGATTGAATCGGAAAGATGATTTCCAACTGTTTCATGAACCATTTGAATACAGAATCTTTCCAGTTCTTTTTTTCTATCATTTTCATAGCTTTTATCGACGAACTCCCATCTTCATTCTCAGCAAGGGATGCAAATTTAACATGAAGACTTGTTTGTCCAAAATTGTTGATGTTCCCATACATCTCAACTAAATACTTATTAGTCACTTCTTCGTTTTAAATGTAGAATAATTTTCATTTTGTGTGACAACGTTTTCTTTTAGAAAACTTACGGTACAGTAAACGAACGAAGGAAGGAAAGTAACAGCAACAAATCAGCACAATGTCTAAACCAACACTGATGTCAGGCTGGAACTGGTGAGTTATCAGCGTATGAGCAAACACCTTTCATAGTTTCTCAAAGTAATCCGCATGATTAGAGTTCTACAGTACATAAGACAGTTATTGTTATTATTGTTATGGAATTAGTTGTGTTACTTAAAAAGAAATGTTATGTTATATATATTTTTTTTTCAATTAATGTATTAATGTCAAAAACTCTGAACAATTTTTACAGACGACAACAAAATATCTCTGGTTAAGATTCATGGTAACAGAAGAAAAAGCTCTTACTGATTAAATTCTGACTATATCTTAATATCCATTTCCTATTTTCCTAAGGAAGTCCAATTAATTCCATAGAAATAACTGTCTTAGTATGTATAGAACTCTAATTATACAAATTACTTTGAGAAACCATGTAAGATGTTTGCTCATATGCTGAGCGGCCTGATGGCCTTGCCTTTGATATCACAGGCTCCAGATTCGAATCCTGGCTGTGGCATGGATGGTTAGTGGTTCAAAATCGAGGTTAAGCTGTAGGCCCCAGCCTAAAGTGTGCACAAAATGACCGTAGAGCGATAAGCCAAACCAAACCATACACTGGTAGGCCACCAGTTCCAACCTGCCGTCACTGTAAGTTTAAGATTTGTTGCTTTTAAGTTCCTTCTTCCTTTGTTTACTGTGCCGTTAGTCTTCTAAAAGAAAACGTTCTTTTATTTTTGGCAGACCAAATGGAAAATTATTCAGTATTTAAAACAAACAGACATATTACCGAACGAAAAATATGCAAATTCTTAAACGAAGAAAAACTAGAAGTCGAAACTGAAGCAATACCCAAAACCAATTCAAGCAATTCCGACAATCATTAAATTGTATTTTGTGCATAAAACCAAAAAAAAAAAAATTTGCATTCAAGTTTTTTAAAAATAAATATTTAACAGAGAGAGATATAGATAAGATTTCTTCCGGTTTATAATAACTCATTTATTTGAGATGTCTTTTTTAAAAGGTAAAGACTATTATAGAGATACGCATCAAGTTTTATATAGCAGATACCATCTTCAAACATACAGCTAAATTTCCAACTTTTTTCCCGAAGAAGCATATCAAGCTTGGAAGCGTTACGAGCTTAAATTTCACCTCACGAAATACCCGATAGCGCAAAACAATCTCTTTTTTTAGCACATCCAATCCATCAGAGAGTCTTGATACAAAGAATGTAACCACTCTTGAGCGAGAGAGGGCTTTATACGACCACACCATAAGAATAACGGCGGTAGAAAAAAAGAAAAAAAACCTTTTAAAAAAAGATCTAAATTAACGACAAAGGGGGGCAAAAAAAAAAATCCCATTCTCTCCCACGGCCAAGTCAAAGGAATGACAACCAATTACTAGGGCTAATCGATGAAGTTCCGGGGATATTCTGGCCCCGATACAATACCAGGGGGGCGGCGGCAGGGGGCATTAACGCTTCCTTGGTTTCACCTCCGCATTGATCATTTCTTTCCACGATGCCTCGTCACTTGTCAGACAACCCAGAGCCTCAACTTCTTGAGATTCGGGCAAGAGATAGAGGCCCTGTTTTCGCCCATTAATCATTATACATCGAGTACTACAATGGGTATCTGAAGAGGATACCCAGTTGTAGTTTTAATTAATTATTTTATTAAGTGGTTGTTCTTATCGTTCACGGAAGTACCAATGTTTTTTTTTGTAAAAAAATAACGAAATGGACATCAGTTTGTTTGGGGTGTAACATTATATTTAAGATGTACTGCAAATATAATAATGGATAATAAATTTTTTTATTAGTATCTTTAAACCAGAAGATAATTAATTGGTCTTTTCAAAATGATTATGTTATGAGGAAATTGGTGATATTTATAGCTGTGTAGTAGGCTTTAAAAGTTCCCATTAAATCTTTTTTTTTTTTAACTGCACAATTTTAATAAATTGGTCTTTAGCATTTATTCTCAAGCTATTAATAATGAATCTTGCTTTTGATTTTATTTTTAATATTTATAGTTGAGTTTTAAAATTGTTCACGCATATTATTAACATCCGCGTAATTTGGTAATCACGCGATACCCTTTAAAAGTTCTAGTGGAGTCTTTTTTAACCACTTAATTTTAATGAATTCGACTTCTAGAACAATTCTTTATCACTTGGTTTGATTTTTAATCGGTTTTTTTTTTTTTTTTTTAATTTGTTTTGTTTTCTATCGCAAAACACACAGTAAAAATTTCCACGAAGCCTTTTTTTTTTTTTTTCTTTTTTTTTTTAAATAAATTGGGTTTCTTGGCGGATTTTTTACACTAATTCTCAAAATAATATATTTTTTAAACTATTATCATCAATCGGAATCGAGTTGGAATGGCATTTAAAAAAATTTGCAAAATAATTTTTATTAGCGGGAGATATTCGTAAATTTTTGAAATTTAATAAGTGTTCCAAACAGTCTGTAAAAGAATGAAGATAGTTGATTCCACGAAAATTGTCGCATCCTACAATTTGGAATATGACTTGTAAAGTTGAATTTTTGCTTTCGAATTATTATTTTTCTCATTTGATTCAAAAGTGTTAAAATGTCATCTATGTTGATCTGAGATAGCTTTTTATGAGGCTCAATGCTGTAGCAGCCAACCAAATAACTGCCTTCTGCTAATGTTTGTATTATTGAATGATATAATTAAACGGCATCTTTAAGATTTAATTTTAATTTTCAGAATTCATTAAAATAGTTTTTAATTTTTTCAACAGTCGGCAGCCGGATTTTTATGTTGACTCCCCGCCTGTAATAGTAACAATTTAAGTGTAATTGTTTTGATACATGGAAAAATTATGTAAAAATTCTCGAACATGGTGCATTTGGAAATTTATATTGCTAGATATTAAATAACGTTCGAAATAATTTTATTGCGGTTCACATTTGTATACGGAAACTTGCGTTTTTGAAATTTATATGCAAAGATTAGATAAAGATTAACTCGAATCATTTAATATTGAATAAATAAACACTACAGTTTGTCACAAGGTTTTAGAGATAAAAAAGAGATTCAAATATTTTTTTAATGATACCATTTACTAAAAATCAGCTGAAAATTAACTCCCTTTTAAAAAAAAAAATATTATTTTCCCCGATTCTTAACTGTATTGCAATTTATATTCCAAATTTTTTAGTGCAATTTTTTTTTATAGATGTTGATAATTACTAGTTTTTCATTAAAATATTTCAGCAATTAGAAATTGGCTATAATGTAAAAAAAAAATGTGTTTTATACCAACTTTACGAATTTAATTAAAATGTTTAAAGAAATAAAAAATAAATAGAAACTACATCAATAAATTTGAAGTTAACTCCCCGAAATTCAAGTAAAACGTAAGATGTGGTGTTATTAAAACTTTACAATTGAATTATATGAATAGTTTGAAGTAAAAATTTATCTTACACTATAGTTTCACAAACATAGGGTGAAATGGGAAAAAAAAAATTATAATAAAACGATTTCAGTGATACTGTGAACAATTTACAAATGATGATGACAAATACATTGTAAAAACGAGAATGATTTTGCAAAATGACGAAATAAACGAAACATTGATGAAACCAGGTCCATACTATCAAAATCTAAAAATAACATTGTATTACAAGTGCTTATTTTAAATTTTTCCTTGTAATAGTTTAAGATATACTTACGGATAACGGAAAAAGGAACGAGATTCCAACCAAACCAATTTTGAGTGAGAAATGAAACAAAATCAAATACACAAAAGTTTACTGATTCAAATATTTCATTAAAAAAAAATTTATTTTTGTATTTAACTCATTATTCAGAATATGTATAAGTTATTAATATTTTTTTTCAAAACTTTTTCTCAACAAATGAAATAAAAAATATTTTTCTAACTCACTCCCCAGACACTACAGTCCATGTTGGGCCATGCCGTCTGCCTACTGGCAGATTCCGAAACAGGAGATATTTTCTTTTTACGGGGTGGGTGGGTTGTCAGCCTATGGTCAGATTAGATCGGGACATATGGTTTAAAGTGGATTCCGAACCACTACAAACATCCATGTCACCGCCGAGACTAGAACCCCAAACTTGTGGCATTGAGCGCCAGAGCGTTAATCACTCGGCCATCAGGCACCAATATATATTTTTCGTAACATTAATTATTTAATGCACAAATAATTGTATGTTAACCCTGTAGATATTTTTTATGTGCCATACGATTTGTATGAGTTAAACATCTTATTTTACAGCGAAAATAATATTTTTAACGAATCAAATTTTATAAAAATATATTTATCGTCTTTAAAATTGAACGTATGTATGCGATATTTTTTTTGGATAAAACATTTCTTCAATGTAAAATAAGGTAAAATGATTAATTACAGGAATTATGCGTTTGTTCGATTTGATTTTGTGATGTAAATTTAAGATTCCATTTAAAGCAATTTTTTGATAAATTATAACACAAACTCTTCAGGTAGTATTTATGAAATTAAAATGGTAAAACGATGATTTTTTTCCCCCACAATTTGAGTCGGCTAATTTTCATTAAACAGTAATTCTTGTGAAATTTCGTGACACCGGGGTTCGATCCGCCGAAATGTTTTTGAACTATATGTAAAAAATTGTGCGTGAAACTAATTCTCATGTTAGATACGCAATAGCAAAATAAGTTATCTTTACAAGAAAGCCTCATACCATCTTGCTTAAGGCCGGCATTTCCACAAATCACGGGAGCTCTTATGGAAAACATATTTCGTAACAGGGATACACGAAATAGTCCAAAAGATTAGAGCCAAATTTTCGGAATGATTACCATGAAACTTTCCAAATTTCATAACCCAAATACTCTTGAGTTAAGTACAGAAATTCCTTGATATACACCTTTGACTCTCTTCGTTGAATAGAAAATATAATAAAACCTTCTACTTCTAAATTTCATTATTATAATGAAATAATTTCGGATTAAATATCCTCTATCATATGAACTGCATTAAAATAAGTTAATTATGTTTGGTTTTCAGTAAATAATTATTGCTTTGTATTACTTGATTTTACGGCGATATATAATTAAACTGTTATTTCATTTTAAACACTCTTCCGTCACAATTTTGCTCGGAAAATAAATTTAAAAGCATTTACAACGATGAATATAAGTATTTGATAGAATTTGAAGTCCACAAAATTTTTACATAAACGTATTTTGAAATCGCAAACTCTTAACTTTTAAGAGTTTACTTTAAAAGGTATCATGAATGGAATTTCGCCCTGGTAAATAGAATTAATTTTCATAAAAATAAATATTATGTATTTTTTGCAGTTATTGCAAATAACATTGCGGTGCCTTTTACAAGTTGGTACATTTCTTGCTTCGATGTGGATGGTGATATTGGAATTGTTTTCTCGACCTTTTCATCAAGTATTTTTAATATTATTTTCCTCAGCTTATGTGGCAAATTCAGTATTTGAGAGAGAGGTACCAAGCCGTTCATTGAATATTTAATTTTGCTTTCTTTCTACGAATTTGGATTTGTTGAGGAAGCTCATCCTCACCTGAATTTCAAATTATTGCGAACTCTTTTACGATTACTAGAGCATTTCTTCCATTAAAATTTCAACATTTTCTCCCGTGTCATTATCATTTAAATCTACATAATTATTATCCACGTCATAGTCTTCATTATCGTTAAAATCCTCTGTTTCTAGCATAATTTTTTTTCCATTTCATCTTTTCTTTTTCAGAACGTCATATTATAAAATTAACTTCACCATTATAAAATAAAAATACTTCATTATTTCCTTACCTTCTAAAATAATGTCTTACTAGAAGCAAAGATTATAACCGGTACTTAAGAGCAACATACTACTGTGTCCAAAAAGTAAGACCAGTTTTCAATTTAAATTTCACGGGCATATGATTTTTTTTTTTTCTTCCTTAGGTTGGTGGCAATGTCCTTGAGATCTATGTGAAATTTGACGTCATGAATATTTTGATGTCAAATTTCACACAGATGTCAAGAACAGTGCCAGCAACCTAAAAAAAGAAAAAAAAAAAAAATTGAAATACCATATTTCCGGGAAATTTAAATTGAAAACTGGTCTTACTTTTTGGACTTAACTTTTTTTTCAGAGTAGTTCTCTTATGTACTTCACTAGCTGTACAAAAAAAAAGTTCTCTACTGATGCCATAAATAATTACAGGAAAAATCAGCATTTGCTGGCGATTCGGTTTTTTAATAATATTAGAAAAACAATTCACATGGGGGTGATTTTTCATCCATGATGCCTTTTAAGGGTTTAAACAATTCAAATGACTTTTTTTATAGAAATATCGAATTCATTCCCGCATCTCACTGTCACTCATAAAGCTCTTTTTTTTTTTTTTTTGTTCAAAAACGAATTTGGACTGTTATAGCCTTTGTAGAACACTGCATATAGGATCAATTTACCGGAAAACATTAAGAGCTTGCATACGTTAATACTGAAGTTACTTATCTAATAAGTCTATAAAATACTATCATCATAACTATAACCAAATATCTAAACTATTCGTAATAATATTAAAAAAAAACATCAAACGTAATGCAAATGGATTGAAGTATATAAAAATTACGGCTATTCTTCCGCAATACAACAAAAAAATTGGTACCTTCCAATAAATCATAAAAGGCAAAAGAGTTGGATTTCAGCCAGTATCGCATTTGCCCCGTAAGCATCTTAAATCTCAAAGCGAATCAACCACCGCCATTTGCGGATTTAATAGACAGTCTTTATCGACGTACAATCTGCAAGATTGGGGAGTTTCTTGTGCAACTTTCAAGGATTCTCTTCAGATGCACAAGGGAATAAAGTCTTATAAGAATTTTAAGTGTAGGAATTCACGTACAGCATGTGCAACTCATTACATACATGCCAATTTTTGAAACACTTCAGCAAAAAATATTTCATAGCGTTTAATTCACTTCTGAATGACTGCATTTACATAACCTACCTCTACTAAAACTATATTTATCTGCGAGATTTACAAGATTGCAGAATATTGTAATGCAAATGACATTGGTACCCCATATAAAAAATATTTCAATTGAACTTAAAATAAATTTGAGTCACAAACTGAAAATTCATTTCAAAATTACTGGAAGGTTTTTACTACATTTGGTTGAAAAACTATTTTTTCAGTGTCTTCTAAACCCTTTAAAGGATTAGTATTGTTTTATTAAAGAAAGCAAGTTTACATTATTAAATTATAATCAATAAAGGAAGTTATATTAGTAGCATCAGAAATACAATCCTCTGATTTATCACAGGCGTTGTAGACGATACTATAGTGATAATAGCAGGGATATATCGTAAGAATGTCTACGGGGTTTTCCCCCTCCCGAAATGAGTAAATGAAACAATCATTCTTTTTGTATATCTCGCCTCACCTGAACTGGAATATTATTACACGAACTCTTTTACGATTACTAGAGCGGATGATATGCATTTTTTCATCGCTTGCTCTCCTCTTTCTCCCGATCACACATGTCATTATCAATTAAGTCTACATAATTATTCTCCACATAATCTCTAAAATTGGTTATAAAGATGTATATGGAGTCAAAACGGGAAATTGCGATGTAGTGTTGCCAGATGTACGATATCACGAGAAAACTCGTGTTTCCCTTAAAATGGTACAAGGTACCCCCTTCCCCTCAAATAAGAATTTTAGTTCAGAATTAAAAATTCACTTGTGGCGCTTCGAAAAGATATGAATATACTTGCCATAATTGCTGTTGTAACCATCCAAACATCACTTCAAAGATAAAAAGGGGGAATTTAGTAATAAGAATTCAAAATGAGACACTTACTCGTTCCCAATTGACCTCTGTTGGAAGATTCCTGGTGAGTGAGTGGGCTATTTGCAGCATCTTGCATTTTTACGATAGCCGCTGTCACACGCACAAGAACTTTTTAATTAGTCTAGTGCAGCGTCCAGCAGCTACTGTAAATGCTAACAACTTTTCGAACCACATCTTTCCCCCAAAGTGACGGGATTACTTACCTAGCTAGGAGGACACGAGTTTCTTTGGTTATATATAATTATATAGATCAGCATATTAAAGGAAACATTTTAAATATTTAGCTAGAAATAAATGTAAAATTATAGTAGTGTCTTTTTCAAATAGCTGTACAAACCTTTTCAAAATCTCATTAGATAAAGAACCAAGTATAAAAAAAAAATATTACTTACCGCATAAACATGATTGTGCAACCATAGAATGTGGCTAAGAAATAGAAGGAATATAATTGATCCAGATTTATAAAATATGTTGATGGTTTAATCAACATTAAATTTTTACTAACAAAATTTCTGAAATTTAAAGTATATTTAATATAATAAAATCAATATTTGAAAGAGTTGATATAAGTTCTGTATGAGGATAGCTTAAACAATGCTATTCACTTCGAAGGAAACGAACTCTACTAAATTATATTTAGAGTATCAGAATAGAATTTTGTCCTTTTAATAAACCAATTGTCTTTTTCAAATACATATTAATGAAACAACTTATTTGATGCTACACAGCATCACTTACACGTTGATGTGCACACGGTTAAAAATCTAATATGACAGTCAAACAATACCCACTCCTCCAAAACGAAGAACACGCGAAATTATAAAATAACGTTTCTCACGCCCTCTATTCACAGTAAAGAAAGAAAGAAAAAAAAACAATCAAAAAGCAAGCGAGGACAATAACACAGGTCCCATCCTCAAAAACCCAACCGTCAAGCTAATTGAAAGGAGACATCGCCTTCATTAACAACACCTCCCGCTGTGTAGTACCTCGACTCCTTATCGGGATCGATACCAATTAAACCCAACCTTTTTTTTTCTTTCTCTAAAACACTTCGTAGTAAAAGATCCTTTCGTCATTCGCAACACACAACACAATAAAAATGGATTTCTCACGTTCCTTAGTTGCAGCGTGCTGCCATCTATCGGAAAACGCGCGAGGCAGTTTATTGAACTCTTCTCCTCCAATTTGGCGACGAGTCCCTTGGCGAGGGTTCTGCTTGTACGTCTACGGCAGGGTTGCCGCAAGGGAAGAATGGCCTCGCGTGCTAGAAAACTAGAATTCGACTCTCTTTCCTCCTTTCCCCTCGCGTCTAGACGAGGCCGAGACGCAGTGAACGCCCGCCGATGAGAGAAGTTCAGAATTTTCACCCCTTGTTTCGCCTTTTTTTTTTCTCCCTCTCTCAAGTGTTCTCAGAGTATTCTTTTCGGGCCGGATATAGAAAGGGGATGTGGGGAGGTAGCAGAAGAAAAAGTAAGTGACTCGGTGGATGAAAAAGAGATTCACCGTACTGAGACCGATTTCTGTACCTGATAAAATGTCGGCATCGCCATTTCCAAGATCGCTGACCAGTTGAGAGATGGGAAAGATTTTTTTTTTTTTTTGCTGAAGGAAAAGATTTGTGATCCGTCAAAGCGAAGACGTTTAAAAAAAAAAATTCGTAGATAGAACGTATAAGTTTTATCAAAAAATCGTTTAAAAAAATAACATTGTAAAAAGAAATTATAGATAAAATAAATACCGATATCGCGTTCAAAAAGAAATTTGAACGAATATAAATAGATTTATTTCTAATAATAGAAGGGCTATTTATAGTACGAATATTGAATACTACATTCCGGACAGTAAATGTTACGAGACTTAATTTTGTTACAAATACCACATAATTTATGGGAAATTGGTTTAAAATCATCTCACAGCACAATGAAAATTATTTCATATAGTAATTTTCCATATCATTTTAATGCTCACCTTAACTATGTAAAAATATTGATTTTCTGTAAAAATATTGATTTTCTTTGATTGACATTTCAGCAAATATATATGTCCAATGAGCTTTTAAAAATTAAAATTTTTTTCTAACAATCGCTAATCCAAGTACACAATCAATGTAAGAACTAGAGTTCAATATGTTAAAATTTGATGTAGGAGAAAGGAATATTATGAGACGTTACAAAAATTAGAAGACTTAAGACCATTATACTCCATGTACTACCATTACATACTGAAAACCTCAAAAAATATAAAATACCCGTTAGAAACATAAGCGAAATACAAGCCTTTCTTGCTTATTTTAGTCGCCGTAGATTCTGTAATTTTGTTGCTGCCTATCATAAGTTATCGTCGCTTTGTTAAGAATTGCAAAACGACAAACAAATAACCATCGAATTCATTCACTATCCTTGAAATGCCTTTTCAATAGGATATCAAAGTATATTTTTGAAAAAAATAATTAAAATACTTGACAAAAGTGCATGATAGTTTAAAAACAAACGATCACCAATTTATGTTGAATCATATAGATGTCTTGAAAATATTTCACTAACAGCAAAATCTCTTCTTCAAATCTCAGTGCCATTTGCGAATGTAACTGCTTACCAGCGATGTTTATGCAACAATATTGTGTATAAAAAGCGTACTTTCCAGAAAAAAATGACGCATTCCATTTACACATATTTCGAATGCAAATAATTGCAATTTCCCACGGACCGCGTTTTCATGCCGTTTCGCAAGGCCGGCATGCGCGAACAATGCAGTGAGGTTAATGGAGATTCCTTTTTTCCGAAAAAATAAAAGAATGGTTTTCCCAGGACATTTTGGAAGGCGGAAATATTTTCGCAATGCCAGCGTGCATTTTTCCTGCTCGAATTATATCAGTTGATGAAAATCTGCCGTTTGAAAAGTTAAAGATTCTTTTTATAAATGGTGATCTCGTTGTAAGTTCTGCTATGCGGATTAAATGAATCAAAATTTGCAAAATCAAGTATAAATATATGTTTGGTAATGAATAAACAGAACTAAAAAAAACAGTGGCCAATGAATTCTTCTGATCCTTATTGAAACAAAAGATTTTTTGTAAATGGATAATTTTGTAGTTTTGTTGCTGACTACCATGGGTTAACAAAGCTACGATGAAAGCAATGCAAACGACAGGACAATACCATCAACGAATGTTAGTAAATGAATTATGTTTGAAATGCCTTATCAATAAGCTAACCAAGTATATTTTTAATTATTTTCACCAAAATAAAATAATTTGTATTAAATAGGGTATTCGCCATTTTTAACAGACAATTCTTGATGAAGTTAACCGATTTAGATGTAATTTAACTACAGTCTTAAGAACTTGATTTTGGCAAACATTACCAAAAAACATTGCTTATTTGAACAAAAAAAAAACATTGTTTGCCTGCAGAATAAAAAAACAATACTAGATGTTAATTAAACTTACCGATACAGTAATCGATAGAATGTAATGATCCTGAATCTCATTGTTTTTGAAATAAAGAAACAAAATCCTACAATGATTCATCCACCGAATTCCAAATCATAATTACCTATTTTTATAAAAACATTCCACCAAAAATCTCCTAAGATAGGGTTCTCAAATATATTTAAAACAGATGGCACGACATTGTTACGTACACATAATGACAATGTTTCGATTTCGAAAAGGAATCATTGTTTCCAGAAATGGTTCTTGGTGATTTTAATACTCCTCTGCCTACCATTCTTTTTAAACAAATCGGTGTGTTCAAATTTTAATTCTTAATGGTAGGAGCCACAATTCCTGTGATCGTCAATTCATGGCATTGTTCATACTTAATGGACTTAGGGAAAAGGACTTAAAGCAGAGTCTAAGTACATTAATGAAATCTTAAAGGACTTTTTGCAGTGGAAGGAATTCGTTTAGAATGTTCCTTGGACCGAAACAAATGGAAATGGACATTAACTTGGATGCGAGGAGCATTGTTCCGATGCACCAGGCATGCTTCGATCATGAGGCATCACAGAACTAATTGTAACAATCACGTGAAATGAAAAGTATCATCACAAAAGGCACCGCGCGCGCTCATGTGAAGCCGAACATTCGAGTTCTGCAAGTTTGCATACATTGAAGTTCATGCTCAATGAGCATTCAAAAAACCCCCACTCATTTGAAATGAATGCATTAGTACCATTTCACACAACACACAAAAAAATACAGCTTCAAAGTAAATAATTCGTTTTTGAATATCTGCAATCTTAAACGCAGTTCATCTGTTCTGTTGGTCAAACAATTTCTTCATACACTTTATATACTGCATATTACCAATGCGAGGATTTTAAATGCAGACATATTCAGTATATGTTTGGTTTGTTTTGTTGCTCTACGGTCAATTTTTTTTGCACACTTTTGCACATTAGTTCGGGAACTATAGTTTAATTTGGATTCCGAACCACTCACAAACATCAATGCCTAACACATCTGAAAACATGTAGTACCAAAGACCAGAGCTCTAACCAATTGGCCATCAGGCCGCATTCAGTATAAGAGAAAACGCTGAACTGTTAATATTTTAATGATATCTTTTTAACTGCCAAACTAATCTAAACATACGTTTGTTCATAATTTTGAAATGGCAGGTCATTTAAATTAAACATTTTGGTCTAGTTCATTGTGCCAACAAAACTACAAACTGTTTAAAATTTGCATTGTTAAATTCAAACGTCGCTTGACAGCTGAAAGATCACTTGAATTTCATAATAGCAGTAAAACATAGCTTAATCACCTTATCTTTTTCAAAGTCCAGAAGTAAATAAAGATCCATTGTTTATTCAAATAACATATTAAACAACTGTTTACGTCTCTTTAATTAGAAAAATTTATTAACAGCACATGCACACTTGATGCAGCATATAAAGAAAGGTAGGTCGTACTCAAAAGTCTAAACAGCAACTGTGATACACATCCACCTACGCAACATGGAGACAAAAACAAGCCTTGTCCCAATTTGCCAACGTCCAGGGTGAAGTATTGTAAGCAATTTGAAATTTATTGTGTCTGCGCGTCTGACACAAACGATTAGCTCGCAAAGCCACACGAAACTCAACCGATAGAAACAAAAACGGGAAAAGGTGAAACACGCAAGCCTCCGTTTTTAAAAACAGTTTTGTTGTTGTCGTCATAACGCGTTCTATGGACTTCGATAAGTCATGTACTGGAATTCCAGGGTAAAAAAGAAATGGAGTTCCAAAAACTTTCTACAATTGCTATTTCTGTAAATTTTTCCAAGTAAAATTTAGTAGCTCGTAAAGTTGTATAGGTACTCCTAAAGGGTACATCTGATGTTGTGTAAGCTATTTCAGGATTATGATATATTGTGATAATGAATATTATAAAGTTAAATCACAAGTCGCCAAATTCTTGGGAACGTGATTATTGAATAACTGTGTATTTTTATAATTTTAGGTTTACATTACCTACAATTTAATTTAGTAAATTGAACTATCAATTCAACAAAACAAGATTAGTCAAGTCAAGTATTCTAGTTCCAAGTAAAAGGCAAGGACGTAATAGAATAAATAATAAAATCTTTGTTAATGAGGAGGCAATGGTACTCAACAAAAATATAAATTCGAACCAAAAGTGGAATTATTTTTCAAATGATAATTTAAGCTGTTTTGTCTTCCGAGTTAGAGAATGAAATTCTATACTAAGCTAATGCAATTTTATTGTTAAATTCAACTAGATTCAATAGTATGATATCCTGATTGTGGAATGGATGTTTGTTAGTGGTTAGGAATCCACGTTATACTGTAGATCCCGGTTTAATTAGCCCAAATTGTGAAAAAAAGACCATAGCGACAAACCAATCAATATTATGAGTACCAAGATTTAAATTTCTGACAATTATTGATTATCCTAAAAATTCGAGGCGTGAACTCTATTTATTAACATGAATACAGATTTTAAAAAATTCCGTATTAAAAAAGCAAAATTGTAGAATAAATAAAGATCCTATAAAAAATTGGCTTTTCAATTCCCTTAACGCTAATTAAAAACCTTTAATTTAAAAACAAAACACTCGTATAAAAAAAAGCCAAATATACTTAAATTAGTAAAAATTTTAACTATAAATTTGGCGAGATTATATGCATTATTTTAGGTTGCCCATTTATTGTAACACACTATTTTTTCCTTCACATAAATGCAACAAGTGCACCTTTTAAAATAGTAAAAAAGTAATCCTCAAGCACCCAGCCCCCTCAATGCAGGTGTCCTTTTAAAAATACCTTTTCTGAAAGAATACCAAACGAAAAATTACGTCAACGGCCATTGACGAACAAGCAAGCACATCACCATTTCAGCACCCTAACGCAACATTTTTTCTTCTTACTTTCTGTTTTTAAAAGAGCAGAGTAAAAAAAGCCACCGCCAACCACCGCGTATATTTATAAATCCAAAATTATGATTCACTTTTTCCACCCCATTCATGGCCTGCAGAGGAATGCAACTGACGTCATCCCCACCAAAACACCACTCACTCATTCAGAAACTCAAGGAGGTAGCAAGCTCTTCTTGGAGGATGAAAAAGCCACGACTTGTGCCTACCCTTAGCAACGCACCGAGTGCAATTACCTCTTCAATCGACCCGATTTAGTTCTCGGCTCAATATGTCAACGGCCCCCCGACAGAAGACAATGCCTTGCCGAAGGGTGTTCCTTTGATCCCATGCCGACAACACCGGAAACCTGAAGCACAAAAGGCACATCCAGAGAGGGAGGACTTTTGGGGGGAAAGGGTTCCAGATAGCGCTACAGAAGACGACCGGCGACTAAGCACCCAGAAAATTGAAGACAATGCTTTGTTTTTCTGGCAGCAGCAAGTCTTTTTTCGAAATTGACGTTACTGGAGAATTTAAGTATGGCGTTCAAAAAAGTGGAGAAATTCCGGCGCAGATAAAAGTAAAAACTGTATCTGAAATAAGACGAATTGATTTACTGGAAAACAAGAGCGGTTGGCTTTAAAGTTCAAATGCTTTTTTTAAAATGCATTATCCACGTTTATCTTATTTTTTGTCCATGCATTTTGGATCGTTCTTCTATATATTGGCTAAACTTATACTTTATTGATAAATTTTGGTCTTTCTTGATCTCAAGTCATTAAATTATTTTCATACATCAAAAATCTGAAATATATATATATATATATTTTTTTTTTTTAATGCAACTGGCAATGCAGAGACAGTTATCTTTATGCTATAAGCAAGGTTGCACAGCCATTACTTATTTAGCACTACTCAGGGGGCACGTGTAGCTTGAAGATATTGCTACGGACGCGAGCACTACTACCCCCACAACACTCTACGATTAGACCGTAACCTACGGTTTACAGTGGATTCCGAACCACTACAAACATCCATGGCCCCCGCCAGATGCGCTAGTCACTCGGCCATCGTAATTTATTTATATAATGAAATTCCATTGGTTCCATTTTTAATCAAAACACATTTTGTGAGTTTTTCCATTCAATATATATATATTTATTAATGCTCTTAAATTTTAATGTTTAAAAGCTTTCATACATGATAAAATTGTTTTTAGATAAAAATTTAAAAAAATATTATTCAAGGGCAAAATGTTTATTGATCTCTATAAAATATCAAAACATGTTATTCAAAGGTTGCCTGTATCCATCAGATTGAAATCTTTCTAGAATATTAAAAAGGCATCGGGATTTAGGATGATTTCTGTATATAATTCATTTCGCAATTGGATCAACGCACAAAATTTCTCCTTCGTTAGCTGGAACTGATAAGAAGTTTTAGTGGGAAAAAAATCATACGCAAATTGAATATGTAATTAAACACCCAAATAGTTCTGCGTAGTATTCAGTACGAAAAAAAAATTATTATGCAAAACAATTTTTGAAGTGATTAAAAAAAGTCGCTCGTATTGACTGTATATGGGTACACCTACTTCTGAGGTTCTATATGGTTGAAAGTAGGAAGGGGGGCAATGTGTTTTCAATAGAAGGAAATTAATCTATTTAATTAAAAGTGACAAAAATAACAAGGAAGAACTTGATAAACAAATCTATTATGAATTACTAAATTAAAAACCCTTACTGGAAAAGAATTTCAGGATTTAATTCTCAACATGATTCAAAATTCTGGCCGTTTTCCCAACTCAGTGGAATAAAAATGTACATCATTCTATTTTTTAAAAAAATGGTCACTTCTGTTAAAATTGAACATCAATGTTTAAAATTTAAATGTGTTTTTTAATCAATCCATTTTCAAAAGTAGCCCAGAGATTTAGGTCTTTACTTTCTAAAAAAAAAAAAAAAATACAGATCCATCCGCTTTTTAAAAGGTAGGTTTGTGCCTGTTCAGCCATGTCCTGGCCCCACCTTTTAAGGCGGGGCAGGGGGCGTGGAACGCCAATTAATAGATAAAATATGTTGGGACTTCAAACGGAACCGACAGGCCCAACTAATCAAAACCACCACCACTGTAGCTTAGAGCACAACGAGTTTGAAATTTTTAATCAAGCATACACTATTAGAGGTGGGCTTTATTCTTAAGGCTACTCGTTTTGGCCTAAATTATTGGAACACAATTTAACAAAATTAGATTAAAAATATATTTTATATAAAGTCACACCTTTTGTGAAAGAGGATAAAAAATATTAATGCATTATTTAAAATATGAAGTAATGTGTATTCAACACAATTTATAACGCACAAATGTATACTACATTCTATTGGTATGAAAAATTTATTTACCATGAAATACGAAACGACCGAGCTTCTTTACCAATTCTAAAAAAAAACAATGTATCTCAATGATACATGAATCATTGAAACAATTTTAAAATTCAAGTAGGCAATTCCAAGATTTAGATTGCTGTATAAACAAAAGCGAATCAAGGATTTATAAAAATGCCATAAAACTCAGTACTAATAAAAACCAAATGCTCCATTTTTTTCCTTCCCTACTACTGCACTAAAGAGGCTATTTAATTACCAACATACTTGATCACTTAAAACTAATACTTAAAAGCAAACACAAACGAACAACTACGAATTCCTTTTTATCCCATCACCAAACAATAAAAAACATATTACACTCATTCCAAATACCAGACATATTAGTATATCGAAATGACATCATGAAACAATATTTCCAAGCATTCCTTTCCAATAAATAAGGTGGAACCACAAAAGAAAGAAAAAAAAAACATTAAAATGTATATAATTCGAACTACAAAATAATAACCTCTTATGCAAACATCAGAAAGGGAAAAAAAAAGGCGTAAAAATTTTATGCCCCTCCGTTGCTAGGCGCCGCTGGTCTGCACTGGAATGCAGACACAATAAAAACAAATAGAGAAAGGCTCATCTTGCAACATTGTATAATCTTTCACCGTGTGCACGTGATCCCGATACGTCAAGACTACGTCAGGCAGACGAGCTATGACGTCAGTTGCCGCGGCAACGAGGCTCCGCCCCCATTGCGAAGTAAACGGAAAGGTCACGGCGTGGTCTCCGAATACTACTCTCTCGTACGTCGCTGTTTTCATCAGTGAGGAGTACGGCGACGTGGAATTTCCCCCCCTCCTCCTCCCCAATTTAATCGATTTTTTTTCCCCCAATAGGGAAGAATTGAATATTTTTAATACGTCGGTTAAGATTCTAGTTTATTATTTTTTTTTTTTAAAAATTGAATTAAGAAATAATTCGTAAACTTAAGAAATTGATAATTGGTAACTTAGAGAAATTTATTACGTAATGGGTAATCAGTTTACTATATGGGTAAATAATATTACGGAATTTTAATTTTGCTCGTTTTTAAGTATTATTAACATAAATGTATTAAATATAAAATTATTAGTATAAAATTAATTTTGATGATGAATCAATATTTTTTTTAAATGTAATTTTTAAATTTTTATTTATAGTTTGAAAACAATTCAACTAAAACAAATTGCTATTGAATAATAATCATTTAAATATAAAAATGAGGATTAAATTAAAAAAATTTTAAGTTTGAGTAATACGATTTAAGTTGATATCATTTGCAGAGAATTAAAGTGTTTTTAATATTTTAAAATTGTTTAAAAAGATTTATTTTAAGGAGAAATTACAAATTACTAAGCAACACATTTTTTTTAAACATAGAACATGTTAATTGATTCTTCTATAAAAATGCATAATAAAAGTGCCAACATTTCACATGTTTATATTTTATATTATTATAATATAATTCTATATTTAACTATTTTTGTATTAATAATGATGAAGGCTGACTTGATGTGAATTAAATAATATTTATTATTAATAATTAATATTTATTATAAAATATTTCGCATCTGTTCCATGTATCAAATAATTATTTCTTCGATTTGTTCCTCATTTTAAACACATTTTATAAGTATCAATACCAACACTTTCTGGCAACCCTATAGATGGTCCTATTTAATTGATTATTTTAATTTCACATTTTACAACAAGAAAAAACGTCTCGTATATACAATAAGGATGAAAGCGCCATTGCGAAATAGTTACAAGATTCCCACGCTTTAAACAATTAATCTCCCAGACGGAGGAGGATTTTAGCATATCGTGAGAAACGAATCGGAGAGGAGCAATATTTCACCGTCTGGAAAAACACGAATCGTTTGTTAAGTGTTGTTAGCTCAAGATGCTGATCCGCGCTTTCATTGGCGGTGGTCACTAACGAGCTCGAGAGCGCAGTCTGCCATTTCTGGCAAGGTATCGCCCTATTGAAAAATCTCACTCCAAACCACATTGGCACGATAATTAGGTAAGTTAACCATACTATGTTACGAACTGTACAATTTTAATAAAGGATTGCATTTAAAACTTTAAATGATGTAGAGATAATAAAATTCAATTAAAATTTAATTTTTTTTAAAATTTTAATATTATGAATGTACTATATATCAGGTTTTAAATTTTTTTAAAATTAAAAATGTGTTAATACAATTAATTTTAAAATAAATGCACCGAATTCTAAATTTAATATTAATTATTATTTGGTATTATATTTTATTTGATATTAAAAAAAAATTTTAAAGTTATGATTTTAAATGGACTTAAAATTAAAAAATAGTTTTAAATATTTTTTTTGAAATTAAATTAATTAGAAAATTATTTTTCCGTCATAAATAAGGAATTTTTCGTGTAAACTTCCAATATTTTAGCAAGAGAGGAAAAAAAAAAGATGAAATGTAAATTCTATTTTTAATAAATCATTAGAGACATTTATAAGTATTTTAAATTCGATAAATTGAAATTGATTTTTTAAGCAATAAATGAACTATGGAGGCCTAATGGCTGACTGATTAGCGCTCGGTGCCACAAGTTTCGGGTTCGAGTCCCGACGGTGCCATGGATGTTTGTAGTGGTTCGGAATCCACGTTAAATCTTAGATCCCGCTATAATATGACCGTAGAGCGTAGTGTTGACAACCCTAACCTGTAAAAAGAAAACATCACCTGTCTCGAAATCTACCAGCCCACCATGGGACTGTTGCGACAATGATGATGATGATGAAATGAACTCTGAAATTAGTAGTTTCACTAATCGATAACTAATTAATCGAATTTCAATATAACAGCAGTTTCAATCCCATGGCAACTAATTTCAGTCAATAAATACCGACATTTTTCTTTATCAATATTATAGAAAACAGCCTATTTCATGTAAAGTATTCTAACCAAACATGATGGCGAAAAATAAAACAGTAAACCAACATGCCATTTAAAATAGAAATCAGTGCCCAGAAATATAACGTAGCAACAATTACTTATCAATTTATTTTTAGACCAACAGCACGCGATACGGTCATTGAATATCACTAACTAATAGACAAGGGTATAAAAGAATGGCTACTGTTGTAATCGATTTCGCAAGAAATCCAGGAAATTATACACGTCCATGCAAAAGCTTATAATGACGCTGCAGGAATTAGGTGAAAAAAATACGAACAGGACAGATCCGAAAGAATTTTAACAGTCGTAAATTCATTTGGAGGTGGACATTGCTAACGATAAATTCACACGCTATCTTTGACCTATCGTTTTGTTCTAAGTTAGCAAAATGTAACATAATTAGTATGAGAAGTAGTTAAATTTTGAATTAAAATTCTAAATAGTTTGGACAAATATTAAGACATGTGAAATATTGGTTCTTTTTCCCTAAATAAAATTGAAGTATTTTTCCGAATTGAAAACAATGGCTTTATTTGCCATGTTGATTAGGTTTGGCTTGGTTAATTGCTTTACGGTCATCGTGTGCACACTTTAGGCTAAATAAACCGGAAGCTACAATTTAACGTGGATTCCGAACCCAAACAAACATCCATTCCACCGCCAGGATTCGAACATGAAGCCTTCAGTACCATCGGCCAGAGCGCTAGCCAGTTGGCCAACAGGCCGCCATGTTGATTATGAACTGGTTTATAATATAGATAATTTTCATGCAGATGTTAACGCTAGTTAAATATTTATAAAATATATATTCCACGAAATATAAATTTAAAAAAAAAATTAAGAAAAAAAAGTATACTACAAATGTCCCAATATTAAAATGTTTAAATATACTATAATGACATTAAAAATTTGTAATGTGATCGTTTTCAAGCACTAGATGGAATATTATGCCTTAAAATCCCAATTATTTGGCTTTGAAACCCGTCTAACACTAATGAAAATACTTCAAAAAGATAAAATAATTCAAAGTTGACGTTCAAATAATCTAATAAAAAACTTCAAAGATTAATTAGCAAGCATTAAAATCAGTTTGACTATTTTAACCTGGATTATTTACTTTAATATAAATAAATTTACATAACAG
Source organism: Caerostris darwini (assembly GCA_021605075.1). Lineage (NCBI taxonomy): Eukaryota > Metazoa > Arthropoda > Arachnida > Araneae > Araneidae > Caerostris > Caerostris darwini. The sequence goes on along the minus strand of BPLQ01004179.1, from coordinate 450,530 downwards.
TTGCATACTCTTATTCCAGTACTGTTCAAATCAAAAAGACTTGAGATCTCCAGTCATATTTGAAAGACTCGTGGCACCAATACCGAAACTAACAAGAGGCGAATAACAGATTGCTCAATACAAAAAGCTGTATTTATTATTATTCTTTTTAGAGACATCGTCACAAGAGAACAAAAGCCCGTCAGCAGAAGACTTCTCAAGTCACTAAAAACCGCAGACATCTTTTCCGCATCATCTAGGGCGCGATCCAAATTGTTTCTCTACGTAACCGGAGACTGAAACAAAGCTCCAAAGAAAAAGGAGTCTTTCTTTCTCTAATCGATCGGAAATAAAACCAACCACCTGCCCCAAAAGCATACCACCCCGTCTTTCTTGCAGGCAGACACCGAGAGCGGTTATGCACAGGAAGGGAAGGAAACGAACTTCTCCAATCAGGTAACGTGCATGGCACCGAGCAGTTCTCTGCAGAAGAATTGCTGGCACGCGTCAAGAAAACTGTAATGCAATCTTCTAAGTAGACAGAAAAGAGATGCAAGAAAATCAGTAAGTAGACACCCGGGGTAATATTTTGATTAGAGTCATCTGGAGGAATTGGATACTAATCGGAAAAGTTGGGGGTTGGACGTGGCCAGGGTGCATCATTTTCATCAAGCGCATGACCCATGAGGTTAAGTAACTGGATGCCTTCTGGCAGACATTTAGCACACAATCAACACTGATTACTGGCAGTGTTTGAAGTAATATATATCTATGATCTATATTTTAAAAAAGGACAATTTGTTTGCCATGAGAAATTTATCGATCGCAAATGAAAAATTCATTGATTCCTTTTAATTAAGGAAAGTGCCAATACTAAAAAAACTCCACTCATTTTACTTTAACAAATACGGGAAGCCAAAACGTTTTCAAAATTTAAATCTATTCCGCATTTTTAAACATATTTGTAGACTTTTTTCAAGAAATATTCAATCAATCGAAATTTGTTTTTATATGGTCTCTACAAATCCTGAACTAGATAAACCTCGATATGCAAAAAAAAGTTTCAAATTTCAACATTTTAAAGTAACGAAAATTGATTATGCATTCAAGTTGAAATATGTATTGTTGTTGTGGTGGTATCCCATGCAGAGTGCAAGGGAATCAAATATCGTGGTGCTCCCGAATAATATTGGCTATGTTGATTGCCAGCTAGGAGTATAAATCCTCTTCCGAGGGATGGTCCAGACAATGCCTGGCGGCTGCATTAGATGAGCAATCAAAGACATGATGTGGAGTAAGCTTGACATCAGGGCTGTTGACGTATTTCTGGTAGTTTTTAACGTCCTCAGCAGAAATTTTCATGTTTTTGTAATGATTCATCCTTAATCTTTTGAGAGTAGTAGTTTTTCTGTCAACATTTAGTTCTATAATTTGGTATTTAGTTTTGATCTTAGAAGGAATCATAAGTTTAGATTTTGCTAAGGCAAGGGAAGTAGGAATGGCAATCTGATGCTGGAAATATGTATAATAAGTCCCCGTAATATAAAATAATAGAACAGAAAACAGCATTTTGAGGTTACAATTTGACATGAACTTTAATATTACTGCTTATGTTTTATTTTATAGAGCCAGTAAATAAGCAATTCCAATAAGATACAATCGTTACAATATTTCGAAAAGTCATTAATAACACCATCGATTTTCTTGTTTCTAAATTGAGCAATATATCAGGAAACAAATCGACTCATTACAAAATAACCCATACTCATTTTAATAATGAAAACTTGTTAACCCATTTCCGTTATGGATTTGAAATACAAGTATTTACCTATCCCAAAAACGACGCGATTACCCAACGAAAGACTACAAGAATCAAGAGCTTACATTCATTACTACGGTAAAAAAATAATCACTACACAATACTGTGACGAAATCTGTTGTGCCCTTAAAACGTTAGTCTAACTTGAACTAACCATACCAACGAGTCATTAGCGTTGACTAACTTCACATTAAAACAATGGTGATTAGTGCAGTTTTTAGGTTAGCCGGCGTGAGACAGAGTGTGCCATACTGGGTCATAATGAAGCCGTCAGAGCGCTGAGACACTTCCACCAAAGAGTAATTAAATAGTCTGCAGGCCGCCGAAACCGGAAAATAAGAAAAATTTGACGATTCGTCATCCGTCATCCTTAGTAACGGTTTGTGAACACAGTGGCGAGTTTTCCCACAGGTTCTCATGGATACTCTACGAGTCCAACACGTTCACCAAAATGCAGTGGGTCATTTGAAACTAGTACAGTGCTTAATGAGAACCAGAGAAATGCATCTTCATACAATGGCATGGCATGCCATCTTGCATCTTTTATTGCACCCCGCTAAGAATTATAATTTTTATGCAATAAAAATGTATATCAATAAGAAACAGGATCCCTTTATAAATGTATAATCTTATTATAAGTCGAACATTAATCGATTGTGCCAATATGTTAATAAAAAATGCTGGATGGTATTTTTTATTTGCCATATTTTTTACATGTTAGTTTCATTGGCATTAGACGCTTATAAAATAGTTATAAACTCAAGAATGATTATGTGTTTCGGTGAGAACTTGAAAATTCAGGGAGACTTAAGTTCGAAAAGTTTGATAGGGTTATATATATATATATAGCTTATTTTTTTTAATAAACAGAATATAACTTATATTTTTATAAATAAAAATATAGTTTATAAATCTTGCATATTTAATCAAACACAAAATATAAGTTTTTGATTTTTAAGAAATACCGAAATTGTTGTTGAAAGCAATAACAAACCTCCAAAATTCAAGGAACACATATACATCTGTCACAAATATTCAAATTTTTATTCTCATTATAGGCCTCTGCTAAAATTTTTAACATTAATATGAATTTGACGTTCTTAAAGACGTTGATATTCATGAACAGCTTAAAATCAATATCAGAAATTCGATCATTATAAATTAATATGTAGGATAAAAATGCGTTCAGGTATTAACTTAAAAAAATTGCTAAAAATAATCATTATGCATTATTTAAAATATTTCATTTAACAATATGCGGATAGGATAATAGGATATAGAATTTCAGCATTTTAGAAAAAATATCTAGCATTTATTTATTATTTTTTTTAACAATTAAATAAAAAAAATTAATATCGACAGATTTTATTATCTGTGCTGATATTAATTATTACTAGCATTTTAAGCTGATTTATTTAAAAAAATCGCCGATATCATATTCTATGCATTATTAAAACATCCTACACATACCAAACGTATATATTAAAATTACAGAATTCTGAAAACTTTTTCAATGTTTTTTTAAATACACATATGAAAAACTTTGTAATGAAAAGCCACACTTGAAAATTTAAATATAGAATGAAAAATGTCGATGCTATTTTTATCTGCTAACCTTTGCTACTACTTTTTGTTTACCGAGTTGAGAAAAAAAAACTTTATGGCCAAAATGTGAATGAATCTTATCACTTGGAGGAGAAATAGCGGCTCCACATAATCAAGATAACTTCCTACCATTCTATAGGACAAAATTTTTTTTTTTTCTTCTTTTTAACGGCAGGAGCTGCTTTATCTACACAGACAGTTGAGCAAGAATCCATTTTAACAAAGACTTTTACATCTACTTTCTGTCGGCAAGATTGCACAATTGCATTCCGGAATAAAGTACTAAAATTTCTAGATGAAACCGCAAACTCCCCTGAATCTTCCACTTTTAAAGCAGTACAAGTTGAAAACAGAAAGCAATCCATATATTAGGGATCCATTTAGGTCAGGAGATAGTTTGAGGGATTCTATTGCGCATGTTGGAAGATACAAGTTACAAAGATGAGTTACAATATATATTACGTACACAATGAACAAAAAATAAACACTGACTTTATGCTTGATTTGTTATAAAATCTATAAAATAAATTATTTTATCTACAATCTAAATTTCTGTAATATCTATAAAATAAAGGGGGTAAAAAGGCAAAAGGAATCAAAAGTCAAAGAAGTTTGGTGGCTACTAAGCTGCTTCAAATGATTGGCGCTTAATTTTTACCATGAAATTCAAATTTTAATAATCTTTGAAGATATTTGGGTCTACCATAAAGTTCTGATTACTGTTGAAATACCAGCATATGTGACGATGGGGAAAGCTAAACAAATGATATTATAGTAAACTTAAATTTAGGAAGATTATCATATATATTTTCCATTGCATGTTATTTTGTTTAGTGCTTACCAGTTTATGAAGACTGAAGTAAATGTTAGTTTTTCCAGAATTTCACATTATAAGTACAAGTCGGGGCAACAATTCAGAAAGTCAACACAACTGCAAACAAAATGCGAAACGAAACTTCAAATGCATGACTATATTGGCCATCTGATGATACCATCCATTATCAAACGAACACCTCAGCTCAAAATGGCTTATAGCGGCCTGATGCCCAATTGGCTAGGGCCTCCGTTGATACCACAGAATTCACATTCGAATCCTGGCGATGACATGGATGTTTAATAGTGGTTCGGAATCCACATTAAACTGTATGTCCCGGTCTAATTACCCCGAAGTGTGCACAAAATGACCGTAGACACACCAAGCCGGCATCTATCTAAGAACATTTAACTAAAACTAAAAACAAATTGTTTCAATTATAAATACATTGATGATTAGTATTAAAAGTTTATTTTTAAAATATTGAATTTTCTTAAAGAGACTTTACAGATCTAAAATATTACTCTAAAATTTCATTTAAATTTTGATTTTGTACATAAAATTTATTGAATTATGGGTTATTGAATTTAAAATATATTAAATAGCAAATATTCTGTCATATTAAAATTAAATATGTCGATGTTGATTAATTGAATCGCTAATTAATATATTATTAAATGCTCAAATATCTAATGTGCTTTTTTTATAGGAAAATTCATGGTACTCGTTTATGGTATATGTGAATTCATTAATTCATGGTATATGCAAATTGAAAAAGAAATCGAAATCGGTTAAAGGGCAAAGATGTGAATTCCAAACAAAATTTTATAATCAGTTTATTTAACTTCTCAATATGAAAGGAAAAAAAAAGATTTCTTAAAACGATGGAATTTCTTATTCTTGGTTAAGTTAATTTAAAAGAAATACAATGCATACACAGAGGTAGGGGAGGGGTTGAACATTCTAAACTTAAGTTTCACACATTTTCCGTGATATTCTACCATTCGCAAAAGTGAAAATTTTTTTTTCATAAAAAAAGAAATTACTTTATTTCGTGTTCGCGCGCAGTTAAAACCGTTCTATTTCCCCTCCTCCAATTTGAATTTTTTTTTCCTTTTCTTGTAAGCGGGAGAAAAACGGGAAAATTGGGAGAATAAATTTAAAAATGCCTCCATGCTCTTAGGAAAGTAAAATAGATGCAACACAAAATTTTTTTGTAATGGGTAAAAAAAAAATTCCATAATCATAAGGATGAATAACGGCCAATCAACACGAAATCTCAAAAGATGAGAAAAAGTATCGCTTAAACAACGGGTGTTTAAAAATTTCATTAAAAACCTAGTAGTGTACATGACCAAATCTATGATTTAATGAAATTTGCAATCTACACCAGTTATCATTAAAAAAATTTATTTTTCAGTGTTATTTTAATCAAGCTTGTTTTGATATTTTCAAAAGAATCTCCTTACAACTTATGGATAACTTTACAAATTATATTTTAAATTAGTGCAAGAATCATTTTTAAAAAAAATTTTAATAAATGGATTATTTTAGGGCATCTAAACATTTTGCTGTCATAAATAAAAACCAAAAAAAAAAAAAAAAAAGTCGTAAAAAGGAATGGCAACAGAAAAATTTAAAAATACTGAATATCGCAATTTAACATTTCCTAAAAACTATACTTCCAAATGCTAGGACTTGCATCCGAATCTAATCCGACAGTAAAATTCCAGAAGCAAAAAATAATTTAATAACTAGTGTTATGAATGCATTATTTCGCGACAAAACTAGTATTGTAGTAAGCTCAATTCTCAATCATTTTTTTAGAAATACTACATAATATTTCCTAACATTGGTTTCAGAACACACATATTTCGAATTCAATTATACAGAAGTACGCATTCGGTAAACTTTTATTACATATAACTTAACTAAATATTAAAAAATTTAGATTTAAATTTCTGTACTAATAAACCAACCACGTGTTATATATCGCAACTTGTGGTAGATAAAAACACTCGTAATTTATAATAAAAAAAAAACGCGCTATTTGTTAATCCATTATATTTGCTCATTTACCGTTTGTTCAAACGAATCCATTATTTCGGAATAAGTCAATGAAGTTTAAGAAAACTTTATTCTAACAAGTAAAAAGATTTATATACAATAAATTTGAATCCAAATTCTGCACGGTTATCTTAAATGTACTAAATCTGCAATACTAGTTAATTTTAAACCGTCATAAGTTGAACCGTCTAAGTTGAAAATGTTACCGATATTCTAAAAAACAGCAAATGAACGCTTTCTATATTTCTCGGGTAGTCTGATAACAATCGAAACTGAAATTCGAATTTCGTTTTGGTTACTTGGTTCATTTTATGATCCAGAGATCCAAACAGTTGGATACAAAATTCACGTTTGAATCGCTGAAAACTAGGATTTGCAGAGAACAATTTGTGTAAGGGATGCAAAAAATGAATTTTCTTACGGGTAATGAATAGTTTGGTTTATCATTCATAGCAATCAAGCAAATCGAATTACATCAATAAAGAATAGACCAACTGTTAAGAATAATATTTGGATTTAAACAATGAACTGGTGGTTTCGAAATGGCCAAATTTATCTCGTGCTTGCGCAAAGTAGACACCAAGTGAGGTTGCCGATACCACCAAAATTAAGTATTGATTATTGGTAGCAGCAAGCTTTCTAAAAATGTACGCGAGATTAGACCCTCTTCATAGCAAAATACTAAAAAAATTTATTTACAAATCCAGATTGGAGTCCATAGCGTATTCCTATCTTGCAATCAATATAAAAACCATACTACATTCAGCAAATGTTTTTCCAATTATAAATTTAATTGAAAATACTTATTTAGGAATGTATATCTATTTGCAAATCAACACTGGCTTAAAACAGGCATATATTATATATAGCGGAAATGAAAAAATAAACATCTACGGAATGGATAAACATCAAATCTACGGAATATTACATTTATATCTATTATTCAACAGCATACGCACATGCCCCAAAATCAAGAGCTACCTAATGCTCATTATACATTGTCAATCACACTGGCCTATAACAGGCATATATATCGCGGAATTGAAAAAATAAACCATCTTCGGAATATTGCATACGCACTTACCTCAAAGTCAAGTGCACGGGCCTTAAAAAACAAAATAGATAAATATTGAAACGGCATTCAATCAGCAAGGAATTGCGAAATAAAATTGCACCCCACAACCACAACTTCCAACAGCAGCAGATACTTGGCCCACTTCACAACTGAAGCGAGAGAGAGCAAAAAGCTTATCAGCTCTCCACTTTATTGATCGTAATGCTGTTCTGTTACCACAATATTACACTTCAATAAGAACCCACATTACACCTGGAAGGGGACATTAAAAAAAAGTTCTTTTTTTTTCCTTCTTCTAAAAGCTCGAACACTGCTTCCATCCCCCCTGCAGACACCTCAAATGCGTTCGCTACTAATAAAAATTCTTTTTCGACAGGAAAGAGGCATATCTTTTCAATGTTTCTGCCTTCCTGACATTTATGGGGCTCCAGCAGAAAAGCACCTTGTCGTCTCCCTACAGGTGAACGTGTAGTACTAAAAAGGAAAAACTCATAATAGGAAAAAGAGGATTTTAGCATTTGAAGGAATAATAAACTACATCAGATAAATATTTTAAAGGATTTTTTTTTTTTATTTTATTCTGAAGAGGAAGTAAAAATGAATAAAAATGATCCTCCCCCCATGGTGAAGGGTTTTAGACTTAAGATCTTTGAGTGGAAATAGAAATGTGCATATGCCGAGATGTTATCGAATGTCTTTCTTCCACCTCTTATACTTTAAATGAAAAAGTACTGGTAAAATATATGTTCATCACATATGTAATATATGTTTAGTTCGTAGTGATATTGTATGTGTGTGTTAAACTGTACATATTATTAGCGTTATTGTATATGTTGCATATAGTTTTATTCTTTTATATTAAAATATCTACACCACGTTATTTAAGCTTTTGATGATACAGTACAACAAAATCAAGCTTTATATATATTAATATAATGACAAAAAATGGTGCCATCATAACGAAGATAAATTTTAAACATTCTCACTGCAAGTATGTTTATTTAAATCAACTGGAAGCACCAATACGAAATAATAGTCCGAAATGGTATTTTTCACACAGCATATTAACTTTGCTTGTATCGGTGAATTCTGATACTAATTCATTTTACTTTTATAGCATGAACGGGTGAGAACTTAAAATTTCTGAACAACTTTCAAAATTATAATGAATTTTACAGGCCAAATATTACAGCTAAAAAACCTTCGCAATTGTAGAACATGTAAATAGCTAATTCAGATGAAATAAAACCGAGATTTACAGTTTTATGACTTCTGCACAACTGAAATATTAAAAATTTCTATTCATTTTTATTCATGATAAATAAACTTTAATTTTCCGTCTTGCGTGCGTTTTTTGATGTCCAACAACTCGCATGGAATTTAAAAAATGATTATCTACTATTTACAAAACAGATTATTTTTCCCTCCCAGAATTGAGAATTATTTATAATAGGATTTTTTTTTACCCCTACTATTACTGGCTTTTCTTGAATAAAAAATGAGAAAGAAAGCCAAGAATGAAAAATACTTTGAAAGACGAGATTTCCCGCGGAACAAAAATTCAAAATGTTCCGAGAAAAAACGAACCCTTAGAACTCACAATTCACGCCCATCGATCATTATTCCGACACTTTCTAAAGAAAATCCACGCGACAGAAGAAAAATGGACAAGCATCGCATTTATAACACGAAAAAAGGTACAGTTACAGCTACGAGCAAAAAAAAAAAAAACGCTTCCTTTAAAAAATAAAAGACTTCAACTTCAATTGTAACATTTCTAAAGTAGCTTTATTCCGACGTCTTTTTTGGACAGAAATTCGAAATATCGTTTGCGGTTAAAACAAAATTAGAAAATTGAGATGGCAACAATCCAACACATTCCAATTCGTAATTAAAACAAAATGCATCTTTTTTCGTAATGGTTTCATACATATTGTTCTGAGGGCATAAACTTTGATAAAAAACGGCATAATATAAAATTATCTTGTATGAAGCCAAACAATAAAATAACGGAATTTTCCTCAATAACGATCAGCTATGTCCAAACATTCGACAACAAACTAATTTTGCTGAATAGTTAATTTGTAGTATTGAAGAACTTGAAAATCTATAAAAAATGTACATAAATGGTACAAACATTAAGTATATTGCTGAAAATTTATTAATCCATTTGAAATTGACAATGCGAAAATACCGCATACATTTTCAAAAATTGTCATAAATTTTTCAAAATTTATTACTGGATTATAGAGGAAACTTTCCTGATTACGAGAATTAAGGTTAATTTTCATTACATCGGAAATTTTTTAATTAATTTCTTTCACTGAATGGAGATATATTAAATCGGATCTAGTTTTTATGACACTAAATTTATATTAATCCATAATTTTATTTCCGATATTATTCCTATATTCACCCAATTTTAGGAAATTTACAACTGTGATAAATAACATGAATTTTCCAATTCCTTTTATTCGAAAAAAAGATGCGCACCACAATTCATGATTAACTAATGAATTCTTTAAGTACATTTGCACTTTTATAATAGAAATACATAAGAACCCTTAAAAATATGCTCACTGATTTAAAATTAAATGCATTGAGAGCTGATAATCTACATAAATGAAATTCTAGAAATGAGGTAAATAAATCCATTGTCATCGACAATCAACTTCTATAAACCCATTTGCATCAAGTTTCATGAAATACAAAACAGCGAATAATTTTAATTATAATATTCTTCTTCTGTTGATTCGACAGTCCATGGTGGGCCAAGATCTTCCCGATAGCCTTTTTCCTTTCCAATCAATCTCTGCTTTGCGACAGTTTTCCAGTTAACTTTGCCTCCACACAATCAGTCCATCGTAAGTTGGGACTACCTCTAGTTCTAAAAGGTATATAAGTGATCACAAATATCAAGCCCATCATTCGGCAGATGTGGCCAGCAAACCTTATGTCCTATTTTGATGAATTTAATGATATATGCCTCCTTAAACCATCTATTTCAAAATTATATGTTGCTGCCTCCACCACAATCCATTCTCATTCATACCGCCAAACATATTTATAAGAGCTTTTCGCTCAAAGATAATTATAATATTACATGTGTGAAATAATTATGCTTTTGAATATTACATTTTAGCAAATAGTTCACTATAATACGATAGGTTGTCCTGAATATGTCAACATCAAAAAGTATAACGATTCATGTATAAATGAACTGAACTCATATTCAGTCATTATAATAATATATATAATGACTGAATGATATCTGATGTTAATATATTCAGTCATTATATGACTGAATATATTAACATCAGAGTGTTTAACGACTCTGTTTTAAAGAAATGAGATAATTTGTTAAAGTAACCAGTATTCTTAAAATCTGTAAAAATCCTCCATTTTAAGGAAGATCCATAAAATTCGGCAATTAAGAAACAGTTCTCAATGTCCTATAACTTCTGTAAATTGGCTGAGAATTTTTAAAAAAGGTATAAATTTTCTTGATGTATAACAACATTTACAAGGGATCGTCTAAGCACTTAACACTGCAGACGACACTCCAATAACTGCAAATGAGAAATTGCTTTTTAAATCTCAGTTAAAATAAAACGCCCCAATAAAATTCTTTACTGATCCATGATCATACGACATCCTGTCCACCACACCCCTAATGAACCTTCTCGTTCAATGTACTTACATTAATAAAAAAAAACATCCATGGGGCGATACACGGTGAAGGTTTATCTTGGGGAAAGTTTGAGTCACAGAACACAATGAAGACGCTAATAGTATAACCGATCACGCTAGATTAAGCGTTTAAATTGCATATAAAAATACACGGCTTTCAACTTAAATATGCCCTGGCCTTGTGCCAAAACGGGAAAAATCTAAATACGGTAGTCGAGTACTTTAGAAAAGAGAAAAAGGATGGTAGGGGGGGATCCGGATAAAGTGGTGAAAAAAATGGCACCAGGATCTTTTTTGAAAGCCTCCTCCCCTATTTATTATTTTTGCTACGAGAGAGGTGCGTTTAAAACGAGTGGATGATTTAAATGGGCTCCTGATGAGACCATTACACGCCACGGGGACTTAACTCGCTGTGCCGCCACATTTATTAGCTGGAAGAACGGATGCGGGGAAAGGAATGTGTCTCGGGACATGAGATGGATTCGTTCATTCTTGCGGCGGCACTTCGAGAGGAAGAGGTTGGCGAAGGTTTTAGTAGAAGTGGTAGTAGCAAAGAGAAGCAAGGAGGAGTTTCAGAAAATATTGCAGAATTCGTCCAGTAATTATATGACTTCCCGAACATATACAGTTATGCTTTTTCGTATGGTACACATTTTGGTATTTCGCGAACAATTTTTAAAGAGGGGATGCAGAATTTGTAGGGATGAATGTCGTTACCACCAAACATTTTCTGAATTGCAAAACCGAATTTTCGAAATCATGCGTTAAATATTAGACTTCACTCTCATAACATCTTTTCGATTGGATTAAGACTTGAAATATGAAAAAAAGCTAGGCATGGTCCACTATTTTCTTTACCATTGCCCTTAAACATTTTATACACATTTATTTGAGAGATGAAAAAACTTCTTGGGAGAAGTAAATATAAGATGCGTTTAAGATAGTTTTTGCGACATTTTGGAAATGGCTTGGTTTGTCGTTCTACGGTAATTCTTTACACACTTTAGGTTAATTGGACCGGGATCTATAATTTAACGTGCATTTTGAACCACTAACAAACATCCGTGTTACCACCAAGATTGGAACTTGAAATCTGTAGTACCAAAGGCCAGAGCACTAACCAATTGGCCATCAGGCCGCCATTTTGGAAATGATATAAAGTTTTCAAAATTGGAAGAACCATATTTCTCAAATGGATACTCAAATTTTGGGGACATAATCATTCCTATTTAGAAATCTCGCATAAGTAGGGAAAACAAATCGGCGAATTTCGTGTTCCACTTACATATAACCAGAAATAGCGCACTAAATGGTGATGAGAAAGCACATTGCCTTTCTGGTGGGTTTTTTAGGGTTAACAGTCTTGTATTTGGGTATCGTATGGAAGAAAACTCACTAAGCAGCCTTATAGATGCGAGATACTTTTACCCATGTTGTCCCAATCAATTTTCGATTAACTTCATGCAGAACTAGGTTCGGCTTGTCGCTCTACGGCCATTTAGTGCACACGTTAAGCTAGGACTTAGCTTTAGCTTAGGTCAGGACCTACAGTTTAACGTGGATTCAGAACCATTCACAATCATCCATGCCACTGGCAGAATACGAATCTGAAACTTTTGGTACCAAAGGCTGGAGCGTTAAACAATTGGCCATCAGGCCGCTTTAACAGAACTAGGAGATAGAGGGCACAATTAAATTAAAAAGGACAAATTACGATATTTTTTGCTATAACATAACACATGTAAGAAAATTTACACTTTATTTCTTCGCTTAATAAATTTTTAAACTACAATTCTAAAATGTGTTGGATCCTAAATATCACCAACAAAATTAACTCATTTGCACTGTAGAATGAAATCTCTTCCATTGTGTACATACTAAAATCTGTAACATATAAACTATCATATTTGATTACTTTAAAAACTACAATGCTAATAAAATCAATCTTATTTTTTTGTTATTCGCCCTTGAAACCATCTTTTAAATCCAGTATGTGACAATAAAAAATCATCTAGTATGTGATCAATAAAAATTCACGCACACAAAAAAAATTTCAAATTAGTTCTTTAGTAAATAAATTAAAATCGTAATTACCAAAACCATATCTATATAAAACCATATCTATCTATATAACCAAACTTGGATATATAGATAGTAAATATTTTGTATATGTTACGTCGAAACCCAGCTTCTCTTCCCGAGTTGAAACTTAGCGACCGAACTGAAAAGGTTGGTGTTAGCGGTCCATCCATGAGTTGCGATGGCTGCATAATTCATTGAGTTCAACCCCAGCGACCATCAAGAAAGGTTGCTTGTGGCAGTCCATCCATGAGCGCGATGACTGCATAAATAATTGAGTGTAACCAAAGTGAAAGGTTATGTGGGCAGTTCCATCTTCGAGTTTGATGACTGCCAAAAATAAAGGAGTTTTTAAATACAGTCCATTAACTGAGTATGCGTCATTATTGGAGTATGCTTCTTGAGTCCGAGCTATCGAACAGTATATAAAGTGAAAATTTGTTCGAATAACAAAAAAGCCAACCAATCTGCATTTCAACTGGCATATTCAATATAAATACACTTGTTTGGGAATTTGATGACATTTTTCCTTTGTTTATATTCACATCCAGCGAACGTCTTATTTTGCTCGCGCATAGAAACGGGTGAACCGCTCGAGAAATACTCGGATGAATGAGTCACCCAAAAAGTTGACCACACACGGAGTGTTGCCTTGCGGTTCACCGCGAAAAAATGCCAATCTTGGAATAGGCACTCTGAGCGAGGCGTCCAAAGGGTAAAGATAAGCCACTATCTCGCCGAAACCACTAGAATGGATGCGATTTTCAGTTGGGCAAACACAAGCGCGCTGAGAAATCCACGAGCATTCTCGTCAATTGATAGTGAAATTCGAAACCTTATCTACCCACCCAACAGGAAGTCACTCGATAGGGATCTGTTTACACAAGTATAATAAGGTATGACAAGTCGATTATGGCGAAATATTAACATCTTTTTTTTTCTTAAGTTAAACCAGCAAAAGAGCTTAATGGTCACATTAAAAAGAATGTAATTTGCAGTTTGCCCATCAATGAATATTTGTGAACAAATATTTTACGGCGTGAGTATAAAAAAAAACCATAAACGAAAATATATGCTTAGAGTTTTACCATAATTAAGTAAAGGCCTAATTAAAATAAGGAAATTAGTTAAGAATTTTTTACATTAATTTAACAAGCAATCTAAACTTTTCAGTAATCGTTTATTTAGTAACTTTACACAAGTTATATATAATTATAATATGATATTATAATAAATGTGTTTCAGTACCTTATTCAGTCTAAAATATACGTAGAGCTTAAGATTACCGATTAATGTATACTGAACTCGGTTTGGTTTGCCACTCTACAATCATTTTGTGCACTCTTTAGCCGGGACCACTAGTGTATATTTTTTTTTGACCACGTATATGTTTAGTTAATATAAATGTGATAATTAGTTTTAAATTTTGTCATTATGACATCACCTTAGACTACAACAAAATAATCTGCTCTTCATAATAAATTGCATGTATTCTGACCAATATAAATAATTCGCCATCAATACATATTCGTGGACAAATATTTTACGGCGTGAGTATTAAAAAAAGGAAAATATATACTATAACAGTTTTACCATAACTGTAAAAAGGCCTAATTAAAATAAGGACATTAAGAAATTATATTAATTTAACATAAACAATCTAATTACTTTAAAGTAATCGATTATATTTTTACAGTAACCTTGCACGTTATATATAATTATAAAACATTAGTATATGTTCAGTTAATATAAATATTTGATAATTAGTTCTAAATTTTGGCATTATGTAGTCATCGCTTAAGAGTACAATAAATTATCTGGCAACTGTCATATCGATTACGGAGTAATAATTTGCTTAATGTTAGTATATGATAAAAATAAAGTTTCTAAAATTTTTTTAAAAAATAGTACTCTAAAAAATTAAAAGAATTTAAATTAAAAATTCGGTACAATTAGGGACCAGTTGTAGATACCAAAAATAATAGTTTGAGATTAAAAATTGCTATTGCTGAACGTGTAGATCGTAACAGTGAACAAAATATTTGATCTTCACAATAGGTTGCATGTATTCTGACTAATCTATATACCTACAAAATAACTAAAGACATGAAATTAATTTGATGTATATACCAAATTTTTTATCAACAAAATTTTGAAAAGCAAACCACTCAATCTATTAAAACACCTCATAGCGTCACCCCTTGAATCTATATACACATTTTACCTACTGAAACATCCGCTCTACAGACTTGATGAATGAAAGTTGTATGAGCTCATCTCTGTCTATCAAAATTAGCAAACTGCTTTAAATTTCCGCCGGAGCAGCTAATGATGAAGATGAGAAAGGAAGTATCATCAGTATCGCACCGTTTTGCCCACTCCGGATCTCTGCCATTTTTTTTTTCTCTCAATATAGGTTGCGACATTTATTCTATTGCACTGTTTAATTACAACAACAACAGCACACCAAATAGTGATTGTTTTAAAAACTAAGAAATGGAAAACTTGGATGAAGATAAATTTGGGCAAGTTAAAATTGGTTATCTCAGATTCAATTCTTTTTAATCGAAGTTCTTAAAAAGTTCTATTAAGTTCTGGTAAAATGGAAACGTTGGTTTTTTTGGGGGGGAATATCACTTTATTATACTTATCGATTTTACCACTGGTACAGTTACAGGAAAAAAATGTATCACAATTTCAATATGGTAATTAATGTATAATTTTAATTTGCAGTTTAACATAAAAATTTCGCCATAAAAAGGAATATAAAACTCAATATTTGCAGTATTTCTCTAGTTCACTGAAAGTATTTCAATATTTTGTAAATCACATTTACTACTAAACATTTAGTATCCTTAAATTCAATGAATCTAAATCAAATTCATTACAAAACACTCTTAAACTATTTGAAAAATCTGAATAAAAACTAAAGAACACTTTAAAATTTACTATTATATTAGATTAAACACAAAACTTAAAAATTAATTTCTACAGAACGGATGGAAAATTAAAGAACTTACCGAAAATTTGTAACACAGATTAGAACATCTTCACAGCACATAGCAACACCACAATTCAAAATGGCGATGAGTAAGAGGTTTATATATTGTCCTTGGGAAAAAATGTACCACCTAACATTCCAAAATTCCTGACTTTTGGTCAGCCAGTTAAAATCCAGGAATCAAGGTCAAAGGTATGTCACCTTTTCAAGCCCCTCTACCTTAATTAATACGGTGAACTAAAGAACTGTAAATTCCAGAGATGCATTCAGAGATGCACTGACACAAAAGTTCTGAATAGCACTTCACCAAAAGTACTGACCGGAGTATCTTTAGAAAACTTAATAGCATATCACGTTACATGATATATTACACCAAAGAATATATTTCGAAGAACAGGTCAGAATGGAATTTTAATTGCTCTCTTTTAAAGAAAAGGTTCTCTTTCACTGTTACATAAAGCAAAATAAAAAAACACAAAACGTAATACAAACCGATTCATGCAAACCATGGACTAATTTTAAAAATATTTCAGATTAAACTGAAAATTTACATAAATGAATAACTCAATTTGAATGAAGCAAATTAGACTTCAAAGATTTAATTTTAAAAGTTTTTAACAGAAAAAATATGTTTTAAAAATATTACTATATTAATAATGAAAAGTAACTAAACTCCTTAGATAACATTCAGATAAGTTTTGACACAATATTAGCCTTTATTTTTTCACAAAACATGTTCACTGCAGAATATTAAGGAGGTGAATTTAACTTCAAATTAATTCTTATTGAAGCCAGCAAAATAAATCATTCTTAAATAATATTTGACATCACTATAACAGCAGAACAAAATATCAATCTTCAATGTATTATATGAATGAATTTAAAATCTATTAAAAATTAATATAAAATTAAAACGTGCTATTAAATTTTATGCATGAATCTGTTCTTAATAGATAAACTAAACCCTTTAACGCTATTCTTCCTGCTCAATCCAGTACAGTTTGATCATTTTTAAATTTTAATTCCCAATTATATTTTTCGTAAACTAGCAAAAACTTATGAACTTGACTCTCAAAGGTACATGGATATAACACAAAAGATATCTTCAATAACGCGCACATTAAAAACGAAAATGCTCATCCTGTTTTTAATAAATTTCGATTGAACTAAACCATCTAACCGTATTCTCAGCTTAATGTGGTACAGTTTGATCACTTTTCTAATTATTTCCATCCATAATTATATTCTTCGTAAACTACCAAAAACTTAAAACTTGACTCTTGGGGTACATGGATAAAAAACACCAAAGATATATCTCCAATAACCCCCCACATAGGAAACGAAAATACTTAAGCTGTTTTTAATAGATTTCTGATTGAATTAAACCATCTAACCGTATTCTTCCAGCTTAATCTAGTACTGTTTGATCTTTAATTATTTTATCCATCTTCAATAAAGCGCACATTGCAAACGAAAATGCTTATGCCGTTTTTAATAAACTTCGATTGTACTAAACTATTTTACAGTATTCTTCCAGCTTAGTCTAGTACAGTTTGATCATTTTTTAAATTATTTTAATTCGTAATTATATTTTTCGTAAACTACCAAAAACTTGACTCTTGAGGTACATATACCAAAGATACCATCTCCAATAACGCGCACATTGAAAACTAAAATGCTTAGTCACAACAACAACTCCAGCCAATTTCGTACCATCTAGCGAACAAGAGGATCCAGATCTTTCCCGATAATTAATCTTGTTTACCGCCACACGCTATGGGCACCACCACCACGGAATCGATTGGCACTACGTTCCGGCAACCCCTGCCGGAATCAATCCGTCTCATTCGTCGAACGTTTTAACCAAAAAAAAAAACATCAAAGATTCTGGACGAATTCTGGTCCATCCCCTAAAATCTGTACGTCAAAGCGAATCCACCCGCACACATAACAAAAGACAGTACACCAGTTCAGTTAATTTCTATCGTCTGCGTAGGGGTGTGTGCTGCAGAAGCAGATGGTTACAGGCAAGCAGCTGAGTGAGTAAGACGATTACTAATTGCACGCCAAGTTCGGAGTTCGTTCGTTCGTCACTACTCCAGAACGTTCTTGTTGCTGAGGTCTACAAGGAACGAATTTTTCTTTTGCTCGTGCTTCATTAGAGAGAACGTTTTTCATGAATGAATGGGAAGGGTGGTAACCGCAAAGAGTAAGCGCATGCGGTTATTAATTGGTGTGTGACACTATCGGTTGTGTGTCTGAGCACATTCTTGCCCAGGGGTTGCGTCATGCTATTCATGTCAAGTTCAGTTTCCGTTGAATATCCGGTTTTTATTTTTATTTTATTTTTTTAAATATTTAGAGAGGAATTTGCGGTTTTCCGATTGGATTGGAAATGACATGCGAAAATGATTGCGGATTATGGTCAGCAGATTTTCAAGGTTTGGGAATTAGATTATTCATGATTAAATATAATTTAAAGGAAACAGCAAACTAGATTTCCTTCATTTCAAGCGTTAAATTCGGCTATATAAATAAAACTTGGGGACATTTTAGTTAACAATGGTAAAAGTATAAAAACTGGAAACGATTACGGTAAAATTACAATATATACTGCACTATGTATATAAACAGATATTTTATGAATATTTGATATGTGGCAATTCTTATACGTACATTTTTGCTTAAAATGGATTACCACAGAAACTACTACAACGAGAATTGAATATTAGAAAATATAGACATACGTAATTTAACTAGTAATTCATCTTAAATATGTAATTTCTTTTAAATACAATTTTAAATGATTCTCGCTTTGACACCTTAAAAATGAATAATCCTACACATCTTACGGGAACATTTAAAAATCCAAACAAAATCATTAAGCAAATAAATTCTAATTGCAAAAGCATTTTCAAAATTAATTCAATAATTGAAAAACTATCTACGTTTCAAATTAAATTAGAAAATCCTAAGCTAATTTGAAATTTAGATGGAGTTTCTAGGATAACATTTTTATTACGCTTAGAGGTTTAGGATAATTTATTATTATTACGCTTAGAAGTTTAAGATAATTTATTATTATTAAGCTTAGAACTTTAGGATAACCAATTATTAAGCTTAGCAGTCTACCATTCCAATTCAACACTGAAATATCAAGGAAAGTTGTATACATAAAAAACTGTATAGTCTAAGAATGGAATTTTATATTTAATCATAGTTTAAGAAAATTAAGATTCTTAATTTACTCTCGTTTAAAAATATGGATCTTATTTCAGATGCTATAGAAATATATGCACAATTGTTAACGATTAATAAAGAACTATTTTACAGAATTTTAAGTTCGGTATATTTCTTTTGTACAGCACCTAACAAAAATTAATAATTCCGATGACTACTGAATACGATTTACGTTACAAAGAAAAAAAAACCGTAAATAAGCCGCCCCGACTATCGAATCGATAAAGAAAAAAAATGGCAAATCGTTGGGCGATTGATGCCACCGACGCCTCATCGATTAAGAGCCAGACAATTGGAATGAGAGGACCGCACAGCCACTTCCGGCCCTCTCTTATCGAAGAACAGCAAAGAAGGAAATAATTAATATTACTCATCGTTAAACAGCATTTAATTTATGAATGAGCTCAGTTCTCAATGCACTACACGCGGAAGATCAAATCATCATCTTCAATCATGCCGCGTTTCCGATTCCAAGACACCTTTCTATAAAGATGATCCATTTATGAGGATCGTATTGCTATATATAGATGCATTTAAGTCAATGAATCGCGTTTCAATCCAATACAGATACATAACCCCACGTAATAAGGATATACAGAATACATAAATGAAATTTTTTGAAATATACATATTTCTTATAGGATCAATTTGCAATCTTATAAAGTAGATATTAATTATAGCTTTACGTAATGTTATACTTCGCTTTAAGTTGCGTATACACAAATTTTAAGATTTAAAACGGTTTTATATGAAAAAATTAATTTCATTAATTTTTTTTATTTAAATTTTAAATTTTTTTTATTTTTTTATTTTAATAATAATTTCATACAGAAAAAAAATACGATATGGCACCCATTTACTGTAGATTAATATAATCATATTTTAATTTTGGTTTAGAAGACTTCCATTCTCACACAATAATTGATAATATTTCAAATATTTTAAGAAATGAATAAATTCCAAATATTTAATTATTCATTAAATAAATTATTTAGCCAAGTTAAGCATTATCTAATAATTTTATCGGAAAAAAAATTTGCATCTAAATTATTTAAAAGCTACTACATAGAAATATATACTATAGCAAACATTCGCCATAAACACAGAAATAAAATTTTAAAATTAATAAAACAAATTTTAAAAACTCGTTAATTTCGTAACACTAAAGCAAAGCATAAAAAAAAAAAAATTAAAAAAATAAATAATAAAAAATCCCTCACAAATACAACCCGAAGCAGAAGAAACTATATTTAAAAATCATGTATATTTCAGTATCAACTTTTCTATACAGAAAAAAACCTTTTAAAAAACGCAAACCACAAATAAGACAAAAATTAATTTAAATAATATTAAATATAATAAAGTATTTTTAATATTAATATTATAAACCAAAAAAAAAAAAAAGAAAAGAAAAAAATACTTATCCTTCACGGCCATTTTCTCAGAGGCGTAAAAAAAAAAAAAAAAAAAAGTCTCAGGAATTTCTGCGCTCAGAAAAGGAATGCCAAGGAACTATGCACATAGTAACATAACACTCAGCTATACATCCAACACACCCAGCCACATCCGGGAATTTTCGGCGGAGCGCAAATATTCGAAAAGTCAACTTCTGCATTCCGGAATTTTTCGAAATTCGCAAGGGACACCCTTCTCGACAGAGCGATGGAAAAACTGAATTCGGTTTTTCGTGCTTGAAATATCCATTTAAAAAGAAAAAAAAAAATGAACCAAAAATTTTTTGGTCGAAGACAGAGAAGCACCCACAACTTTATCGCCGCCGCAAGGAGTTCGTGCTACTGACTCTGTCTCCGATTCAACTACTGAAAGTAAAAGATAGGTTTGCCACACGACGCCAACTTTGGCGCCAACGGAATTTTCCAATTACTGCCAAGTGGGAATGAGTGCTGTCGAACTCGAGCCTGGCGTTTCCGCTTGGATTTGGTTAATAAGGTAAGGAAAGGATTTTAGATTTGCAATAATTGAACTGTAATAAAATACAAATTGTAGACCACTGAAGTTCGATACATTTTTTACTTAAAGCTTTTTAAAATTTATTAAAAAAAATCTGCATATTGCATATTAAAATTAAGAATGAATTTGAATCTAAAAAAAAATTAATTTAGTTTTTAACACAAATTTTAATAACAAGTATGATGGCTTACACACAAAGTATGTACATAAAGGTTTTTACTTTACAAAACTTAAAATTGATATTAATATCATTTAATAGCTGTATTTGTATTAGATTAAAATAAATAATAAAATTATGATTTATTATTTATTATGATTTATATTATTTATTAGTAAATTTAATCTTGAAAACTAGCTGTTTTAGCTACCTATTAAAAACTATTTTTCCTTTTTTATATTTTAATAAGCATCATAAAAAATGTACGAAAATGAGACAACATTATATTTATAAAATTATTCTACAAAATTATACTACATTTAAAGAAAATTGTACAATTATATAAATGAAATTAATGAGAAATACAAAAAATAAATACCTTGTTCAAAATAATCCAGATTGGTGAAATCATTCATAGATTTATTTCTCCTAATTCAGAAATATTCTTTTTTAAGTAACCATTTCTTTCCAAAACAGAATCTGAAAGTAAAAGAAAAAAAAATGATTAAGTATTACTAAATTTAAATTAACCAGAACATATTTAGAATCCAAAAATAGTTGAACACTGACGAAAGCAGATAAAAATCGAAGAATTCGAAATATTCGCTACGTTGCTCCAGGGCAAAAATTTCAGTTCCACCTCTGACCATTCAAAAGGGCGATACCCAGCCAAATGATGGAAGCCATCTCGTCTTACTCTGTCTCAGCGATTTCGGTAGACTGACACTACGTGGCGCTTGTGTCGTTCGAGTGAAGGGGTCGACGACTCTCGAGAATTCCAGCCGTCGGTTTTATTCTCTCTACTTTTTCTTTTTATTATTATTTATTATTAGTTTATTTTTCCATCATTTTTTTTTTCTCATTCTCTCTTTGTTTTATTTTTTTCGGTGGCAACGTAGAGCGAACGTCACATGCCAAAAAGGCGTTTCCGCTCTTAGAATGAAAACGACGAAGTTTGGGTGACAGAATCGGAGCTTTTTTTTTTTTTTCTTCATTTTCAAGACTTTACTTTGGAGTCTGCTTTTAACAATGGGGAAGATAGCGGATTGATTGAGTTAACAATGAATAAACTTCATCGTCGTAGTCGTCTAGCAGCGTATGGGATTTTGCGTGGGTTTGTAATATGGGAGTCGGTAGCAGAGTAGCAAGGGAGGTTCAAAAGTCACAACCTCTTATAGTAGTATTCATTCATCAACAATTTTCAATTCACAAGTTTTCCGAGATAGATTGAATGAAATGGAGAATCGAGTACTTTTAACAAAAATATGATTGGTAGAGAATTCACTGATTCATCTAGCTTACCAATTCTTTATTTACGATTGCTATAAATAATCGCAGATTATTTTTTTAAAGCAATTCAAAAATAAATAACTATAGAAAGATTAAATAATATTCAATGTTTTTTTCATTTTCTTTATGGGCATGTTATGTGGGATTCAGGATTTTTATGTAATGTGGGAGTCGGTAGCAGAGTAACAAGGGAGGTTAAAAGCCACAACCTCTCTAGTAGTATTCATTCATCAATAATTTCCAATTCACAAGTTTACTATTTTTTTTTTTCAATGAGATATATTGAATGAAACGGAGAATCGAGTAGTTTTTACGAAAATATGACGGATAGAATTCACTGATTCATCTCTCTTACCAATTCTTTATTTACGATTGCTATAACTGATTGGTGATTATTTATTTTTGAATTGTATACAGAAAGATTAAATAATATTCAATGTTTCATTTATTTTGTGGAATTTTGCATGGGTTTGTAATATGGGAGTCGGCAGCACAGTAACATGGGAGGTTCAAAAGTCACAACCTCTAGTAGTATTCATTCATTTATCAACAATTTTCAATTCACAAGTTTACTATTTTTTCCCCCAGAGATATAATGAATGAAATAAAAAATCGAGTAGCTTTTACGAAAATATGGCGGCTAGAATTCACTGATTCATCTCGCTTACCAATTCTTTATTTACGATTGCTATAATGATCGCTGATTATTTATTTTTGAATTGCATACAGAAAGATTAAATAATATTCAATGCTTCATTTGCTTTGTGGGAATGTTATGTGGGATTTTGGATGGTTACGTAATATGGGAGGTTCAAAAGTCACAACCTCTAGTAGTATTCATTCATTTATCAACAATTTTCAATTCACAAGTTTACTATTTTTCCCCCAGAGATATAATGAATGAAATAAAAAATCGAGTAGCTTTTACGAAAATATGGCGGCTAGAATTCACTGATTCATCTCGCTTACCAATTCTTTATTTACGATTGCTATAATGATCGCTGATTATTTATTTTTGAATTGCATACAGAAAGATTAAATAATATTCAATGCTTCATTTGCTTTGTGGGAATGTTATGTGGGATTTTGGATGGTTACGTAATATGGGAGGTTCAAAAGTCACAACCTCTAGTAGTATTCATTCATTTATCAACAATTTTCAATTCACAAGTTTACTATTTTTTCCCCCAGAGATATAATGAATGAAATAAAAAATCGAGTAGCTTTTACGAAAATATGGCGGCTAGAATTCACTGATTCATCTCGCTTACCAATTCTTTATTTACGATTGCTATAATGATCGCTGATTATTTATTTTTGAATTGCATACAGAAAGATTAAATAATATTCAATGCTTCATTTGCTTTGTGGGAATGTTATGTGGGATTTTGGATGGTTACGTAATATGGGAGGTTCAAAAGTCACAACCTCTAGTAGTATTCATTCATTTATCAACAATTTTCAATTCACAAGTTTACTATTTTTTCCCCCAGAGATATAATGAATGAAATAAAGAATCGAGTAGCTTTTACAAAAATATGGCGACTAGAATTCACTGATTCATCTCGCTTACCAATTCTTTATTTACGATTGCTATAATGACCGCTGATTATTTATTTTTGAATTGCATACAGAAAGATTAAATAATATTCAATGCTTCATTTGCTTTGTGGGAATGTTATGTGGGATTTTGGATGGTTACGTAATATGGGAGTCGGTAGCAGAGTAGCAAGGGAGGTTCAAAAGTCACAACCTCTTATAGTAGTATTCATTCATCAACAATTTTCTATTCACAAGTTTACTATTTTTTCCCCTCAGATATATATTGAATGAAATGGAGAATCGTGTAGCTTTTACGAAAATATGACGGACAGAATTCACTGATTCATCTCGCTTACCAAATCTTTATTTACAGATTGCTATAAATAATCACTGATTATTTATTTTTGAATTGCATACAGAAAGATTAAATACAATGTTTCATTTGTTTTGTGGGATTTTGGATGATTATGTAATGTGGGAGTCAATAGCAAGGGAGGTTGAAAAGTCACAACATCTAGTAGTATTCATTCATCAACCATTTTCAATTCACAAGTTTACTATTTTTTTTCCCGAGATGTATTGAATGAAATGTAGAATAGAGTAATTTTTACGAAAGTATGACAGGCAGAATTCATTCATTTATCTCGCTTATCAATTCTTTATTGCTATTAATGATCACTGATTATTTATTTTTAAAATTGCATTTTAAAAAAATTACTATAGAAAGATTAAGTAATATTCATTACTTCATTTGCTTTGTGGGAATATTATGTGGGATTTTGGGAGTTGGTGAGGTTCAAAAGTCACAACCTCTAATAGTATTCATTCATCAACAATTTTCAATTCACATGTTTACTGTTATTTTTCCGAGATATACTGAATGAAATGAACTAGTTTTTACGAAACTATGACGGGTAGAATTCACTGATTCATCTCGCTTATCAATTCTTTATTTAGGATTGCTATAAAGGATCAGTGATTATTTATTTTTGAATTGCGTTTAAAAATTATAATATCCGAAGCTTCATTTGCTTTGTGGGCATGCTGTGTGGGATTTTGTATGGCTACGTAATGTGGGAGTCGGTAGCAAAGTAGCAAGGGAGGTTCAAAAGTCGCAACCTCTAGTAGTATTCATTCATCAACAATTTTCAATTCACAAGTTTTCCATTTTTCCCCCCAGAGATATAATGAATGAAATGAAGAATCGAGTAGCTTTTACGAAAATATGAAAGGTAGAATTCACTGGTTCATCTCGCTTACCAATTCTTTATTTGCGATTGCAATAAATGATCCTATAATATTTGTTTTTGAATTGCATACTGAAA
Organism: Caerostris darwini; assembly: GCA_021605075.1. Classification (NCBI taxonomy): domain Eukaryota; kingdom Metazoa; phylum Arthropoda; class Arachnida; order Araneae; family Araneidae; genus Caerostris; species Caerostris darwini. Next base: position 424,876 of record BPLQ01004179.1, on the reverse strand, counting down.
TATTAAATAATATTCAAGGCTTCATTTGTTTTGTGGGAGTGTTATGTGGGATTTTGGATGCTTATGTAATATGGGAGTCTGTAGTAGTAGAAAGGGAGATTCAAAAGTCACAACTTCTCTAGTAGTATTCATTCATCAATAATTTTCAATTCACAAGTTTTCCATATTTATTTTTTTCCCGAGATATATTGAATGAAATGGAGAATCAGGAGGTTTTTACGAAAATATGACGGATATATTTCACTGATTCATCTCGCTTGCCAATTTTTATTTATTATTGCTATAAATGAGCATTGATTATTAATTTAAAAAATAACTAGAGATTAAATAATATTTTTTTTTCATTGGGAGATATTGGATGGGTATGTAATATGGGTGTCGGTAGCAGAGTAGCAAGGTTGGTTCAAGAAATGACAACATGTAGTAATATTTATTCATCAACAATTTTTAAATCTCATGTTTATCTTTTTTTTTTTTTTTTTTTTTTTCAACCGAAAAATATTGAATGAAAGGCAGAATCAAGCATTTTTTACAAAAATAGGATGGGTAAAATATGGTGATTCATCCCATTTACGATTGTATAATCTTCAACTAGACATCTACTTATACATGTATTAAAGAAAAAATAAATAATTATCCTGGTAAGACTTGCGTCGCTAATTTTATTTAGATAATTTGCTAATTTTTATGTATTTCTAAATAAATGTTTTGTAAGAAGCATAGTTGGCAATTTCCGTAAAAAAAAAAAAAAAGGCTTCGTTAAAAAATAATTTAATTTACAGTGTATATTAAGTTTAAAAAAAAAAATTTAAATTAGTTTTTTGGTTAATAATTACACTAAAAAAAACGTATTATATGCTAAATAGATGCTGTTTCAAGTGTGTAGGCTGGAAAATAGGCGAATTTTAAAAATATATCAAATTATTCTTAAATGAAATAATGCAATCATCTTGAATTTTTCGAACTTAATTTATAAACCCATAAATTCCTACTTCATAATATACCTTAAAATACTTTTTTTTCTTTTTTCTTTCTAATGCAGCTGGCAAACACAGACAGCTTGGTCTCCTTAAAATAATATTCCAGTGTATTCTATTTCTGTTATATAATAACACATTAAATGTTATATTTGAACAAATAGTTGGAATCTAATTTATTTCTTGGTTATTTTTATTTGAGAGATTTTTTTTTACTTTTAAAATTGAAGAAAAAATTATTAAAAAGTATTTTATTAAATTTTATAGTTAATTCACCAAATATAAGTATAGCAATATCATAGTCCGGATAATCCGTTTTTATGATTCAGATTATTTGATACGGACAAATCGAGGAAATAAATATAGATCAAAATTTATAAATGATTCAAAAATAATATCTCTTTTTTTAGATATTAATAAATTCAAATAATTTCATTAAAAATAAATATTTATTAAAATTATTACCTTAATTGTGCAAAAGGATTCACCTTCTTTATGAAACTGGATTGCATTCTCAAGTGATCCACTTACGTTTTTTAGTGACTTAATCATTCTTTTTTAATTGCATTAAAATTTAATAACCACAAATAAATTTTGCTGTAAATGTAAGCATCGAAAACCAATTGATAGACATTAATTCAACGTTGAAGTTCACATACGTCCAAGGTTTAATCGTACACAAACACATATTTCGCAACTTGAACATTTTGACGTTGTAAGGGGAACTCCCGAAATAGAGTACCGAGATAAGGGCAACGGAGGTTTCCGTTTGGAGTTTCTTTACAGCAAAAATGACACTAAACCTCTACTTAATAATTATTGAAGCTAAGAAATAACACGATAAATTCAAAAAAATTGAAATATTTTTGAAATTTTTAAGATTTAAAGTCTGAATTCGAATTGTTCAAAGCCAGGTTATGCTATATAGTGATATAAAAATGAGATTCAATGATAAGAATCATTAATGTAAGATTCAATGATATGAAATTCAATAATGAATTTGATAAATTTTTAGTACTTTAAGAGATTCAATAATGAATTTGATGAATTTTTAGTAGTTTATGTGATTCAATAATGAATTTGATGAATTTTTAGCAGTTTATGACGTTCACTAATGAATTTGATGTATTTGTAGTAGTTTATGTGATTCAATAATGAATTTGATGAATTTTTAGTAGCTCACGAGATTTAATAATGAATCTGATTAATTTTTAGTAGTTTATGTGATTCAATAATGAATTTGATGAATTTTTAGCAGTTTATGACGTTCACTAATGAATTTGATGCATTTGTAGTAGTTTATGAGATTCAATAATGAATTTGATGAATTTTTAGTAGCTCATGAGATTTAATAATGAATCTGATGAATTTTTAGTAGTTTATGAGATTCAATAATGAATTTCATGAATTTTTAGTAGTTTATGTGATTCAATAATGAATTTGATGAATTTTTAGTAGTTTATGTGATTCAATAATGAAGTTGATGAATTTTTAGCAGTTTATGACGTTCACTAATGAATTTGATGTATTTGTAGTAGTTTATGTGATTCAATAATGAATTTGATGAATTTTTAGTAGCTCACGAGATTTAATAATGAATCTGATGAATTTTTAGTAGTTTATGATATCTAATACTGTATCTGATGAATTTTTAGCAGTTTATGAGATTCAATAATGAATTTGATGATTTTTTAGTAGTTTATGAGATTCAATAATAAACTACAAAAAAAATCATTTAAAGTAATGGAATAAAATATTTAACAACAATAGAACATTAGCCAAGTAAATAGTGCGTTGGGTTTTGTAAATAAATAAACAAATTAGGTATGAAGTAACTATTATGCAAGAATAGAAAATAAAAGAACATATTGCATATGCTGCAAAGAGATGCCTAATCAGATTAAAACAATAAACAACTAGTATAATTTAGACGAATTATTCAGAAACATACCTAATAAAGCAACATGATTGTAATTGACATGTGATATAAGTAATGTAAAACTGTAGTTATCTAAAATGATGAAACCTCAGGCAGTTATTAATCGATGATATTAATGAGTATCAGTTATTATCAAATGCAACTGCATTTCGCGTTATAAAAGTGATTGTAAAAATTGCTTAAAATATGAAAATTTCAAATTGTACTTTAAATAGCATATAACATGTAATCTGAGCAATTATTTATTTAAATTGATACTATTTCAATTCAACTAAAATCGTAAATATCTATGAAAAGTTGTGAAATAAAGAGAAAAAATGTATCAAATAAGCAGAAATATCTATTTAATTGCTTCTATAATAATTTAATTGTCTATTAATAGAAGACAGCTATTTAATTGCTTCTCAATAAAAAAAAAACTATTGGAAATCTGATTATATTTGTTTCTTAATGCACACTATATACATTCAACACGTAATAGCTTTTTGAGTTTTGGGTAAAGAACTTTGGCTTTTTAAGTAACTAATGAAAATTTATCCATATTGATCAATTCCGCAATTTTTTTTTTTTTTTTTTCAATTTCAATGAAAATCAATAATCATATCCCATATTTTAATTATCAGTATAACTATTAAACCATTTAGTATTGCTTCCGATGTATGAATTGAATCCTAAATACCATCAGGATAGCTTCTTTTTACATATTCATAATCAACGAAAGAAATAGGATGATTTACAGATGATAAATTTTATTTTCACGAAAATTATATTGATAGCACATTTTCTTAAATTCGGTCAATTAATTCAGCAGTTTTTTTTCCCTTTCCTTCGAATAAATTCCATAGTTTTTTAAAGGAAAATATTTTTTATAAAATTAATAAGCATAAAAGATATGAAGACAAATGTGAATCTTGTTAGTCCCTTCAAGAGATACTGTAAAAATTTTAATACTGACAGTGATAAACACTTATTGAGTAAATTTAAATTGATGAAATTGTCATAACATCCTTCATATTTATTTATTTGAGTATAGGTTAAATATTGGCTTTAATTTCAAAATTCTTGGCAATTTTAGTTTAATTTGGTTTGTCGTTCCTCTTCTTCTATTGACTCGACAGCCCATGCTGGGCCAAGCCTTCCCGAGAAACTTCTTCCATTCCAATCTCTGCTTTTCAACAGTTCCAGTTAGTAACTGTTAAAACTTTAAAATCTGCCTCCACACTATCGGTCTATCTCAACTTGGGCCTATCCGTAGTTCTAACTCTAAAAGGTATATAGTGGAATATGCTAAATGTCAAGGATGAGGAGTCCATTTGCCATATGTGGACTGCAAACTTCATACAACCTATCTTGATGAATTTAATGATATCTGCCTCCTTAAATATATAACCCTATCAATATAATTAAAATTATGTCGTTGCCTCACAGCGCCAAATATAATTCTAAGAGTCTTTTCACTCAAAGATGACCGATTTGTCGCTCTATAGTCTTTTTTTTTTTTTGCATACTAGGACGATTAGACCAAGAGTTACAATTTAAAGTGGATTCCGAACCACTACTACTACTATTAACCACATCACTGTGTCTAGAGCTGAGTTGCCCCTATATAGTTTGGGAATGATGAGGATGAGAAGTCAGGCTTAAAGTGGATTCCGAAACATTGACAGACATCCATGTAACTGCCAGAATTCGAACCTGAAGCCCATTGAACCAAAGGCCAGAGCACTTGCCACTTGGCCATCATGCCACCAATTTAATTGCAAACATTACATTAATTATTATGAATAAGTTTACATTTCTGCTGCTGATATGCTTTGCATATATTACTGCAAGGTTACTCTTTTTAAAAGGTGAAATTTCAATGACAACAATTTGATGGTTAGGTATAGATTACATCAAATTAAAAACCGAATCTTGCACTGAACTATTACCATAAGGCTCATAAGTTGCCAATTTAGTCGACATAAACAAGCATGGCACCCAATGAGGATTAACACACTTTTAGCACAAGACCACGGAAAGCAATGAATTTTACTTTTATGCCTGTAGACCAATTTATTTTATATTACCATTCAATAAAAACCTGTTTAATCGTATCGATAGTACAGCATCATCACAGTACTACAGTGCAGCTAATGTCGTTTTTATATTTACGGAAGCCAATTTGGCGTGTCTTGTGTTCCCGGATAGCGCAGAAGATGCGGCTGGGATCAACGCCCCAAGCCCAGACACATAAAAATAGTTCTGAGGCCGCCTCCGTGGTTTTGTCGCACACCTCCCTCCTCCCTCCAGCCGAAACTCTTAGCCAAAACTAATGATAATTTAACGCTTTTTTACACCAACAACTCCCCTGTTACTTGTTACGGTTTTAGACACTCGCTTACAAGTTCGTGACTCAGAACTGCAGTCAAATGATTATTATTACTTTCTTTTTAAAAATCTGCTCGTTTTTGGTGATTTTAAGTGGAGATTAATATAAGATTTTATTTATTTATTGTGTTCATGTGGTGTCTTACGTTTCCCTAAGGCAGGGTTGCACAGAATTGTAATCACTGTTATAAACTAACTGTAACTTGCATATAGGCCGCAAACGTGAAAATCTCGAAAATTATCTAAAATGCATATATTTCATTTCTTTATCTATAATAAAAATAATAAGTTGTTGCTCTAATGCAGCTGGCAATAGAGAGACAGTTAATCTTTATGCCATAGACAAAGGCTGTTATTCATTTAGCACTACTCAGGGAACACGTGTAGTTTGAAGATGTGCTACGGACGTGTTGTTTTAATAAATAACACTACCCCCACAAAACTCTACGATCCCATTAGACCGAGACCTGCGGTTTAAAGTGGATTCCGAACCATTACAAACATTCATGGCACAGCCGAGACTCGATACCGAAACCTGTGGTTAACCGAAATCGTTAAACCGAAACCACAGGCTTCAGGTTTAAATCCTGACAGTGGCATGAATGTTGGTTAGTGATTCGGAATTCGCGTTAAATTGTAGGTCTAAAGTGTGCAAAACATGACCATAGAACGACAAACCAAACCAAACCTTGAGTATAGTATTGTGCGGCCTGATGGCCAATAAGACTAGCGTTCTGGCTTTTGGAACCACAGGGTTTAGGTTCGAATCTTCTCGGTGACATGTATGTTTGTTAGTGGTTCGGAATCCACATTAAATTGTAGGTTAATTAGATCGGAACCTGAAGTGCGCAAAAAATGGCGGTACAGCGACAAACCAAACTAAACCTTGAGCATGTTGCATCGGTCAGCTGGTTTATAAAAGTCTTTTAAAAAATTTATGACAGTTTTTAAAAATGATGGCTATTATTTGTGTTATGTGCTGTTGTTGCTTCTAATTTACACTAGACATTTAATTATCGGAATAAAGCTAAGTTATGATTTTAATTACCTAATTAAATTACAAGTTCAGGATTCTTCGAAAATTAAACAATAACACAAAAATGAATATTTAGAAATCGTTATACTCTATCTGTTTGCAGCTATTTTGAGAAACTTTAAAATTTAATTAAACTTATTTTAAGTTAAAATGAAACATCCTTATAGTTAGGTGGATTTAACTTGCATTAACTTTTTAATTTAATTTAAAATTGTATATTTGAACAAGGAACTCCTAAAAACGCTCTTTTTTATAAACAATAAAATGTACTCTACCAAAAATTACATTCGAAATCCAATTTTCCATGAAACTATCCTAATAATATTTAAAATCAATTTTATAAAGAAATTGAATACAATAGATTTAATTTTATGTGTTTAAAAAAAAATATCAAAATTAATACACTATCTATTGTTAATTATTATTAACTATCTATTATTACTATCATTTATTTACTATATAAAATATCTAATAAAATTTATAAGAAAGTCGGATTTAATACTTTTCACATAATTGTTAAAAATATACATATTTTTTTTTTTGAAAAATAAATATAAATAACACGTAATTAATCTACCTGAACAAAATTAATAAAAATATGTAGAATCTCAATGCTTTTTATTTTTCATTTAATTCCAATTACATTAAAAATAAATGTAAAACTAATAATACTAAGTTTAAAAAAATAAGCTTCATCATCATCAATTAATGTTTCGAAATAATCCTTCTCAAAATGCAATAATTCAAAACTTCAATTCCACTGCGCAGGACTGAAACCGTAAAAATTTCAAAACCGGTAAAAATAATTTTTCACAATAATTTCGCGCTACAAATAAAGCATGAATAAATAAAAATAAAAAAAAATAAAAACCAAATCCACTCATCCTATAAGCACTAGAAAAATAAATAAGCAAAAGTAAGCGATTTATTATAAACAAAAATCGTAAATGGCGTTTCATTTCGTTTTGAAAAGAGGGGACAAAGCTGTCGCAGTTACAGTTTAGAAAAGGACCTGGCGCATTCGCCAAACGATAAAATAAAAAGAAAGAATAATAATAAATAATAAAAAAAAAAGGCAAAGGCTTAACTACGCTATTAGGGAGTTCCTAGTAGTTTCCGTAAAAATCTAAGTATGAAAAATGAAAACTGTAACCGTTGTTTGGAATGAAGCAGTGCAAATGTATTTTTCGGAATGGTGAATCATTTTGGCTTTAAATAGTAATGAAGTTTAAAAATGTATTTTAATGAAATATTTTTACACATAAAGATGATTTCTTTTTTTAAACTGTTAATAAATGGGCAAGTACAAAATTTAAAAATATCGGAAAATACATTATAATATATTAACGATGTTTTTCCAACAAATATATAAAATTGAATGTCAAATTTACAATGTAAATTCAATGTGTACTAATTACAATATCTAATATTACATATGTTTTATTACGACGTGTATTACAAAGATGATTTCGTTTTAATGCTATTAAAAAAATGTCAATAAAAGGGCAAATACTAAATTTTAAAAATATCGGATAATACATAATATTATATTAACGATGTTTTTCCAATAAATAAATAAAATTGAACGTCAAATTTACAAAATAAATTCAACGTGCTCTAATTTATTATAACTCATTAGTTAATTTATTAAGAAGCAAATTGTAAGTTATTTACTTTTATGAATTGATTTGTTATACATAGAACTAAAAAAGAAATAAGAGTTGGATAAATACAATAAATTTTATATAAATAATTTTATTATACAAAATTTACGATTATACGCAATTAATTTAGCTAAATTTTTTTAAGAAAAATATATATCTAAAATCTAAAAAAATAACACTACACGCTTTTTTGTTTAAATTGTCATTTAATACGAAAAGAATGTACATTTTAAAACAATATAATGAAGACAATTGATCACATATATTAACTACATTAATATTGTTTTTCATAACGATGCTTCAAAAACACATTAGCACCATTTTAATAGATCTTGATTAAAAATCATATCGCAAATATTTTCGAACTGTGACTGTGACAAATTATCACTGTTACTCTCATATTGGCCAATATAACTGTGATTCTATAGCTGTTGACATTTTTGAAAAAATTATTGTAATAACTTACTACATGAACGTATAGTACTTGAAATGCATGATTTAAGCATCAAAATAAGAAGGAAAAAAAAAATACTTTATTGTAATAAAAAAAAATCCTGATATTAACATATTTATCAAAGGAATAAAAAAAGTACTATGTCATGAAAAAAAGCCGATTAAAATTACTTGAAAATTTCGTTTTAGAATTATGCATCACTATCACAGTAATTTTCTGTTACAGTTACAGTTGCAATTCTATTATACTGCAAAAGTAGAATATTTCAAAATTTTGGATTATAAGTCTTTTATTTAAAAATTCTTCACTAAAAACTGCAAATGATACATCAAAATATAACTTCTGTAATCATGCTGGTATTATAAATACAAACAAAAATAAACCATTAACTAAAAACAATAATAAAGGGTTAAAAAAAAAAAGGATGTGTGACGGTAGCTAAAACATTCTATTCGAAAAACACCTCGCCTCATTCGCCGAACGAATAAAAACGAAACAACCAAGAGAGAACGCCACTAACTACGTTGTTTGGTAGTTAATTCTCAGTTACGCATTAGATACAAATACATCAGCATTACTGTAATAGGAATTGATTAAAAATCATACTGCGAATACTCTGACTATGAAAATGGCAAATTATCACTATTACCAAATATAACTGTGATTATATCGCTATTGAAATTTATGAAAAAATTATTATAATGATCTTATTACGTGAACGTATATTACTTGAAATGCATGATTTTAAGCATACAAAATAAGAAGGAAAAATTATTTTATTGTAATAATGGTAACAAGTAATATAAAAAAAAAAAAAAAAATTTTAAATCAATTCCTACTTTTTTTTCACTATATTGTAGAAAGTCCTTTATAAATAATTTTCATTCATTTTTTTAAGTTTATTTAGCGCCATCTGTTGGTAGATATATGTAACTTAAATCTAAAAAAAACTAAAATTAATTAATTAAATTTAATGACTGAATTAATATTTGAAAAAAACAGTATTAACATCAAGTGTCATCCACTACAAGTTAAAAAAAATGTATTTGAACTTGAGTGGATGAATAAAAAATATTTTATTAACGATTGAAAATTTGAATAAGATATATATAGGGAGAGTGTGAGCTAATAGAAGGAATTGAAAAATGGAAAAAATATTTTATTGTAATAATAATAATAATAATAATAAAAAAAAAAACTGATATTAGCATCTTCGTCAAAAGAAGAAAAAAGACTATGTCATCAAAAAAATTACTTTAAAATTTTATTTTAGAATTAACCACACTAATTCACTAACCCAGTTTTGATTAGTCACAGCAATTTTCTGTTACAGTTACAGTTACACAATCATAATGTGACCTATATCCTTATTTTACTATACTGCAATCGTAAAATATTTCAAAATATTGAGAAATATTTTATTGTAATAATTCTTCACTAAAAAATGGAAATTATATATCAAAAATATAATCATGCTGACATTAGAAATAGAAACAAAAATAAATCATTAACTAAAAACAATAATAAATAATTTTTAAATAAAAAAAAAGGGTGTGTGACGTAGCTAAAACGTTCGAAAAGCACCTCGTTTCGTCGAAGAAATGAAACAGAAACAAACCAGAAAGAACTACGCTGTTTGGTAGTTAGTTCTCAGTGGCTTCCGTAAGTATGAAAAATGAAAAAACTGTAACCGTTGTCTGGAAGAATGACGCAGAGGGGCGAGCAAGTGTCTTTTTGGGAAGGGGTGAGTCATGTTGGCGAGGCAAGTGGGCGAGGTATGCGAGAAAGGGGTGAAGGAAGAAACCGAGGAATCCGGCCTTGGGGTGGGAATGTTGGCGACGTTTTTGGCGTTCTTTCTGCTCGGAGGAAAAGTTGCCGCGAGACGTGGGCAAGGGGATAATGAGTAAAAAGGATAAAATTGGAACGGTCGCAGGAAGTGGTGGGACGAACCTAAATTCGGTTGGGTACCCACATCCCAAGCAGTAGGACACTTGTCGAATTCACGTTTCTGAAATCTTGCAATTTTGGAAAAATTCTAGAAAAAAATAAATAAACTCCTATGTGAATTACATTGAATAATAGGATACTTGTATTTCTACCAATTATTATAATTTTACAAACCTCATATATAATTGAGTAGTTTCTGTGTATGGAACTATTTTTTTTCCATATTTGGAAATTTACTTGTGATTATTTATTATTTAAATTTTGTAGCAGATCATGTCGCTACTAGGGTGTACAGTGAAACGCCTACTACACCAAATCCATAACAAGAATAGAGGAATGTAACGCCTTCCAAAAAGACTTTCAAAAATAACACACTCATTTCAGAATGGATAGGCGATTTGGTTTGGTTTGTCGCTATACGGCCATTTTTTGCGCACTTTAGGCTAATTGGATCGAGATCTACTGTTTAACGTAGATCTGAACCATTAACACACATTCATGCCACTGCCAGGATTCAAACCGGAAGCCTGTGGTAAAAAGAGCGCGAGCCAGTTGGATCATTATCAATGGAAGACATGCTGTCATAACCTCAATCTGGTCCACTCGTTTTTAAAGTCAGTGTCGGTAACTCCCGCCAGGAATCGAATTCTTGTCATTCGTAAATCTACAAGCTTATAAAATTGACCAAACAACTGATCAATGTATCATAGATATCCATTAGAATCAAATTGATCATGCAAAATATTATGGAAAACTAAAGATAATGTGTAGGATTATTCTATGATGTAGACTTATGACGTATCATTCCCACGATAGGTGAAATAGCATCAGTGATCACCATTCTTAATTTTGACTTTAAAAAAAAATCTTATAATAAGATGTAGCAAAAAATATTTTTATGCTACATCTTATTTGATAATGTGGGGGCCTGTTGACCGAATGACTAGCACTCATTGCCACAGAGTTCGAGTTCCGTCGGTGCCATTTATGTTTATAATGGTTTGGAAACCACTTGAAACCATAGATCCCGGTCTTCTATGGCTGTACAGCAGGGGTCTCCAAACTACGGCCCGCCAGTGTCATCCATCCGGCCCGCGACAGCGAATAGCTTATTGTTGCTGTAATAAGTTGGATTAAAAGAACACAGAATGATAATAACTCGGTTTTATTGACTTGCCCAAGCACAACACGCAAAATATTTAACTTAAGCATAAGAACTAACAAATAATTGAAATGAATCCCACTAACATTATAAAGCTTCAAAAGCTTTTGATGAGCTTCAAAAAGTTTTTATCGCTCTCGTAAAAATTGAAAGAATTTTGAGTAATTAACCTTTGTAATTAATCAATGTAATTAACCTTTATGTAAGTTATGCAGAAATTTAATAAATATGTTGTTACCCTATTCTACATATTACAAGTATCCGAGCTATTATACGAGTAAATAAATAACATTTATAGCATAAATGAAAAAGATAAAGGCAGAATATTAATATTTATAAATGATGGCTTATATATATGTATATATATATTATATAAAATATTAATTAGGGAAACATGAAATGTACTTAATTATTTGTCTAAGTGAAATGAAAATAATCCAAACAGAGTTCTTCTTCTTCTTATTATTATTTTACATGAAAATAGAGAAGGAAAAATGAAACCAAATAGTTTTGCTTAAATAATAATAATAATAATAATAATTAGGAAAATATTTCTATGATAAACTATGAATGACAAATACATAATTTATCATACAATTTTTATTATTATATACGTATATACATATTATACAATTATTTTATAAAATTTTACAAATGAGTTGTAAACAACATACAAAATCGTATTGAATTTATTGAATAACTGAAACGGAAATGACGTCACCTGATCCCTTAGACCAGGGACTAGTGAAATCCGGCCCGCCAGTGTCATCAATCCGGCCTGCGACAGCAAATAGCTTATTGTTGCTGTAATAAGTTGGATAAAAGAACACAATGATAATAACTCGGTTTTATTGACTTGCTAGGTAAAGCTTAATGGCAAGCATAATACGCAGAAAATGTAACTTAAGCATAACAAACAACTAATTGAAATGAATCCCACCAAACTAGTGAATATCCCGCGGTAGTTATGTTGGGGTAAAGAGTATCGCATATATATGTATGTATATCGATGTTTGGAATGTATATATCCTGAATCGAACATATGATTTTTATCCCGAAAATCCCTCAGGAACGGAAAAGCTAAATTAACGCGAATGAAACCGTGGGGCATCCACTTGTAAAAAAATACTAATGAGATTTATGTAATTATATAGATAATGGCAGAAAAATTTAAACGGTTTTGGCCCTTGGTACTTACTGGAGTAAACAGTATGGCCCTAGGCCTGGAAAGTTTGGAGACCCCTGCTGTAGAGCATTGGATACAGGACTGATAACCCTAACCCCTAAAAAGAAAAACATCTCTCGTCTCGAAATGTGCCAATAAGCAGACGGCCTTGGCCCACCATGACACCATGGGGTTGTTGCGCCAATGATGATGATGATCATCATATTTGATAATGTAGACTTTTTTTAAATTTGTAATATTTATTCAATACATCTCATACTGTCTTAATATATAATCAAAGTGTCTCATTCTTAATATATAATCGAATTATTTAATATTGTAAATGAAGTTGGCACTGTTTTTTGCTTATAATTTTTTCCCAAAACAAGATTCTACAAATATGAAAATATTTTTCATTATGAATATTCCAATGAGTTTTAAAATTTCTAATACAAAATATCGTGCACAATACTTTTAACTTCTGATACTGAGTATACATTTTTCTTTTGAATTCCAGTGAGATTTTATCTTTGATTAAAATTAATACAACTGAAAACTTACCACTATGTAGCAATGTCTGTAGTTTAATTCAATACTTATTACCTATGCATAAATTGATCAGTTTATATACTACAAATTCTAATGCAATTATTTTATGTGATACAAATCAAAAGTTACAAGAGAAATACGAAATATCGTTACATAAATATTACAGAATAATCATATCGCATTATCATAAATATTAGATAATATTCAAGTCTGCAAAAGATTTTAATCAAGAAACTCATTAAAGTAGCAACTTTTTCATCGTGACATATCTAAAAATGATAACAGTTTTTCAGGAAATATATTTTAAATTAGTAATACATAATTAAAGAGAGTGATGAGGCAATACAATTTAGATTACCATTCTTAGGTTTCATTGTCGTCTGTGTTTGTATTTTTTTCATTTTGAAATTTAAACTTTTTTTTTTTTATTTGGCATCAAATTATTCTCGTTCATCATTTGAAATAATATTAAAAAAGATATTTTTAATTCAGTTTTATCGTTTGGTATTAAAATAATAATAATAATAATAATAATAATTTAGTTTTATCGTTTGGTAAAAAAAAAAAAAATTTTAGTTATATCGCTTGGTAAAAAAAAAATAAAAATTTAATTTAGTTTCACCGCTTGGTAACTAGATATTTCATAATTATTTAAAAGAAGATCCATTTTCGAACAATATTAATGTTGAATCTGGAAAATAAAACAAGTAATATAAAAAAAAAAATTTAAAGTCAATTCCTACTTTTTTTCCACTCTATTGCAGAAAGTCCTTTATAAATAATTTTCATTCATTGTTTTAAGTTTATCTGGTAGATATATGCAACTTAAATCTAAAAATAAAAACTAAAATTAATTAATTAAATTTAATTAATGAATTAATGTTTGAAAAAACTGTATTAGCATCCAGTGTCATCCACTACAAGTTCAAAAAAAAAAAAAATGTATTCGAACTTAAAAGGATGAATAAAAAGTATTTTATTAACGATTGAAAATTTGAAAAGATATATATATAGGGAGAGTGTGAGCTAATAGAAGGAATTGAAATAAAAAAAGAAGTTACAATATATCAATTCTTAAAGTTAAAGCCGTTATATAACTAAGCCCTTATATAATAATAAGGTATGTTTTCACGTATTAAGGGGAATTCTAATTCAATACAAAGAGCTTCTATTAAATTTTACGATTTAATTGAAAGGCAATCATATTTTTTTTAAGTCAAAAAACATCAGAAATTTTATAAAGTTAAATAAATAAAAAAAATAAGCATGACTCCAAATGAGCAATCGAAATCGTTTCACTACACCACCACAAAACGAGAAACTTCTTAGCAGGAAGAACTGCAACAAAGAATTAATTTCTTTCTTGCAAGTTTCGAACATGAAAAGCCACCGCAAATCCATCAAAAGCACCCACGTGACTGAGAGGAAGGGGAGGGAGGGAGGGGGGAAGAGTTAAAAAGCTACTTTTTTGCCAGTGAATGCGCACGAACACTCTTCCATAAATTTACTTCCCGCCGAGTCGCATTCCTTGGAAGCATCCCTTCCATTCCTTCAACCCCCTTCATAATATCTCGATTCCACCCACCAGCACCCATGGGAGGAACGCCTGCATAATAAGAAAACGTGTCTAGATTTGGAATGTTCCTTTTTCCTTCCCTTTCCTTTAACGTTTTCACTAAATTACGCAATATATATATATTTTTAAATATTTTCTTATTGTTTGTTTATTTTTCTTATTTTCAGCGTTTCTAAAATTGGAAGAAATGCTTTTAAGAACTAGTATGTGCATTAGCTACATTCGACAAAAATTTTCCGATACCGTTACGATGAATTAATTTAGAACACATAGTTGTAATTTGAAATTGCAACGATTGCAAGTCACAATAATTATTATTTTAAATATGCGATTTATCTTCATTGTTACTTCTTGTTTGTTTAAAATCAAAAAGCTTTAAAAATCAAATTTTAGCAGCATGCAATAATGCAAAATAAAAATCGTTATTTTAAAATTCACTTTCGAATCAGAGGCTAAAAATAATGTTTGGCCTAAGATTCGGAACCTACAAAAAAAATAATAATAATAATAATAAATAAATAAATAAATATTTAAATTAGTACAGATAACAAAACAGTTTTTTTTTTTTTTCAAGCAAATAATAATTTATCGTTTGCATTTTTTTTTTTTTTTTTTTTTTTTTTTAAATAATTAGAAGGAATTCTATTTTTAAAAAATCGTTTGCCCATCAATCATGTGCATTTTTTGTTTAATTACAAGGAATTTTATTTTTTAAAAATCGTCTGACAATGGAATCGGGTAATTTTTTGTTTAATTAAAAGGAATTCAATTTTTTAAAAAATCGTCTGCCAATGGATCGCGTGCATTTTTTTGTTTGATTAAAAGAAATTTTATTTAAAAAAAAAATCTTTTGGCCATGAATCATGAGCATTTTTTGTTTAATTAGAAATAATTTTATTTAAAAAAAAATCTTTTGGCATGAATAATGTGCATTTTTTGTTTAATTAGAATGAATTCTATTTTTAAAAAAATTATCTGCCAATGAATAGCGTGTTAAAGTAACAAAGGCGGAAGCAAACTCAAAACTTTAAATTACGAATTAAATAAGAAATAAATAAATTTTTTCTTTACATAAAAATAATGATGGAAAATTAAGTGAGACGCGATTTTGGACAATAACATTCGTAAGATAAAATGTATAATTTCGTTTATATTTTCTAATTATTATTATTATTATTATTATTATATAAAGCCAATTCATGCGCAAAATTAGAAGGAAAGCTTTTTTTTTTTTTCTCTTTAAGAATTTAGTATACAAAAGATGTTATTAAAAAAACGATGCATAAATATTTTTAAGTACAGCTGATTTTAAACTATTTTAATCGGCATGAGAATATTTTCAAACTCTTTTTCCCACAACCTTTAAATGATTATTTATACAAATAGATTTAATTGCCTTTTAATGAGTCACATTATATGCTTCGTTTCATCACGCCAATGTAAGCAGCAAATTTTCAAAAACAATCTGTTTACGAATATCAGCTACAGAAAAGAATTAAGATAATAAATTCTCCCAGTTAGGTTATGAAATCTTGTTTTGGAATTGCCCAGTTTACGTAAACATTGCCCATGAGAATTTAAGCAGGGTGGGCCGAGGTTAATTAATATCCGTCCGGTTTGGCACTTGGTGGTGGTTAAGATAGGCTGGGAAATTCCTAGATTATTTGGCACTGTTATCGGAGTGCATGAGAAAATCCTCATGTTGATATACACTGACTGTTAATTATTTAAAGTTTGATATATTAGTGTGATATAACACATGTCTTTTGCACATTTATTTAAAGCTGTTATCATTACAAATATTGAGCATTAAATTAATGGTTTTAATCTTATGATGAAATTCTTTATTGTTTTCTCACATAAATTGTATTAAACTAAATAAATAATTTTAACTTTATATATTATTGTATTTATTGTAATTTAAATTATTGTAATTGTATATATATTATTGTATTAAAAATATATAAAAAAATTATATTTATAAATATGGGGCCTGATGGCCGAGTGATTAGCTCTCGGTGCCACAGGCTTCGGGCTCGAGCCTTGGCGGTGCCATGAGTACTTTTAGCGATTCGGAATCCTCTTTAAACCTTTGGTCCCAGTCCAACATGACTGTTGGGCGTAGGGCCGACAATTCTACTCCGTAAATAGAAATTATCTCTTGTCTGGAAATCTGTCAGTAGGCAAATGGCCTTAGCCAACCATGGGACTGTTGCGCCAATGAAGATTTATAAATATTTTGTTTTATGAAAAAACAGTAATTATGATACGTAATTATTTTCCTTGGCATTATTGACCACTAATATAGCAAATTTGTAGCAGACTCAACTTTATTCAGGGTATATTGGAAAAAGGTTTGATATTCTGCGAATTTTCTTCAAGAGAACTAAACCATATTTATACAATACTCAAAGAAACAAGGAAATCCAATAAAGACAGCCCAACAATGGCGAAGTATATTATCAAAGAATTCTATTATCTCTTCTTCCAGAAAGTTTCTGTCCAATTCCAATGACAGTTTACAGCAGTGACAATAAATGGATTTGTATTTATAAAAAGTCATTGTTAATACTTTTTGTAAATTAGTAGATAAGTGTTAAGCTTTTCTTTTAAGGCTTCCTAATGCTCTCGAATTAAATTATGCGATAGCTTTATTGTATACAATTTGTTCATATTATCTTTGATTTACGTCCGACGCAGTGTTGAATCATAGCATAGAATCTATTGTTCCGTTAGTAAAAAATTTTCCAGTGGAAAAAGTCAAAATTTTTAATTTCTTTCCAGTAAAAAATTTCATTCAACCCTTTTTTTTTTTTTTTTTCTCTCTTTTTCATCGGGTTTGAGTTTGGACGGATGACAGAGGAATAGAAAAAAAGAAAAAGAAAAAAAAAAAAAAAAAAAAAAAGAAACTCCGTTAAGTTGGGCAGCAAAAGCTCACAGTTAAAAAAAAAAAAAAAAAAAAAACTCTTTTTAAAAGTATTCCCTAAAAAGATGATTTTTCACTTCCGATTGTACTTTTGTCTCAAAAATGTTTGAAGAAGAATTTAAAAAAAAAAAAAAAAAAAAAAGGAAAAAAAAAAAGAAAGAAAAAGAATAATACAAAAAAAAATGCTATAACACACACACGTTTTGGTTCCCACGCATGCGCAACGGAAGAAAAAAAAATTAAAATAAAAAAAAATGCGAAAAAACCCACCTCAACCATTATCAGCGTTTTTCCTTATCAAAAGATGCTTATACGTTCAGGCATTTAGGAATAAGACCAAAAAACGAACTTTTGCTTTCTTTCTTTTCCTTCTTTTTTGTTTCCTTCACTCCCCCTCCCCCTGCATCCATTTGGGAAATGGGCTTTTGGCAAGTCTTAGCACGTCCCTCAGGAAAGAGGATGGGGGGGTCAATAGTTTGGGGGAGGGGTCGCTTTCAATCATGAGGCGTACTTTCTCAACAAATTCTACCCATAGTAGAACTCCACACGACAGAGATGGTGCACAGGTTTTCATCAAGAATGAACAGTGTCTTCAGGACACAAAACATAAAATGTTCTATTTGGATTTTTTTGAAAGATTATTAGAACATTTGCAGCTGAAAATACAAGTTGTTTTGTGATCTTTGATGACAAAAGCAATGATTTCAATAATTTAAGGTTCTGACAAACACTGTCATCAAGACACAAGTCCCAAATGTTCTTACTTACAAGTTTACAAAAGCATACTACTGTGTCCAAAAAGTAAGACCGATTTTCAATTTAAAATTCCCAGGGCCTTATGGAATTTCAATTTTTTTTTCTTCTTTTTCTTTTTCTTTTTTAGGTTGCTGGCACTATCCTTGACATCTGTGTGAAGTTTGACATCAAAATATTCATTAGTATTTGAGTTATGCTTGGTTTTGTGAGACGATAAAACTGATTAGGGCGATTTTGGAAATGTCTGAATTAATTGCAAAGAACTTGCATTCAATTTCATTTGCAGAAACGCATAGAATGTCGCAGAAGGCATTCGGTGAGCATTCCTATATCGGAAAGTGGTATAAACAATTCAAAGAAGCCAGAGAACGCGTTGAAGACGAAGAGTCCTCTGGTCGACCATCCACCTCAACGACGAAGCTCACATCCAAAAAATTAAAGATTTGGTGCTTGCAAACCGTCGATTTACAATTAGAGACCTTGCTGATGATGTTGGAATTTCAAAAGGATCGGTCAATTCCATTTTGGGTTTCAAAAGCGTCAAATCTTGATTGGTACCGAAAACACAGAATGCGGCAGCTCATACGGCATTGATTCTTCGTGATTTTTTCGCCAAAAATGAAACCCATATCGTTCCACAACCACCGTATTCACATAGTGCAACTTCTGGCTATTCCCTAAATTCAAAAGACCACACCGTTTTGAGTCGATTGAAGAGATTCAAAGTGAATCTGCGCGCTCTTTGAAGGCCATCCCTGCCGATGACTTTTTAGCATGCATTGAAGAGATTGGAAAAAAGGTTGGCATAAGTACATTGTGTTCTGAGGGGATTACTTTGAAGGCGATTAAATAAATTCGGAAGAATAAATAAAGAGTTTTTGAAAAAAAAAAAAAAAAATTGGACTTACTTTCTGGGCACAGTAATATATGCTGTTGGAAATGCAAGTTATTTTGTGATCTTTGATAAACACGCAACGATTCAAATAATTCATGGTCATCTGTCCAATTCCAATATTTTTTTTAAAGTATTTTTCCCAACATCTACTTTCGTAACAATTGATAATAAACCTTTCAAAATGAATGTTATCCTACAATACAAAAGAAAAAAAAATTGTTTCTCAACATTAACAAAGTTCCCAGAACTTATTCATAAAAGTTATGCAGATACATGTTATTACGCATTTTTCTTAACAAAATACAATAATACAATTGGCCACTATAAAAATAATATTTTAACGACGTTAACATGAATTTAGTAGTCTGCTAATTCAATTATAATCTTTGAAATATTCTGAAACTTTTGTTGAAATGCTTTGAAACTTTTGTTGAATTAATTTGTTTAAATACTTTGGAAATTTTGTTAAATTATCTGTTAATTCAGTTGCAATCTTTGAAACATTCAAAAACTTTTGTTAAAGTACTTTAAAAATATTATTGAATTAATTTGTTGAAATACTTAAATTTTGCTGGATTAATTTGTTGAAATACTTAAATTTTGCTGGATTAATTTGTTGAAATACTTAAATTTTGCTGGATTAATTTGTTGAAATACTTAAATTTTGCTGGATTAATTTGTTGAAATACTTAAATTTTGCTGGATTAATTTGTTGAAATACTTAAATTTCGCTGGAAATTTTAAATACTTAAATTTTGCTGGATTAATTTGTTGAAATACTTTAATTTTGCTGGATTAATTTGTTGAAATACTTAAATTTTGCTGGATTAATTTCTTGAAATACTTAAAATTTTATTGAATTATTTTGTTGAAATACTTTGAAAATTTTGTGGAATTAATTTGATGAAATATTTTCGAAAATTTTGTTGAATTAATTTGTTGAAATACTTAAATTTTGTTGAATTAATTTATTGAAATACTTCGAAAATTTTGTTGGAATGTCTATTAATTCAGCTGTAATCTTTGAAATATTCAAAAAAATTTGTTGAAATACTTTTAAATTTTTGTTGAATTAATTTGTTGAAATAATTTGAAAATTATCCAGAAAGAATTCTCAAATCCAATATTCATGTACCATCCATGAAGATAGAAGATGGAATAAACTGGCATGGTAAAATAGAAATCTAATATGCGAACATAAAATAGAATAAACTCGCATGATATTTTTTCAAAAGACAAAAGAAAGCAGATTTCAGTTTTCTGCTCATCATGAATATGTTTAATTGAAAGATTATGTTACATTTGAAAGATGAGAGTGCTATCATAAAAATTCTTTTCCTATTGTTAAAATTCAAGAATTGCATGAAATCAGAAGATATTTATTTCGATTTGAGAAAGAAATTAAATATTTAGTAAGCTAAAAGCATATCAAAAAAAGAAAAGAAATAAAAAAATGAAATGATTATATACAGAAAAAATGAAAGAAAAACTCTTATTATCTATCTAGTACGTTTTTAATACGAGATCCTTTAAGAAATAAATTTGAGATGAATTAAATAGAAAAAATATTCACAGATGTTATACTAAGTAAAAATATACATAAAAAAAATTTTTTTTTGTTAATACATTTCATTTTTCAATAATTTTTTTTGTTTATACATAACTGATGTAATAATAATTGATGTAAACATAAAGATTTTTTTTTCCAATAAAATACAAAAGATAAAATATGCTATTTATTTCAGAAACTATTTAAAAAAACTCAAATTTTTTTAGTTGGATTTTCATATTTTAAAAAGTTTTTTTTTTTAATAGTTTAATTTTTCATATTTAAAAATTTTAGTTTTCAGAAAGCCAGATTAATGCACCAGTGTGCATTAATCGAGGTGCACCTGAATGACTATTGAAATTAGTCGATGTGCACTTGAAAAGTACTGACTATTATCCATGTGAAAAGGTTGCTAATATTTTAACGAAGAATTTAAGTTGTTTTAAATAAAAATGAGTAAGTCAAGAAATATGAAATAGAAAAATTCAGCATCGTTCCCAAAATAAAAGACTAAATATATCATATATATATATAAATATATCATACCGGGACCTACAGTTTAATGTGAATTCTGAATCACTAACAAGCATCAATGCCACTGCTAGGATTCGAATATGAAACCTGTGGTTCCAATGGTGGAGAGTTAATCAATTGGCCATCAGGCCGCAATACCGGAACTGGAAGAGCTACAAGCACTTGATATAATTATTTTAATTACTTTAATTTTCATACAGTACCAATATTAGCTTGGGAATTAACTAAGCTCGTTAAGCGACTGTTATATAGTGGATAACATAGGACATGTTGCCTCCTTAAGAAGTATTTCATGTGGCCTCCTAGGAATTAAGTAGTAAGGAAGTGAGGATTTTCAGGAGTAATTTCCATTCTTGGATGTCTTATTGGTAAAAAACGAAAAATATATTTTCCAATTTATGACATTCTACTTCATTTATTACTTTTTCAAATGCAACGGTAGTTCACAGCACTAACTTGAGTTTAACTCTACTCCTTCCACAAACTATGTTGAACATATTCCTAATAGATCACAGTACAGATTTCCTACCTCTGCCAAATACTTTTACAGTGAAATTACCGGGGTTTTTTTTTTCATACCGAACAGTAAGATAAAATACACCATCCACTTATGATGTATTCCTTACGTTTTCCAATTCACGAAAATCATTTCATTTTGTTTACTCGACGAGCACTATCAATCGAGCACTGGCATGAATATTTATACAATATAAAAAATTATTAACTATTTATTTATATTTATTCATTTATTATCATGTGTGAACATGATGTTGTCCTGTCTAGAGGTCCCTGGCGTCACCAAAAAAAGTTAAGTTATAAAATAAAAAATAAATAAAAGTATAAGTTATTGATTAAAACAGATTAATCTCCTCGCGTAACGTGAGAACTTATCGTTCGGTAACTTTTAACTAAAATAAATTATGATTTTTGATTTATTTATGCTTGTTTTAAAACTGGCATAAAATATGTGTTGCTAAATATAACGATTGACCCATATCGAATCACGCGCTCTGCAGTTCATTTTTAATTGCCTGGTTTTCAAACTATAAACAGATTAGTGTTTCAATATCCACAAAATAGAGTCTTAAGGATTAGTTTATGTTTATAAAAGTTCATTTGACCATCACTTAGCGGACTTCTCCGTCTGAATTGGATAGTGCTTCTTGCAGTGTTTGAAGAATTGCTTCTTCATAAAGTTCTGAGTTATTTAATTTTGTTATATTCCTGTGGCTAGGGAATTTGATAATTCTTGTGGGGATTCTGCACTTTAGGGTTTTGTTAGGGTTTAGTCATTTAAGTTTAGCCACTTTAGGGTTTGCCCCTTTGGTTTGTTTAGGAGGTGACTTCAAGGTAAAAAATAGCCAAATAAATAAGCGAAACCCTAAACTCAAGTGCTTGTAGCTCTTCCAGTTCCAGTATTGCGGCCTGATGGCCAATTGATTAACTCTCCGACCATTGGCCCCACAGGTTTCATATTCGAATCCTAGCAGTGGCATTGATGTTTGTTAGTGATTCGGAATCCACGTTAAACTGTAGGTCCCGGTCTAATTAGCCTAAAGTGTGCACAAAATGACTGTTGTTGCTACAAACCAGTTCCAGTTCTTTCTGACTAATTGCTTCATAAATTTCTTGTGTTGTTAAACACTAGTATACTGCCATTCGTCCAGCAAAGTATGTTTACACACGTTAAATTGAAATTTGTGAAAGAATTTAAGTTTTTTAAATTTATGATTTAAATAATTTTGCAATAAAAACTACTTTAGAGCAATGTTTTCAATATTCCCGTTTTATTTATTTACTTTCACTAAGGATGAATGGTACATATCCATTTTCAAAATGCATCAAACGTTCCGTATAAAGCAACAACATTTATAAAAATAAAATAAAAAAATGATAAATTTCAAACATAAAAAAAAATAATAATAAATAAACCTCGAGATATAAACGTCCAAAGATCTTGGAAGTTATCTAAAAGAAGGCAGTTGGAACAAAACATGATGGAGGGAAGTGATAAAGGTTACAGTTGGGGATATATTGCATGTCGTCTCTGTATTACTGTCGCTCTTCACTTAGAATATTTGAACAACACATTTATTTGCTGTATCACGCGCGCAGGACAGCAGAAGACATTCCGAGATATAAAAAAGTAATATCAGATATTTCTTGAATGAGTGTTGCTATGGACCTGTCGTAAGTCGCTGTTGGGTTTTTGTAAACACTTTAAAAATAGGCGGAAGTGTTGTTTTGCTATTTTAGGGACCGACATGTTTGCGAAGTGAAAAGATATCTGCAGCGAATACTTAATTGTGTTGTGGTTTGAAAAAGAAAAAAATATGTTTTTCATAATGCCAAAGTGATCAAAATAATATTGTTCAATTGGTGATAGAAGTATGTTACGTCTAAAAATCTGATTCTGAATCGTTCTCTTTGATTAATCCGTTGATTTATGATCGATATGATCTCATTTAACAGGTTTTAATTGATGCATTTACTAGCTGAAATATAAGTCATGTTGCCACCTTAATATCTGAAACTTGGACTTTAAGTTAAATTAGTAAGTTACACTTGGACTGAAACTAAGGGGGGGGTTATGGGTTAAGAAATCTGTTTAAATCCCAGTTCTTAAAAAAAACTATAACTATTGTTATATAAAACCCATATAAAACCTATTTTGGTCTATGGCTCTGAAACATGGACTTTGGCAAGATCTGATGAGGTCCATTTTGGTATATCTGAGTGGAAGATTTTAAGGGCTATTCTTAGAGGTGTTAAGGTAAGCGATTATTGGAGAAGACGGTACAAATATAATACAAAAATTTATAAATGCTATAAAGATTCAGATACTATGAAATTTATAAAGATGGGCTGTTCATGTATTTAGAATCCTGTAAAAAGTTTTGTTTTGGCAAAACCAAAGGGACGAAGAAGAAGAGGACGCCCCAATTCGCGATGGATTAGACGCAGTTGAAAATGATTTTGCTAATATTAAAGGTTAAGAATTGGAGGACCATTATCACCCAGAGGAATGCACGGAAATCAAAAGTCGCTAATCAGTGCCACTATTTTATTTTTATGTCATTGTTAACCCAAAACTGCTTTTTATAGCAAATGGTCGATTTGTAAGATTAACCTAAAAAAAAACAGACTATTTGTTTTGATTTGGCACTTATCAAACAAAAATAATGAGTTTTAAAAATATAATTATTGTGAACCTTTAATTATGATATGAAAAGAACTTTGCAAAAAAAAAATTTTTTTTTAATTAAAGTGCATGCTATTGATACTTTTTGTGATAAACCCATTACAAGTACATTTTTATATAAGTACTAATAATTTAGCAAGCTCTGTAATATAAAAAAAGAACAAAAAATGCAATTTTTATAAATGACATATTAATGTTTTTGCGAAACATCATACAGAACATCTTATACGGATATATAAATATTAGACATTCGTTATAAGGTTAATTCATTAAGAGATTATTTAAAGAACATCCTCTACATGCACAAAATCAACATCTTTACTTAAAGACCGCCACCCATCTAAACAACGATCACAATTGCTCTTTTCCAATCAAAAATTTTTTTTTAAATCATTCTAATTCCTTCATTGAACATATGCCAAATTTATATATATATATTTCGAAAATGTAGAATATCTTACACGCAGATATAGATATTAGACATTCATTATAAGATTCATTAATCAAGAGATCCATTAAAGAACTTCCTTTACATGCACGAAATCAACCATCTTTACTTAAAGACCACCGCCAATCTAAACAACGATCTCAATTGCACTTTTCCAATCAATTTTCAAAAACCACTTCAATTCCTTGAATGAGCCTAGTACACCATCAAGGCGAAACGTGATCATCGAATTTTCTGAATGAATTCCTCCTCAATTGACCGCGAGCTATGTCGAAAAGAACTTCATCGGCCAACCCTCAAAACAAGGCTTGGAAGTGATTCTGTTCTGCCCCAATCTTTTTAAAAGAGGTTTTATTCGTTTGCCATGAAACAAATCGGAAGAGCACAGATAATGGGGGGACATCCAAGAAAATACATTGTTATTTACACAGCAACGGATTAACGGAGGGTGACTTTAAACGCTGTCTGGGTTTTCGTTTAGTGCTTGTTTTCTTGCCCGCCCGATAAGGCTGTTAGTTCCGATTTTATAGTCCATTTGTTCAATTGAATCAGACGGGTGGGAAGCTGGAAGAGTTTTACAATTCTAATCCTCTGAGTAAGTGATTGTTTGTGCGCGTTAAAGAGGGGTCTTAGCAGTTTTCCGATTTATTATGCAGTTTTTCGGTTCTGGTTAGATATGCTTGGAAGAGTACACTAAAGAGATGGTTGGTAAATGACGACAGTAAATTATCAAGATGGAACCAGAGGATGGAACATTACGCTTAACCATCATTGCATTAAATGAAGAAGATTCAAAACACGTGAATTTAAGCAATGCATTTACTGATAAGAATAAACTTCTTTTTCATTTCCCATTCATTTAAAAAAATGTTGCATAATTTTGATGTGTTTACATGTTCTTTTTGTTTCTACGGCAAATGGCCTAATTTATATAGATTGAATACCAATAAAGCCATTAGTAACATTAATAACATTAATAACAACAGTTGCACCCCAGTTTGTAAGGTCCATTGGATTAAAATTTGGTTTTAATTCGGAAATCCGATTAAAATACGGAATAAATAAAATGTCAAGTGTTGTGTTTATCTTCTTTATTTAATATAAAATAAATTTAATTAAAATTTGGTTTTAATCCAATGGTTTTAAAGAGTACACTGAAGAGATGTTCGGTAAATGACGACAGAAAATTATCAAGATGGAACAAGAGGAAATCACATTACGGTTAACCATCATTGCATTAAATAAAGAAGATTCAAAACACGTGAATTTACGAAATGCATTGCTGATAAGAATGAATGCAATAAAAAAATTTTCTTTTTCATCTCAAATTCATTTAAAAAAATGTTGCATAATTTTGATGTGTTTACATGTTCTTTTTGTTTCTACGGTAAATGGCCAAATTTATATAGATTGAAAACCGATAAAGTCATAAGTAACATAAACAACAACAGTTGCACCCCAGTATGTAAGGTCCATTGGATTAAAATTTGGTTTTAATCCAATGGTTTTAAAGAGATGGGTAGTAAATGGATCCTTTCGAAATTATGGCGGCGTCAGAGATCAACATCGATTTACAAAAGTAATGTAGCCATTGCAAAGTGGTAAACAAGTAGTGAGGTTCCAGAGGTTAACATGTAGCAATGTATATGAGTGGAACTGGAAGAGTTTTACAATTCTAATCCTTTGAGTAAGTTATTGTTTGTGCGCGTTAAAAAGGGGTCTTAGCAGTTTTCCGATTTATTATGCAGTTTGATTCAGGGTTTGCTGGTTAGATAAACTTGAAAGAATACACTAGTAAATGACGACAGTAAATTATAAAGATGGAACAAGAGGTAAACACATTACGCTTAACCATCATTGCATTAAATGAAGAAGACTCAAAACACGTGAATTTACGCAATGCATTACTGATAGGAATAAATGTAATAAGAAATTTCATTTTCATATCACATTCATTTAAATAAATGTTACATAATTTGTTTGCAATGAAATGTTCTCTTATGGAATTACTATATTAAAGATATTTAGTTAAATTATGACTAAAATATGGAATAAATAAAATGACCTGCGCCATGTGCTTTGAATCTTCTTTATTTAATGTATATACTCTTACATTAAATAAAGAAAACTCACACAAGAATTTATGCAATGCATTTACTGACAAGAATAAATGCAATACAAAATTTCTTTTTTCAACTCATATTCATTTAAATATATGTTACATAATTTGTTTGCAATAAATTGCCCCTGATCTCTTATGTAATTGCTATATTAAAGATATCTAGTTAAATTATGACTAAAATATGGAATAAATAAAATGTCTTTGAATCTTCTTTATTTAATGTATACACTCTTACATGAAATAAAGAAAACTCACACAAGAATTTATGCAATGCATTTACTGACAAGAATAAATGCAATAAAAAATTTCTTTTTTTCAACTCATATTCATTTAAGTATATGTTACATAATTTGTTTGCAATAAATTGCCCCTGATCTCTTATGTAATTGCTATATTAAAGATATCTAGTTAAATTATGACTAAAATATGGAATAAATAAAATGTCTTTGAATCTTCTTTATTTAATGTATACAACATGAAATAAAAGAAAACTCACACAAGAATTTATGCAATGCATTTACTGACAAGAATAAATGCAATAAAAAATTTCTTTTTTCAACTCATATTCATTTAAGTATATGTTACATAATTTGTTTGCAATAAATTGCCCCTGATCTCTTATGTAATTGCTATATTAAAGATATCTAGTTAAATTATGACTAAAATATGGAATAAATAAAATGTCCTGCGCCATGTGCTTTGAATCTTCTTTATTTAATGTATATACTCTTACATTAAATAAACAAAACTCACACAAGAATTTACGCAATGCATTTACTGATAAGAATAAATGCAATAAAATTTTTTATTTAAATGAATGTGAGATGAAAAAGAATGTGACATAATTTGTTGTAATTAAATGCCACTGTTCTTTTATGCAATTATTATAATAAAAAAATATCTAGTTTAAATTATTTATGACTAAAATATAGAATAAATTTTAAAAACATATATATGAAATAAAGAAGATTCAAAACACAATTTACGCCATGCATTTACTGATAAGAATAAATGCAATAAAAAAAAAATTTAAATCAATATTACATAATTTGTTTGAAATGAAATGTGGCTGTTCTCTTATGCGATTATTATATTAAAAATGTCTAGTTTAAATTATTTAAGACTAAAATATAGAATAAATATTAAATGTGTAGGCATTAAATAAAGAAGATTCAAAACACGTGAATTTAAGCAATGCATTTACTGATAAGAATAAATGCAATAAAAACATTTATAAATAAATGTTACATAATTTGTTTGCAATGAAATTCTTTCAAACTGTTTCAAATTCTTTCAATTTTCTGTTCTCTTATGCAATTACTATACTAAAAATGTCTAGTTTAAATCATTTATGACTAAAATATGCATAAAATATATATAACATTAAAAAGTATATGCATTATCTAAAAGAATCGCCTTATTGTAAAAATTATTTTAAATTAGCCGAATTCAAAACACTTCAATTATTTTAAGCATCACTAAAATTGTTAGTAGAAGAAAAGCAATGAAATATTTATTTTTCGTATCATATTCATTTAAATAAACATTTTACATAAATTGTTTTAATGAAATATTTCATTTAAGGTAAATTATCCAAATTTAAAATATACGAGCACATTAAGCAGTGCATTATTAAATTATTAGTACAGAAAATACCACGAGAAATATTCCGTTTCATATTATTTAAATAAATGTCCCGAATTTTTTTTAATTAAATATGCATGTTCTCTCATGTAGTTACTATACTTAAAATAATTTGTTTAAATTAATTATGAATAAATACATGTATTCCTTAGGTAAAAGAAGTTATCGCATTTCAAAAATTTAGCGAAATTAGATGAATTTAAAACCCACCAATGAATTAAAAATGAATATTAATAACATTAAAGCTATATTTTAGCTCAACAAATGCTATTATGAATAGTATTTTTTTATCTGATATTCAGTTAAGCAAATCTTACATAATTTATATGATTTTATGAATGGCAATGGTTGTTTATAACTAAATTTAAAATAATTAATAAAAAAATAAATCCTCAGCTAATGATGACTTCAATACATTTAAAAATGAATAAAGACTAGTTTTTGGAAATTTAATGAGAATTGTTTTTACAGAACATTATTCAATAAAAATAATAATTTCAGAAATCTTAATTTTGTATGTTAAATTATTTCTGGAAACTGGATTTACAATGAAATAAAATATATTTTTTTACTGCAGAAATTAAAAATAATTTCTTAGAATTTTACTAAATAAATAATTTTAACGTCTTTTGCACGAAATAATTAAAATTTTGTTTATATTCTTCTTGAGTTTAAATAACTTAATTTTAAATAAGAAAAAATGAAAATACACAGATGGTACTAAAAACAGTTCTTATATTTAAAATTTTATAAAAAAATAAAATTACACAAAGTGCGAAAAAATTTCATTAAAAATAAATTGCATTATTCAATTTAGAAATTTCTACAAAATGTTGAAGAAATATGGAGATGGAAAAATTCCATACTGAATTTGTAAGGAAAATAAATAAATAAAAAGTTTATTTGAGTTAGGGTGAAACGCATAAAATCAGAAATTATGGAAATTAAAAAAAGAAGCATATCAAAAATACTGAATGCAAACTTTCCCTTAAAACTTCTCATTTCATTACTTCACATTCAGAAGGGAAAAATAAAAATTTAAAAAGAAATTCCCTCTTAAAACAAAATAAAAAAATCCCTTTTCTCCCTACTATTTCACGCTGCAATACACCAAGTTCCCTAACCCTTGCGCACATTTATATACGACTCGCATTAAACTCTCTCTCATTCTCTATTTTGCACAAACAAAACCGAAAAAAGGAATATAAAATATTCATAAACCCCCCACACAACAAAACCAACTCAACTCCACATTTGCAACTAAATCAGAATAAAATAAAATAATAAATAAAAATCGTCTGAATCGAAAAGGGATGGTGGAAAAATAAAAAATAAAAAAAATTCTAAAAATTATGCGCGCAATTCAAAAACGGGCTACTGGAATTGTTTATGAGCATGCTATGGTCAGTTATGCATTGACAATATGACTAGGATCCGCTTAGGAATGACGTTTCGAGTCTTTTAAGAATGTTCCAAATAGAACGGGGAGAGGGGGGGGGGAGTATCAGGGTGTTGCCTCCTGTACCCCTCCCCTTTCCAGCTTTACAATAATGTGTTGCCAAGTAGCCTGGAAAAAAAATTCCACTACCATGCATTATGCTTCAGTTGACGTGTATAATGAAGAAGCAGAGATCTGAGTGCTTTTAATGAGGCCTTGTTTCTTCTGGATGGAAAAGGATGGGGGAATGAATGAGCATTCCTCCCTCCCCCCAAATAAGGGATGAGTTGTTCGAGACGGAAAAGAGAATAAAAACGGAATCTCAATTAAATATCGATACGGTTTTAGAATTCCCGATGCACTTCTTCTAGTTGCTGAATCAGAAGTTGGTATGCCAAGTGGAACGGGATGAGATTTTTGACCGGCTGATTTTTGGTGCCAGAGTACTTCCGTGAATGCCCAAATGATGCAAAGAACAGGCAGGAGAATTTTTTTTTTATTTCCTGGCGGGGGTTTGGAATGTTTATCGGGATGCTTTCTAAGAAAAATCGTTGTTGAAAAATATTTGTGTTTTAAAAAAAGTTTATGGTGCATAATGTAATAGAAGATGAAATCCTTAATATTTGAAAAATCAAACATGGTTAAGTACACAGAAGTATTTTTACTTACCTGATAGTTTCCCATGTCTACATCGAGCATGGGGCACGTAAGATTGAATCGAATCGTTTAGAGTTGCTTAAGCTTTTATCTCAAAAAAATTTTTTCAAAATACTTTGGGATCCATAGCAAATAGATTAAAATAATAATTTTGTAAAGAAAACAGCAAAGATAAGAGAGGCAAGAAATTACCGGTCAGCAACTGTGCCGATTGTAGATCTTCTGGCAAAAAAGGGAACTGAAGAATTTCCTGGACAATGTCCTATCCCATTTGACTCTTTCAGGAGAATTATACGGGACAAAATTAAGTCATCGTATACTGGTGAATTATTATATAACACCAAACAAAAAGTCTGGAAGACAATCAGGGATGACAATCAAAAATTTAGTGGAAAAACTCGCAAAGAGGCTGTTGTCGATTTTAAATCAAGAACTGGACATGACTGCCTGGCCGAACATCTGCCCAAAATAGGGATTGTGAACTTTTTTTTTATATAAGATATAGAAAATGATAAGTCCTAACTACTTATTTGCTCGGGACTGGACTCAAACTTACAACAGAATGTAGATTGAGATTAAGATTAAATTAAATTAATCTTAAAATTAAATTTTAAATATAAATAATAAATTATACAATTATCACTTTCTACTATTAGCAATTTCAAGGTTTATTTCCGACTTTTTTTGACATAAAAATTAACATTTTTTTACGAACAGCATAGAAATGAACAAATTTTTTTTTTTTTACATAACTACATGAAATCAAAATAATAATTTTAATAATAATAATAATAAGTAAGTTATTATTTCAATTTGCATGCTGCATTCTGTTATAAGTGACATCAGAAAGATAGAAATTTGAAAAGTGTCCCCAAGATTTCTTGTTCCGTATGGATTTAGAAACACCCCCTACCAACAAGAGCAGTTACAGTCTTCCTAAATGGTTCCACCAGCAACACAGAGATACATAACATATCATCTACGGAAAATATCGATAAAATAACAATTATTGTGCTGTAAGTACTACCAGAGCAGCCACAAAGCAGCTCAGTCTGCAGATAAATAAAGCCATTAATATGTCATTAAATGGCTGCTGTAAGAGACTAACTGTTTGAACATGGACGCGTGGGGCCTCAGTGCAGCTTTTGGAGACATGGCTGCATGTTCTGAGAAATGAATATCGTCCCCTCCTGCATACAATGGGGCGTAGAAGGATAATATTCTTTTTTTTTTTTTTTTTCTGTATCCTAACTTTTCCGTCGCACAAAACCATGGTAATTGCAAAGCGGAAAACGCATTAAAAAAAAAAAAAAAAAAGACTCCGTGGGACACGCCCATCATAATCTGTGGGTAGATCACAAAAAGCACTTCAATCTTCACCAAAATGAGATACGCATTGGAAGATTTTTGTGTTCTGTGACGTAATCATCAAGATTTTATGATGAGGGTATCCTTTTTGGAAGCATACGTACACTACGAGCAACTAAGGAATGAGCAAGTTTTGTGGTAACGTGGCTTGCTTGCAGAACTAAATGGGTGTAGCAAATGAAAAGCTGGTTTGAAACAATTTTAAAATAAAATACTAGATAGGATTGATTTAGTATTTGTAAATTTAAAGTGGTATTGATGGTATAGAACAACATTCATTTCTGGAAACAAGCAGGAGCATTTAATATCGTCTGGATCTTTGATCCTTCTGAAAACAAGAGATACGTGATTTTGTGTCACAAGCAAACTAGCTACTTCATTCTACTCACCCTGGCGTGGAGCTATAACACACGTTTTATAAGTTCTAAAGCATGAAATAACAGCAAATATTACATTCACATTCTGAAAATAAAGTACTATAGGTCTGATTTAGTATTTGTAGATTTAAAGTGGTATTGATGGTATTTAACCGCATTCATTTTTGAAAACAAATACGAACTGGATTTTTGGATCTGGATCTGATCTTTGATCATTTTGAGATACGTGATATTTTGTGTATCACAAACAAACAAGCTACTTTTCTATTTATTCTGGCGTGGGGCTATAAGACAAGTTCTAGAGCATGAAATAACACCAAATACTGCATTAAAATTCAAAATTACCATAGGTAAATATATTAATTGGATAGCGAGTTATAAAATGCCTTTAATCTAATAATGTTTTATGTATTGTTATTGTTGCTTATCTCACTTAATGTACAAGTCAATAGGAGGGGTGAATAAAGAGGCACCTGAACCGTACTGCTATATCTCCAAATACTAACACCAGAAATTTCACCAGAAACCAGAAATAACTTAACTGAATAAGGTGGTGACAGAGGAGAAAGAGGACTTGACTTCAGGTAAATGGGAACAGACAAATCAGCAATTTATTGAGTTTTCAAAATTTAGTTATAAATTGCATCCGTAACCTCGCACGTTCATAGAGAAGAATATAGCTTATACAATATAGAAGATATATAGATAGATATAGAATATATCTATCTATATATCTTCTTATAGAATATAGAAGATACTATAGCTTCAAGTTCAAGAAATTCTTCAGGTTCAATAAGTTCTTCTAAACAGAGGGTGATTTTCCAAGAAGGAAAAGGATAATAAATGTTAGGAAAATTTTGTAGAGTAATTATTACTTATTTTCAATTTGAAGAAAACCCAATAAACTCTATTCAAACAGTCTGAATGTCAATGTGTTTCATACCCTATCCTAATCTTCACCAATTTCACTAATTTTTCAAAACCGCGATTGTCAAGTAAGGACTTGGATATCTTTGATATCTTCCATATTAGCAAAATATGAAATATCACTGAAGCAGGTATCTTTATATGATACTAAATTAAACCAGCTAATCTAAATTAAAGAGAACAAATATTTTATGCATCCTATGATGATATGTAAAGAATCTTCCCTTTAAGTACATAAAATGAATACCTTTGGGATCAATATTTCTTTTCGAATATTTTTCTTGATGATATGAGTAGTTTAATGTATTCTTTACAAAGAAAATAATTTAGATGGCTGTTTATATTGAATCATTAAATTTTCAAGGTACACATATTGTGTGTGAACAATAAATTTCTATAAGATATTCAGATTATGAATTGATAACTTTATGAATTAAAGACGTCTTAAAAGAAAATGTTTAACTGAAACACATAAGTTAAACTATATTAAACATAGAAGATTTTAAGTATTTCTACAAAACACAAGAAGCACATTAAAAAATCTATTACATTGCAAATAAAATAAATTATCAAAATGATGGTAATAGTTTTTGAAAAAGACCAAAAGACATCGTTAAAGAGCATCTTCTGTCTCACATTATAAGACGACATCATTATTTATAATAGAGAGAATAATGAAATCTTTAACAGCACTCACGTAAGTTGTTTTGTTTGTTATTCTCTGGAATAATGCGATTCGATTTTATAATTTTAAAAGTTTGTCTAATATTAAAAAAAACTAGCTGCATATATAATTTATTTCTTTACGTTTCGAAAAAAAAAAAGAGAATGAATGACACCACATAAGTAATTTAAAAATTTAACTATTTCAGTAGAATATAAAACTAATTCAGAAAACTTATAGATGAGATTCAAAGTTCTGTTGTAAATATCAGTTGCATTATTATCTTCAATAATTTATTTATTTTTATTCATTAAACTTCCCTTTTTCTCAAGACCGAACTACAGTATTCGGTCTAGAGGCATAAGGCATATTTAAAAAAAAAAAAAAAAAAAAAAAAAAGTAAATTTGGAAAACAAAAACTTTTATAAATGTAAAAAAAGAAAAAAAATTTGTAGGCTCTTGATTTGTATTATTAAAATAAATATAAATATAATAATGATTTTTTACCAAAATTTTTTAAATATAATAATAAGAAAATTAAAACACTATATTTATAATTAATTCAAAATGAATTGATATATTTAGTATTTAGTATCATAATCTTAGTATCAAATTTAGTGACAATTTTAGTATTTTATGATATAATACTTAGAATAAATTTAACATCGTATCAGAAATTTCTTATTAAATTTTAATATCAAATAGAAAAATGCTGATAAGTATAAATAATAGCAATATAAAAATAATATGAAAGAGTTAATTAAAAGAGACATTGCATTTGAATACAAGATTCAAATCAATAAAGTAAAAAATTCATATTATTCAGGAATTTTTTTTCAATTAAAAAAAAAGAAAGCTTCTATTTTAAAATTTTACAATTGATTTAAAAATAAAATTTGTAAAATATTTATATGTTGTTTATTTAAATCAAACACGCCATTCACTATTTCTAACATTTAATTTTACAACTTTACGAAAAGTAAATATCATCATTTTTTTTTTAAATATTTAAAATAACTTTAACAATACAAAGAAAAAAAATCAATTATTTTAATTTATTAGCATGTTATATTCTTTATATCATCAATGAAAATCTTATAACAAAAGGAAAAGAGGTTTTCTATTTTAGAACTACGTTAAAATAAAATTACATAAATTAATATAGCAGTTATAAAATTAACCTCTACATTGAAAATCTTGTTTTTTCCATATGAAGTATTTAAATATTCATTGAAATGCTTAGAAATAATTTATATGAAATATTTACAATCTGCTTTTAAAAATAAAAAAATTTAATTAAAAAATACAATTAAAATACTTTGTAAAAATAATAAGTAATAATCAGTATTATAATTGCTTTAAGAAATATTCGATTATTTTGGAAGAATATATATTTGTAAAAATGAGCAATCAAAATTATATGTAAAATAAAAAGACAAATATGTAAGACAAATCCAAAAATTAAATGTAAAAACAGAAAATTTCTTAAAGCAAGTATACTATTGGATATTATTTATTCTTTTTACAAAACATTTCCGAAAAAAGAAAGGCGTTTTAGTAAAAATTTTTGCGAAAATATTCCTGAATAATGTAAACATCGTATTCTACATAAAATAATGTATTTCTTAATAACAATTAGTAAGTTATGTTAGATCGTAGGTTACATATCGTATATTCCTATATAGCGCATTCTACATAGTACACTGAAGTGACAAAAGTCATGGGATAGCAATATGCAAATTTTCAGATGGCAGTAGCATCGCGTAGAACAGGTATAAATGCGCAGTGCTTTCGCAGAACTTTCATTTCTGTTCAAGTTATTCATGTGAAGAGGTTTTGACGTGATGATGACCGCACGACGGGAATTAACAGACTTTGAACGCGGAATGTTAGTTGGAGCTAGACGCATGGGTCATGCCATTTCGGAAATCGTTAGGGAATTCAACATTCCCAGATCCACTGTGTCAAGAGTGTGCCGAGAGTATGAAATTTAAGGAATAACATCCCACCATGGACAGCGCAGTGGTCGACCGCCTGCACTTGACGAACAAGACCGGCGACGTCTGCAAAGAGTCGTAAATTCTAACAGACAAGCAACACTGCGTCAAATAATCGCAGAAATCAATTTGGGACGTACAAGGGACTTGTCTGTTAGAACTGTGCGGAGAAATTTGGCTTTCTTGGGCTATTCCAGCAGAAGACCGACTCGAGTGCCTTTACTGACAGAACGACATCGCTTGTAGCGACTCTCGTGGGCACGTGAGCATATCGGTTGGTCCTTAGATGAATGGAAAACCGTGGTCTGGTCCGATGAGTCACGATTTCAGTTGGTAAGAGCTGATGGTAGGGTTCGAGTGTGGCGCAGACCCCACGAAGCCATGGACCCAAACTGTCAGCAAGGCACTGTTCAAGCTGGTGGTGGCTCCGTAATGGTGTGGGCTGTTTTTCATGGCATGGACTTGGTCCTCTGGTGCGACTGGACCGAACATTGACTGGAAATGCTTATGTTCAGCTACTTGGAGATCACTTGCAGCCATTCATGGACTTCATGTACCCAAACAACGATGGGATTTTTATGGATGACAATGCGCCATGTCGCCGGGCCACAACTGTTCGCGATTGGTTTGAAGAACATTCTGGACAATTCCAACGAATGATCTGGCCACCTAGATCGCCCGACATGAATACCATGGAGCATTTATGGGACATCATCGAGAGGTCTGTTCGTGCCCAAAATCCTGCACCATCAACGCTTTCACAATTATGGACGTCTATCGAGACAGCATGGCTCAATATTCTTGCAGAAGACTTCCAACGACTTGTTGAGTCCATGCCACGTCGAGTTGCTGCACTTCGCCGGGCGAAAGGAGGGCCGACACGATATTAAGAGGTATCCCATGACTTTTGTCACTTCAGTGTATTTCGTAATAATAATTAATGAGTTATGTTAGATCGTATTCTACAAATTGTATATTCCTACAAATCGTATTCAACATAAAATGAAGTATTTCGTAATAACAATTAATAAGTTATTTTGTATAGTAGTTTACATATCGTATATTCCTATATATCGTATTCTACATAAAATGGAGTATTTCGTAATAGCAATTAATGAGTTATGTTAGATCGTATTCTACAAATGTTATATTCTGACATATCATACTCTACATAAAATGAATCAAAGTACTCTACCAACATGATCAGAACGCAAGAAAAAGGAATTAGAGAAAAATTATGGAAAAATATTAGTTAGTTAAAAGTCAAGAAAGTTATATTCTTGACAAAATAACAAATAACAATGAATAAAGTATGTTATATACTAAATTATATTCTACAGAAAAAAAAATAACATATTCTACACGAGGTGAGAAAAAGGAAGTTATTTGATGCAATTTGTCAATAAGTATTTGATGCAATCTCCATTCACTCGTAAATATTCTCGAATAAAATGAACATATTTTATATAAAATGAACGCAACATCACATTCTACAAAAATTTTGTATCCCCAAATGAACATGCTATAACAAAAACTTTGAAAATATTGATACTCACTTTTACATCCTACATGAAATGATAAATATTATCAACAAAAAAATTAACATGCGTATTTTAAGCCTGAATGACACAGTTTACAGAAAGTGGGAAAAAAGATGAGCAAGGTAAAAAATTTCAGCACGTGTTTTAAAAAAAATGATAATTCTTCTCAGCAAGCATACAAAAGTGTGATAAAGAGCCCATTACGTAATCAGATAATGTTCGCCTTGCGGTCGAAGACCCGATTTTAAGGCAAGAATTTCGAGACCACAGAGTGTGAAACTTGTACCAAGCACCGACACAGCTGTGGAAATAGTCCACATTCTTTTTTAAATTTGATGAATGCCTTGCACAAAAAGATAACCGAGGATCCTTCGGCGTGATACCTTAAGATCAAAGTGTCTGATGTTTCATTAAGCAGCTACTGAGTAAATGTCCTCATTTTTACTATGTTTCCTTAAAAGATATGACCTTCTTTGACACTGTAACATTCTATTAAGAAACAAAGAAATTTCAAGATACATAAAATTAATCTGTATGCAAATATTTTCATTTTTTTTTTTAAGACAGACTGCAATAAATCTTCTTCGTATCCCAATTAGTATACAAAAATTTTGTAACACTTATGCCCTTCTAATAACAAGGGAATCCGTCCTGAAGTTTTCATCATTATATATCCTGTTCTTCGTGTACCATTTAATATACACAAATTTTTAATCCTTGCGTCCCGAATAACAAGAGGATATTCTGCTCCCTTTCCATCTTTTTCATCATTAAATATCATATTCTTTGTATTCCATTAATTATTTAACAAATTTTTAATTCCAATAGTAAGAGTATATTCTGTTCACCTTCCATTTTTTTTTTTTTTTCCATCATTGAAAATCTTATTCTTTGCATCCCATTTATTATTTAACAAATTTTTAATCCTTGTATCCCCCAATAGCAAGAGTATATCTTGTTCAACTTCATCCTTTTCATCATTAAAAATCATATTCTTCTCATCCCATCTATTATTTAACTAATTTTGAATCCTTGCGTCATTCCAATAACAAGGGACAATTTTGTTCCCCTTATACCGTTTTCATCATTAAATATTATATTCTTCGCTTACCAGTTAATATAAAACAAATTTATAATGCTTGAGTCATTCCAATTACAAGAAAAAATTCTGTCCCATCATTTTCATCATTAAACATCATATTCTACGCATCTCATTTATTATTTAACAAATAATTTTTAATCCTTCATCATTAAACATTATGTTCATATCATTAAACATCATATTCTTCGCATCCCATTTATTATTTAACAAATTTTTAATCCTCACGTCATTCCGATAACAAGAGAAAATTTCATTAAATATTACAGTAGCTGAGATGTGTTATTTTTAATTTAATTGTGTAATTTAATTTATATAAGCAATAAATAAATAGAAGGAAATTTTTAATTCAAAATTTATGTTTTCCAAATACTATTATCGTTGGTTTTCAGAATACCATTCTTAATCAATTTATTGAAATGCAACGATGACTAGTTATCAATATTTAATTTCTTACTTCAAAATATTTATACAATTTAATGTCATCGATCATCCAAGAAAAAGATAGTATAGTTTTAAGATTTTTTTTTCCTTTGATGTACATATAGTCTATAAGTTCTCTTTAGACTGTAAAGAAATATTTGGATTTGATTCATGAACTGAATAATTACCAACTAAAGGACCTCGCACTGCATAAATGCTCTATAGTGAAAATAAATAAGAATAAAATTATTAAACAAATTACAAATCGGAGATTAATAATAATCATACTTTAATATCGTAATTAAAAATTTTCGAAAAAAATTCGGCCATGTTATTTTTTATTAATTAATGTTCATAAATTATTTCATTTTTATATGTAAGAAATATGCTGTGCCGACCTTTCAATGGGTTTGAGTCCTACAGTTTGAAGACCACTGGTCAAATGAAGCAGTCGACTCTGTAAATTCTGAAAGCAATACTGACCTATCTTTTGAGATACTTATCTTTTGAGACACGATACTAATACTGTCGGTGCAACAGCGTATTCAAGTGGTTGCTGTACTATAAATACGCCAAATTTCAAGGTAGTCATTAGCTTTCTCTTCATTCCTCTCCATAGTTTCCTTTCATTCATCATTGCAGATCACAAGAAACATCGAAAATTAGATGTCTCTTATGATCTGCAATAATGAATGAAGAAACAAATAATATAAAAAAAAAAAAAAAAAGACATTTTTTTAAGTCAATTCCTCCTTTTTTTTTTCTCACTATATTGCAGGAAATAAATAATTTTCATTCATTTTGTTTAAGTTTATCTGGCACCCTCTATTGGTAGATACATGCAACTTAAATCTTAAAAAAACTAAAATTAATTAATTCAATTTAATGAATGAATTAATATTTGAAAAAACTGTATTGACGTCACGTATCATCCACTAGAAGTTAAAAAAAATGTATTTGAACTTGAGTGGATGAATAAAAAGTGTTTTATGAATGACTGAAAATTTGAACAAGATATATATAGGGAGAGTGTGAGCTAATAGAGGGAATTTAAAAAGTATGGTAATTGTACAGCTGTCCGTGCTATGCATAAGATTGAAAATTTATGATCGATTTTTTAATTATCAGAAGATATTTTACGTAGTTTGTTAAAATTGGGTAAACGAGAAGAATTTCTTGGTAGATAAATCTTTTTTAAAAAAGATTGCATAGATTATAGATTATATAGATTATCCTGCTGTCCACCAATGCTTTCCCTGCGGCCTGCCTCATCAAATGTCCATCGTACTTAAAAAAAAATATATTATATAATTGGTAATTTCTTTTCATCTTTTGATGACAAGTTAAAACAGAGATTATGATCCAGCTTTAGAATAATAAAAAAAGTAAATAATTTAATATAATAAATATATTTTATTCAAAGCTTTAATTTTATTGCAGATTGTAAGACCAGATCCTCTGTCAATAAAGTGCAAGCCTGAAAGCAGGATCTCTATGAAAATTTTATTTTTATGATATTTTGTAATTCCATTCTATCTTGAAATTCCTTTTTTAATTTTTATTTTTATGCTGGTGTAAATTTGTATTGTAGAAATTGGCCCGAACAAGTTGGCAATTTGTATTGCAGAAATTGGCCAGAACATGTTGGCAATTTGTATTGGGTTTGCGCTCTACAAAGTAGATGTAGCAGTTACTAAGTAATGCATTAAAATGTAAAAGGTCATTGGATCAATGCATATTAAAGAAAAAAACCTTGTTAAACAAGGATATCAAACAAATTGATCAATAAAAAGTATTTGATTTATTACTTTCCTGCTATAAAAATCGAATCAAATGAAATATTTATTACAATTATGTAATATCCAGCATTAAATTAATTTAATTTTTATTTTATTTTGTCATCCTATTCCATCTTGCAATTTGTGCTATTTTTTTTTAATTCTATGTTTATGGAAATTTGTATTTCTACAATACAAATTGCCAACAACATATTGGCAATTTGTGTTGTAGATATTGGCCAGAATTGGCAATTTGTATTGCGTTTGCGCTCTGCAAAGTAGATGCGGTAGTTACCAAGTAATGCATTAAAATATAAAAACTCATTGGATTAACACATAAAGAAAAAAACCTTGTTAAAACCCTGATATTAAACAAATTGATCAATAAAAACTACTTGAATTATTACTTTCCTGCTATAGAAATCGAATCAAATGAAATCTTTATTACAATTATGTAATATTCTACATTAAATTATTCATTTAATTGTTATTATATTAATACATATTAGATAATTTTTCGAGAGTTTTTCCTGATTTTGTGTGTAGCCTATGACCCAATTACATATGGCTTTCACCAGTTTGTGCATGGCTTGTTCACTGTATAATTTTCAAACATCCCAATGCGTAGAAACGCTCTTCACCATTGCAGGATACCAGACCCCATCCCGACGCAACAACCCCACTGCCTTCATCCCTCTTTTGCCAAACGATCCAGCCCTCACCCAAACAAACATCCACGCACCTCTCTTACACCCCCCCTCCACCCTCCCAACCTCTGTCTCCTCCCTCGCCCCTGCAGATCGATTGTGCCAAGAAAAGGGTAGAGAAAAGCGAATAAAAACGGGAGCGCACAGAATGCAAGGGGGGGAGAAAAAAAAAGAAAAGAAAGAAAAAAGGAGAGGGGAAGGGATAGAAAAGAATGTTCTGAGGGTGCGCGCGGACGACCGGAAAGGTCACTAGAACGGAGAGAGATGGGAAGAGTTGGCGCAGATATTGGAAACTTTTGCGCAATTTATTTACTTCCAGGAATACAAGAGTAAAGAAAATATGCGCACAATTTTTTCCATTTCCTATAGAGTAAATCGGTTTCTAAAAAAAAATAGTTCGCAAAATGGGTTTCAAGAACGACTTTTATCTCGGTATGTGTTCCATTTCAACTCTTTCACTTCAAGATGCAATGTTACTGTGATAAAATCTATGGCTGGTTATGCGCATGCCCCAAAAACTAGATTCAATGAACAAAGTAAAAAAGAAGGAATCTTCACCAAAAATCATATTGGTGGTTTTAAAATTGTACACGCACTAAGAATTTATACGCATACAATTCATAACCAAAGCCTATCAAGTGATTATTTGCTTTAAAAGGAAGGAGTAAAATATGACTGAATTATTTGGGAAACAGAATGCGAAAATCCTTTGATCATTTGCAGTAAACTTTAAAACAGTTATTTGAAATTAGTTTCCATCAAGAATACAGAATACTGATTATCGTGAAAGTTGCTGAATAGTTTAGTGCAAATGTTAGAAATAGACAAATAGAACTAGCCTTTGCATTGTTCAGTAATGAATTCCGCGAACCATCAGACAGAAAGCCGCAGTTTAATATGGAAATTAAGTCAAAGCTTCAAAACCAATTACTTGAGAAATATCGCAATGATACCATGAAGAAAATGTTATATATTTGGAACAGGGAGAATATTAGACATGAGATGTTGCAAGTTTTTTCGTTTTATCGATAAAAAACATTAAAAATTTTTTGAATAAAGTAAATTCACATAAATGTATTTATCAATTAATAGAGAGTTTTTGCATACCGTACGTTAGTTACCGTAGGACGCCCGTTAGCTTTTTCTCCCTAGTGCGCATGCTCATAGGAAACATTATTACAGACACGCATGCGCAGTTTCCTATGACCATGCGCGCTAGGGAGAAAAAGCTAACGGACGTCCTACGGTAACTAACGTAGGGTATGCAAAAACTCCCTAATGATCGAAAAACCATCACCTAATTAAAAAAATGCAAAAATCAAAGTTTTGATTCTTTGGACTCACATTTTATGATTTTTAAATGCCTCTTAAGATTCATTACAACATGCAAGTGATATTTACGAAACAGAATGGTTTGTCGTTCTACAATAATTTTGTGCATACTTTGGGTTAATTAGACCGTGATCTACAGTTAACGTGGATTACGAACCACTCACAAGCATCCATGCCACTGATAGGATTCGAGCCTGTGGTACCAAAGGCCAGAGCACTAGTCAATTGGCGATCAGGCCAGAGACCCGAATGAGTAGCAGCAATACTGCTAGTTCGACTTGTTACAGGTTTAATTCAAACACAAACAACCAGAGAAATGAATTTGCGATTCGATTTCACCAAAGATATTTTGGCACTCAGCCAGTACTACTATAACAAGAATAAAAGATCAAAGGATGAAACTGATAGAAGACAGCACCAATAAAGAATGAAGAATCAAAGAGGAGAGAATATCATTAATTTTATCATGCAACA
Organism: Caerostris darwini; assembly: GCA_021605075.1. Lineage (NCBI taxonomy): Eukaryota > Metazoa > Arthropoda > Arachnida > Araneae > Araneidae > Caerostris > Caerostris darwini. The sequence continues at coordinate 381,179 of BPLQ01004179.1, read as the reverse complement.
CATGTGTCCCAAACAAGACATCCTAAACAACAAATTGAGATACTAAGAAATGTGATTATGCTTTTAAATATTAAATTACAGTAGAGCCCTCAACGAATTAGGAATTGCTCAACAATTAAGACGCAATTGCTTCCATAAATTTTATTAGATTCTTTACATTAGGACACAACTGGTACTTTCTAATCCAGTGTAAAATGACAAAATCAAAATAATTCGCTACTGCAAACTAAGTTTGAGACAACACCATTAAAAGAGCACACTGGATCAGTTGAATTTTGTTCAAATAAAATTGATTTTAAGAAGTTCCTGGACAGTGTCCTGTCCCTCTTGACTCTTTTAGGAGGACAATACGGGACAAAATACGGACAAGTTATCGTATATTGGTAAATTGATTTAACACCAAAGGAAAAGTCTGGGATGACTGAAAAAAATTTAGTGGAAAAATTTGCAAAGAGGCTGTTGTCAATTTTAGATTACTAACTGGACACGATTGCCTGGAATAAGATCTGGCCAAAATAGGGATTGTGAACTTTGATATATGTGTTTTATGTAAGACAGAGCAAATGAATAAGGCCCATCTACTTATTTGCTCGGGACTGGATTTTTAACTTACAATAGAATGGTGATTTGTGTACTCTTACTAGAGGGCCAGAGAAAACATGTCATGATTACACGGACTTTTATTATGGTGGTTATAGCTTTTTAATTCTACGGTAATTGGCCAAATTTGTATGGCAATAAAGCCATGGGTAACAACAACAACCAATAACTTTTATTTTCAATGAATTTTTTTTTTCAATTAAAATGAATATTTATGGAAGATGAAATATTCTAAAAATCTAAAATATAAAATTATTATTAAAGTAAAAAAATTAATAACATAGTGAATAAATCGTCATTTTAAATAAACCTTCATAATTTAGTACCTTATATTTAAAAACAATTTAGTGTATAAAAAATTCAATTTATAATTCTATACAAAATTTAAAAAAGATAATTAGTCCAATAAGATTTTCAATATAAAAAGAAATGTTGCGAGAACATTAAAAATAATTTAACTAAAATTCACAAACTTGAAAAAAAATTAGCCAGCTTAACTGATAAGTGGGTAGTTTACCTACGAAATAACTAGTATAAAAATTTCTTCCGAACATTTAAAAAAAATTTTTTTTTACTGTAACCGTCCAGTTTCTTCACAAATTTAATGAAGTGATTTAAACATAATGAACAATTTGAAAGTAACTAATGAATCTCCTGACTCTAATATAAATAATCACCCAATTAAAATAAATGAATAGGAAGAAATGTGTAATGATTTGATTAGATCCGCTGACTATTTTTATTTCATCCGAACCTCTTCCAAGATAATTGTTTTTTTTTTTTTTTTTTTTTTTCCTTTCCTCCTACTAAAGTGGAATACTCATTTATAATCTTTAATTGCACGTTTGAATTAAATGAATGATTAAAAATTGTCTGGCTGTGAATATTCTTTATTGGCCATTACAAAAGTAGTAACAAAAACGAACTCGTGTTTGAACAAACAATGCCCTTGTGTGTTTCTACAAAAGAATAATGTAGAGTTCATTGAATAACAAGTTTTTACACTGCTTAATATTGGAGTGTTGAAAAAAAAATATTAAATGCTGAATAAATCTTAATGCAGGAAATATTCGCTTTATTTTATCAGTTTTTTTTTAAAGGCCATATAAAGGATATTGTACTTTCAATTAAAAAAAAAATATGGGAAAAAAGTAAAAGTAAGTAAAAAATATAAATAAAAAATAATATAAAGTAAAAAAAAAAATATGGGATAATTTATTAGAAATTTTGTTATAAATAAATATGTGAATAATTGATAGTTTTTATAACTTAAACTGCTCATTGAAACTGAATAATGCGTAATTTTAAGATGTTGTAAATTTGGCGATTTAAATGATAATTACCAGAAAATTTGGCGACTTAATTGATAATTACCAGAAAATTTGCCGACTTATAACGATAACGATTTCTTTATATTACTAGGCATTTTTTTTTTTTTTTTTTTTTTTTTTTTTTTTTTTTTTTAAGGCGATATGCAGGATATTGTACTTTTCTTGATCATTATAAAATAAAAAAGGTATGGGATTCTTCATCATAGATTTTGTTATAAATAAATATGTAAATAATTGATAGTTTTTATACTTAAAAATGCAAGTAAAAATGCATAATTTTAAGGTATCCCAAAATGTTGGACATTTGGCCATTTAATTGATAATTACCAGAAAATTTGGCGACTTAATTGATAACGGTTGCTTTATTTTACCAGGCTTTTATTTATTTATTTATTATTTATTTTTTTTTTTTTTTTAAGACGGTATGAAGGATATATTGTACTTTCCTTGATCATTATAAAATAAAAAATATGGGATATTTTATTATAAATTTTGTTATAAATAATTATGTAAATAATTGTTAGTTTTTATAGTTTAAACTGTTCATTGAAAAACTGAATAATGCGCAATTTTAAAATGTCCCAAGATGTTGGAAATTTGGCGATTTAATTGATAATTACCAGAAAATTTGGCGACTTAATCGATGATAACAATTGCTTTATTTTACCAAGTTTTTTTAACACATAACTTGAAGGATCTCAATGATTCGAGAGGATTATTTGAAATAAAAAAAATTCCCAACAAACATTTCAATTAAATCTATGTCTTATTGCGGTCAACTTGGCAATTGATGTATTAATGATTCTTTATGCAAAGGAATGTATCATTATTTTACAATTTATTTTAAATAATTAATTTTCTGTATTTCAATGATTAGGATCTGTTTGTGGAAAATAACATTGATTTTATTTTATTATTTGTTTTGAAGTCCATACATTAAGAAATCAACAAACCTATTTCAGTATAGTATTTTTTTTTTTTAAATTCATTAACATTACGACTAATATTTGAATAAAAATATTAGCATTGAAATTTCAGTTACATTTTCCAAAATTTTTATCATCAGTTATGATGAAAAAATATAGAGAGCATATATTCTTAGTCAAAAATTTGAAATACTGCGATTTTTTAATTTTAATAACAAAAATTCATGAAATGATGGTTAAAGCAAACTAGAAAAAAAAATTTCAACATACAACATCAACAATTATATAAAATTACTCGATTATAGTAAAATAAAGTATTAGTTCATATATAAAAGAAGAAAGAAATTATACTAAATAAAGAAATAATCAAAAATATAAAAATACATTCATTTATTATATGAAATAATATGCAAATTATTTTGAAAAAAATCTTTAATTACTTATTTTTCAAAAAAAAAAAAAAAAAAAAAAAAAAAGAATAATTATACATTTAAATCAAATTTCAAAATGGTTTTTAATAAAAATACATAAACTTCAAAAAATAATATTATCTTATCAATTTTTATAAAATTTGAAATCAAGCTTTTATATCAATTATATTTTTAAAATATCAGGATAATTACCATTATAATTTCAATTATAAGTATAAAAGAAAAAAAAATTATAAAATTTTTTTGTAAGTATTTATTTTACAAGAAATTCTGAAATTACATAATATTTAATTAACTCAAGAAATAACACTATCAGATAAAAAAATAATATTTTCCAATGAATATAAATTTGTCTTAACAAAAAAAAAAAAAAAAAAAAAAAAAAAAAAAACTTTTTCAATTGTTATCTTAAAAAGCTTAAATAAACAATTTAAGAAATTGAATTATCTTTATAGCCTCAATTTAATGAAAAATCAATTTTTTCACTTTAAATCTTCATATCATTGAAATTTACACCACGTGTAGAAGCCACAAGTTAATAAAAAAATTGAAAAAATGAAAGAAAAAAACTATTTTGCAAGAACTAGAAATAAGATTATGAAGAAGATCGGAATACTAATGCATGTTTTTTTTACATCTGACTCTCTTCATTTGTTTACTATTTTTTACATCTACTTATCGATTTATCTCTTCTGATTTGATGTATGTTTGATTTTAATATTGTTTCTTTTTAGACTCAAAAAAAGATTAAATTAGTCGTCAATTTAACGTTTGTCTAAAAATATCCAGAAAAGAGGGGTTTTTTTTTTTAACTCTACATAATAATAAATAGCTCTACATAAAATAATTGTTTTTATTTATTTATTTTATTATTTAAAATAAATTTTTATAATAATAAATTATTTGCAAAGGATCTAAACATCGGCGTTTATCATATGTGAAATTATATAATAATAGATTTAAAATACATAAATAATAAAAAAAATTTTCGTTATGATATCTAATTTTTTTTTTTTAATTTTAAGGTAAAATTCTAATGAAACAAATACAAAATAATAATAAAAATTAACAAAAGAAATAAAAATTGACGATAGTGATATGTAAAGTTATATATAAAAAATGACATATTAAATAATAAAAATTCGATATTAATTTAATTTATTAATTTTAAGTTTAAATTTTAAAGGAATTTTTTGAGTTAAAACAAAAAAATTCTACTTTTAGTATAACTTCTATATCCTTGTCTGATAGTATTGAAATCTACTCATTATATGAGTATCTTTAAAAAGATATCGTACACAAATATTTATAATTTATTACAGACATATTATACAATACTGCGAATTTGAGAATTAAATTTTTTTTTGTCAATTTCCATTTAGATTTTCTTTATTGAGATCAAAAATATTATGGAGAATTATATATATATTAAAATTATTTTAAGTATAAATATTTTATTAAAGTATTAAAATAAAATATTTATACTTAAAATATTTTTAAAGAGTTTAAACAGAAATATGTTATAGTTTTTAATGGTTTAAATATTACACAAATCTATTAAATAAAAGAAAAAAATCATATGCATAGAAAAATAAATAAAAAAGCTAAATATAACTATTATCTAATTACTGAAAAATACGTCATAAAAATTATTAAAAACAATAAAAAAGAGATAATTTTTTTTTTAAAAACCAACATGTATTTTTTTAAGGCTATATATTTTGTCTATCAAAAATCAGGTTAATTTTATATATAGGTTAAAATATTTATAAACTTTGTAAACATATTATACTGTTATAAAACATTTGTAATTCAATTAATTGAATTTTGTTATGGTTTTGAATTTCATAAAAACGAATTTTTAATTAAATAAAGACAGTAAAATTCATTTTGTTTCAAAAATTGAATTCTGATCTTTTTAATAAGGTCTGATGCATCCAGTTTTATTTAATAACCATAGGAAAACTTTATTTAAATGTAGATTACAATAATTAAACATATTTTTCCGAAAATATTGTTCTTTTAAAACAACTGCGACACAGACACAATTTATATAAGAACTTTTTTTTTTATCACATTATTAACTCTGTTTAACATAATTGTCTTTCTATAATTATTTTACATTTTAAATTTAATATTGAATATAAAACTTAAATAATTTATTTATGGGAAATCTAAACTAAGAAATGTGCAGATATATGTAATAAAATAGCTAATCGAAAACAATTGAAAAAAATGTCACTTACCTTGCGAAATTTTATGGTTTATTCTGGTTAATCTTTGGTTTTAGGATCCAATTTGCACAAAGGAATTTTTTTCATTTTCCGCGCAGTTATCAAATCAGTCTTGAATATAGACACAAGTCTTTCAGAAATCAGGATAAAAACAGATATTTATATATTTAATTTATTGTTTCATATCTGAAGACGAAATATTTTTGAAATTTTCTATTTCAGTTCTCCGTCAAGAATAACATAGAATTCAAATTTGGAAATACCAATGACCTGATCATCACAATAGAAAGTGATTTGAAACAATAACAAAAAATTAATAAATGTCAAAATATCGAAGTAGGTCATGATCTCAATTCTTTAAGATTCCCAAAACATTTCAGTAAAAAAAATATTAAAAAATAAAAGAACTTGAATGCTATTGCGTCAAAAAACTGAACCATCGTCATGATCGATTCAAGGAGTATTACGCAGTTAACAACATGGAATCTTTCTCTTTCTCTATTGCAAGAAAACAAATACTTGAAAAAATTTTTCACAATCCAAACATTCCGTTATCAACACAAAGAAATAAGTCAGGCATCCGAACATGATATGGTAAAATCAAAAATCGAACTTTTAAGAACGGATCAAGTTTTCCTCCGATTACGCAGTTCGAACAAGTGAAGAGAATACAAAGGGAATCCACGGAGAATAATAATAAAAGAAGAAAAAAAAAATCCATGAGCTTCTTTTCCGTCTGGATTAAAACGATTTCTTTTTTCATTCGTTCTTTTTTTCCCAAGACGATTGTGCAAAAACGCATGCTGTTTGGCAGACAATCACAAATTCCAGACATGTGCCTGATTGTTGTTGTTGTAGTACTTATTAATATTGCGTAGTTCTGGAACGCCACGGTATTGACTGGAGCACACACGCGCGCTAGCTATCTGCTGGCGACTGGAGTATAGAGGTTGTGAAACTATCTTTTCCCAAGTTTTCCCCCTACTGCCGCTAGTGGAAATTCCCCATAAGTACAGCGCCGGCTTACGATGGGGCTTTACACCAGGGTTTATATAGATATATTCAATCCTGAAAATATTTCTTTGGCGATATTTTATTAAATTTTTATCAGCCAATTCGACGAAATTGGGCGGAAATCTGAAAGGTTGGCTCCATGTATAGATTATTCTAAAAGTCGCCAAAAGTTCTAAATAAGCTTCAATAAATGAAATTTATCTATATTTATATTAATTTTTATTTTAATTTAAGTCAATTGTTTTTTATGAAATAATTAGAAATGAACGAAAATTACCGATTTGATTTCGACCAAGAACTTACTTCTATTATAAGATAAATAATAAATTAAATAGAGCACCGGCTTACGATGGTCTTTTACAGTAGGGTTTATATAGATATATTCATTCCTGAAAATATTTCTTTGGCGATATTTTATTAAATTTTTATCAGCCAATTCGTCGAAATTGCGTGAAAATCTGAAAGGTTGGCTGCAAAATATAAGATTATTCTAAAAGCCGCCAAAAGGTCCAACTAAGCTTTCTTAAATGAATTTATATTAATTTTTATTTTAATTTAAGTCATTTTTAAATTAAATAATTATCGTTAATTTCATTTCAATAAATTTCGATTATCGATACATAATAGTATTACTATTATATATCGATTACCAATTTGACTTCGACAGAGAACTTGTTTCTGATATAAGATAAATAAAAAATTAAATTCTCTGATTTTATGAGAAATATTTGTATTTAAAAATCAAAATTTAAAAAAAGCAAAGGTTATAGCTATGAATTGAATACAATAAGCTTTTTATTAATTATATGTAATATCAATATATGAAAAAAATAGGAAAAAATATCTGTTATAAGATGGCTTTTTTTATGGCTTTTTTTTAAAGTAGATTTTAGCTAATTTAATTAACTAGGGTTTATATAGATATATTCATTTCTGAAAATATTTCTTTGGCGATATTTTATTTAATTTTTATCAGCCAATTCGTCGAAATTGCATGCAAATCTGAAAGGTTGGCTGTAAAACATAAATTATTCTAAAAGTCGCCAAAAGGTCTAAATAAGCTTTCTTAAATAAATTCATCTATTTTTATTAATATAAATATAGATTATGTATAAAAAATCTATACATAGATAAATATAGAATTTTTTAAATGTTATATTGGGAGGCCAGGGTGCTCATGAACTAAAATAAAGTGCCTACCCCCTTTATTTACTGTCTCCTCTTTTAACTTTTAGACCGACTTATTGTCGATTACTGTCATACTGAATTTGCTTTGTTCTGCTTGTTCCTTCTTTGTGTGCGATCCTTATTATAATGGATTGATTTCCAATAAAGCCATATGTTACAACAACAACATATTAATTTTTATTTTAATTTAGGTAAATTGTTTTTATATTAGTATTAATTTGGAAAAATTAATGTGTTAAAAAAGTATTTAAAATAAACCGAAATTTTAGCTGAAAATCTGTTAATTAATATTCAAAAACCATTAGAAATAAGCGAAAACTACTGATTTGATTTTGACCGAGAACTTGTTTCTGATATGAGATAAATAATAAATTAAATTTTTTGAATTTATGGGAAATATTTGAACTTAAAAATCAAACTTTAAAAAAGCGCAAAAAGGGTTATAGCGATAAATTAAATACAATAAATTTTTTATTAATCATATGTAATACCAATATATGGAAAAAAAAAGAAAAATATCAGTCATAAAATTTATTATGATTTTTCTTAAAATGAATTTGAGCTAATTTGGTTAAAATGTAGTGTAAAAATAAAATACAAAATACTCACGATTTATCATATAAGATTTTTTGAAAAATGGAAAGATGTGAAAAAAATAATTGATTATTATTATATGGATCTGAAATTATTAATTGGTATTTAAATAATTGTTATTTTTATTTCATTGCAGCAGATTAATTTATTTAATTGTTATTTTCAACTGTTGAATAATTTGATTGTTTGTTTTACGCCAATAGTAGAAAAGAATTGCAGCAGATTTCAGAACTAAGTATCTAGCATAGGGAATATTTTTATATAAATTAATAAGGAGAGTATTGCCTTTTAGGATTATTTTGAGGGTGATTGCCTTTCATTTTATGTGTCGTATTGGAGAAAACTATGTGCCTAAGCATAAAAAAAATATTCACTCGGCAAGAAACACTACATCACCACAAAGCATGCTCGTTTTTAGAAAGAATATGCTTGATATGCTTGGTGGTAGCAGTTATTTTAGCATACTGAGATGAACATTTTACATATCTCTCACAATTAATTTAGCTATAATTTTAAAAATTAATGTATTAAAAAAGTATTTAAAATAAACCGAAATTTAAGCTGAAATATTTTGTAATTAATATTGACAAACCATTATGGAAAACATTTTGCAAAAAAATGAAAGCGATATTGTGAAAGTATTAATTTTATCACAAATAATCAATTTGAGAATTCTTGCTCTGTAATATCGGAGAATTTTAAAATAAATTAAAACTATAGACTATCCATTTTATTAGATAGTCATGTTAAACCGAAATTTATAAATTTGACATCACTTTATTTTTAGATGGGATTTAATCTTTTTCGGTTATGAAGTAATTTTCTAAAACAAACCGTAAATTTTGTTTACGGTAAATATAAATTAATTTTTTATTTGTAAATCATTATAGTTCATTTTCTTTCCATTTTTTTTTAAGCATGTTTGTTTTATTTTGATATCTCATTTCAGCGAATATATTATAATTTCTCCAATAAACATATTGAATGTATAATATATCATATATTTTTAACAATAAATTATTTTCGATTATATTTTATTTTTCTTCGTTTGAGTTGAAAATTGTTAATTATTTATGCGTACTTTTGAAGTAACTATCATATGCATTAATTTGACTTTTTTTCCCCTTGATTTCCAAAATAAAATAAATGAATTAATACATAAAAATATATTACATCAATTTTTTTAATTAATAACTTTTGAAATAATTATTAACATTAAATTAATTTGGTATGAGAGAATTTTACTAGTATTAAAAACATCGCAAAAATGCTTTTTAAACATTAGATATTGTTAATTCTTTAAATTATTTTGAAACCTTTAAAAATGTCGGTAAAAAATTTAATTTTCATAATCGTTTTCTCTACAACAAACATTGCTGTACAACAAAATCGTTTTTCCTACAATAAACATCGCTATACAACAAAATCGTTTTCTCTACAATAAACATCACTATACAACAAAATTGTTTTCTCAATGAAAATTACTTTCCTTTTAAAATTTCGTATTTAATTAATTGCAGTTGATAGCCTATCCATTAATAAAATTAGTAACTGTTAGTTTGTATTTGAAATACTTTAAAAAATAAATTTATTTCGAAAATCTAATTAATTTTAATTAAATTCTATACCTATGAGATGCATTCAGTTGTTCAGAAATCTTCTAAATAAATTGGTTCTATGGAGAATTGAATTTTTCAAATTTTGTTAAAATGTATTTTTTGTGCTTTGCATTGTATACATTATATTATTCAAATAATCAAAGTAAACACAGACTTTTAAGTTGAAAATAAACAAGTTATTTTTAAATACTTCTCGAATATAATTGAATTTAATGCATTATTAGGCAATAATTGTTTGTAAAAGTAATTTGATATCGAATATAATTTTTAGACATTTCATTATATTTGCCAGACATTACAAGAATGGAATTTGAATTTTATATAACTGAATTGCAAAAATATAAAGTAAATAAAATCTGATCTAAATGGGATTTTTTATTAGTTATTTATGAATAAATAAGAATTAAATTACATGAACAATTAAAAAGAAACTTTGACATATATTTAACATATATTTCAATATTTATTAACTATATAATGATGCATACATTTTATCTACAGCATTTATGTAGATAAAATATTTATTATATATAATTGAATGTTTTCCTGTATGGATATTGTGCGTGTGTTAATATTTCTTATAAAATAAGTATTATAAAAAGGATAACTCTTAATTTTTCCTGTGATACGTAAAATTTTTTATTTTATGCGTTTCCATAAATCAAAAAAATATTTTAATTAGTTTTTCTTAACAAAATAAAAATTGTAATATTTATAATAAAATAAATGTTTTATAATAATGCCAATGGATATTTATGAAATTTAGAATTGTATAGTACATGTATTTTGAACAAGGAACACTGAATCATTTTCAATACTATATTATCAATCGGGAATTTTTAGAAACAAACAATAAATTATTAATAATATAGGCTTGATAATATATTTAGCATATTTTTAAAGCCTTTCTTTAAAATTTGTAATTTTAGTATTTTGACCAACTTAACAAATAATATTAATCTCAAGCTCTGTCTATGAATAAGCAATGTGATCGTAGCCAGTGCTATGGGATCGGTATTCGATTCGTTCATTGTCCATTTTGAGCGAGTTATCACGATAATGAGTGAATTGAACTTCCATATGAATGAAAAATTAAGAATTTGAACACTTTTAACGAATTAATTTTATTTAATTATATTATTATTTTTTTAATTTGTAGAAATAAGTTATAGATAAGAAAGAATGGAAAAAGAAAAATCATATTTTTCAGAATTTTTGCTGCTATGAGGAAGAAATTATAAAATGTTAACATTTCTTTCTGTTTTTCATTTTCTTTTTGAAAAAAAACCGAATAACACATATTCTTTAGAAATAAAGTACATCATTTTCTCGGAAATATTGTTGCACATTGTGATCATTTAAAGTATACATTTATCTGCTTCATTTTATATTTTTCCTCAACTTTTTATTACTTTTTTATTGACATAATTCTTTATTTTATTTCCTTTAAATTTATAATCATAGAATATTAATTTATAATCACAAATTAATTAAATTCATAATCATAAATTATTAATATTAATACAGTATTATTATTTTTATTTAAATTATGTTATTTTTATTTATTATTTATATTTTATTTTATTATTATTATTATTATTTTTTTTTTTTCGTTCCAAAAAATATTTTCCTTAAATTTTTTATTTTTTATTTTGTAAAAAATTAAGAATGTTAATGAAGTAAGAAAGAGAGCATTAAATAATTTGTTGTCTTATAACCTCATCAAATTAATTTTTTAAAGAAATTTAAACACAAAAAAAAAGCAATAATTTACTGTAATAAAATTTTTATGGTGAAATTTTGGTAGAAATTGGTAAGAATTATTTGTCATACAGTTTTCAAAAAATATTCAAGATTTTTAATGATTGACTTTTTTATAAATTACTATAACAATAGTAATTTTTATCTTACAAAACTGTATCACTTTTCGAAAATAATGGAATTTATCAAATTTAATTAATTTCAAAACATATTCAGGACAAAAACTTTTAACTGAAAGTTATTTTATTATTTTAAAATTATAATTAAACACAATCAGTACTTTTTTTTAAACTTAGATGCCAAATATGAAAATTCCCAGAAAAATCCAAAACCATTTCCCAAAAATTCTTCCTAAAATGTGTTATATGTAAAATTTACAACATGACATAATACTTATAGGAGAAAACGTGCTCTAAGTATCTATATAAAAACAATTCTTTCTACATATATATTGCGTACCAACAGCAAATATTTTGACACTGACATATCGATTTATATTTCGTTGCCAAAAAACGGTGCCAGAAACCCACCAATGATGAATAGGAAGTTAAATTAATTTCATACAAACGTCATTTGCTCAGTTTACAGTTACCTGTTATATGTTTTATTCATTTGAAGTGTGCATTTACTGAATAAAATTGAATACACATAAATATTATTGTTAATTATTCAGGAGGGAAGTATTATTATCCCTTAGAATAGACTTATTTTTGTATTTGATGTTCATAAATTTCACAAGAAAATGAAATTTGTATGATTTTATTAAGTAATAAATGTTACATCTAATGATTAAAAATGTTTTCTTTTTAGTTATTTTATAAGGGCAAGACAGTTTTTATGAGATAGTGATTTTTCTGATCAAGTCCAGCTAGCAATTAACTTTTTTAATTATTTTTAATTTTATTTAATTTTAATTTCTAAACCTTTGAGATGATAGACATCATTGGTGAAGTATCAACGTCAGGTACTAATGATTTGGGGGAGGGGGAGGGGAGGAATTTTATGAAGTTATATAAATAAATATTACATCTATCCATCCGCATCTATGTTTCATCATCAAAACCTGAAAAATTCAAGCGAGGCAATTTGAATGGTTGACTGTGTCATTTATTACAGAATCACCATTGACAAATCGCCACAATCAATGTATATATATATATATGTGTGTGTGTGTGTATTATTCACTATTAATGGAATCGAATCCACGTTTTCATACGCGCTTTTTAACTGGGTTAAATGTGGAATACTTTAGGTAAAATACATATCATTTCCTTAAATTAACTATCACAAATCAGCTATCTTATTTAACCATGTGCATATAAATAAAGTCAAATACTTAGATTCTGGAAAACGACAAAGTGAGAGATAGGGTCTACAAAGGACTTAATAAAAAACAAGCAGTTAGCAAAGTAAAATTATAAATTAGCGTTAAATTTAACTATTTGATATGTGTGTGTTTCATGTTATAGCGAATAACCAATGCATGAAAACAAATATCCTTATTTTCCTACCAACTAAATACAGTTACAAATGTGTTGTATACAATATACTCTTTGAAATTTATGAGGGAATACAAGACACACACATCCAGATACATACATCTACAAATCTATAAAAGCAACCTTCAATGGAGTTAGGGAAAAAAAATTATCGCTTTTAATAAATTTTTTAAAACATAATCCATCACTGTGATAATATATCTGAAATTTCATAAAACGCCGTTACCTTTTCAAGCAAAACGCCATTAGCTCAGAACTATGTTGTTTTCTATGAGTTAGAATGGTGTGGGTGGAACATCGGTGAGCCTCATATAGCCCATGATGGGTGTGAGGGAACGACAGCCCCTTTCGAGTGTACTTTTAGGGGTAACTGCCCCTCGTATTTATATATATATATGTATGTTCTCTCAGAAACCTTTTAACATAATAAATAGTAATATCATCATCTAATCTAATGTGATATATATCATCATCAATAGCACGATAGCCCAGAATGGGCCAAGGCTTTCCTTTGAAGGGATTTCCATGCATTCTTCTGGGTGGCAATGGTCTCCAATTCTTAACCTTTAGTAGAGTAAAACTTTTTCAACTGCATCTATCCATCGCAACTTGGGTCGTACTCTTTGCCCCTGTGTCGTTGACAAAACGAGCCTTTTTACAGTGTTTAAATCATTCATTCTAAATATATAAGCAGCTCAGTTTAATCTATTGATCTTAATAAATTGTATAATAAATAGTAATAAAGGGAAAGAATAAATTAATCAAACCATTCCAACCGACTTAAAGTTTCCATTGTATCTTTTCCAGTCTTGTTACTACACCAAATTCCATTTTTCTTTTCTCGTTATCTCCATACATTTTCATCTATTTAATCGAAAACAAGATATTCACATTGAAAAGTCTACTTGCATGACAGACTTTCGTAATCTAAACAAAACATTGCTCAACATCAAGTTGAGAGGTTACATATTTCCTCGTTGACTGTGCAACATAGCGAATAGACAATACATGAAAATGATATTCAGGAAATTCCGACTAACTAAATACAGCTCCAAATGTGTTAGATACTTATACTCTTTCATATCAACTATCAGCTCAACAAACTGCCAATATATAAAATAATATGATTATTCAAAAATTCCAAACCCACTAAATGCGTCTCTTTCTTGCCAACCAAATCCCCACCCCCACCCCGAAAATGTGTTCGACTACTTCACCGACGACAAATCGACATGCACATTAAAGGCTACACACTGGCATGACAGAATTTCATAAAACACACGAGGGGAACGCATTCCTCGAGAAGTTGTATAACCTCCTTTTTAGCTGGTAATAAAACACCCATTGTGTGCCGCGAAAACCCATCCGATGATTATCCAACAATGGTAGGTTTGCTCTTGAGTCGCAAAGAACAAAACAGTCGCCTATAAAGTGGGAAAAAGTGAAAAAGAATCTGTCGAGCTGCACAAAAATGAGTGCAATTCTCCGGTCACGAGCATTCTTACTGTGCTTGTAATGGATCTGTGGTTGGGAGAAAAAAGGGCAACACAATGAGAAGTTCCCAGCTCCTTGATTTATTGTCTGCTAAATGACCCGAAAAGTCGAAAACAGACTTACGCGGTGCAATGAATGGGATGTGGCCTTCCTACCAGAAATGTCTTCAATGCATATTTCACAATCTTCGGCATCCCGACGAAAACAAAGGTTCGCATAGAACCACACTCTTCCAATTAACGATCGTAAGAAATATTTAATCATCGGTTTTATTAACATCTTGAAAAGTTAGGGTTTGTGTAACAGTGTGTTACAAGAGGGTGTAGAGTAGGGATGAATGGATCCCTAATACTTTTCATATGACCCGTCACATCAAATGTCCAATTTAATTTTTAAAATATAAATGATATCTTTAAAATCTTTATCTGTAATGGTCTTAAATCTTAGTATCTTTAAATGTTATCTTTTAAAATATAAATGGTACGAGGGAAAGATTTTCAGATTTTGAAAGATTTTCAGATACAGATTTTGAAAGACTTTTAGATTAAAATAGAAAAGTTTTTCTGGCTTTAGTTTAATAACAAATAAACATTTAAATATTGTAATTAATCAATGGTTTATTAACATCGTGAAAATTTAGGATTTGTGTAAACAGTGTGTTGCATGAGGGTGTAGAGCAGGCATGAGCAAATCCCTAATACTTTCTATGTTCAATTTAAGTTAATATAATTTTTTTTTTTTTTTTTTTTTTTTTTTTTTTTTTTTTTTTGAAGGATTTTCAGATTTTAATAAAAGATTAAAATGGAATTTTTCTGGCTTTAGTTTAATAAAAAAATAAACATTTAAATATTCGAATTAATCAATGATCTATTAACAGGATTCGTGTAATTTTATCTTAAAAATAAATATTTAAATATTCGAAAAAAATATTTGTATAATTTATTGTGGATTAGAAGATCAGATTTATTGTCGATACGTGCTCGCCTTGAAATATCTATAGTGGGTCTAAATCTAATACGGGATATATAATTTTATATGCGGCCCGGGGAATTATGATGCATTTCCAAAGTGGCCCTCAAGATCATTTTGATTGGCCACTTCTGGTGTAATCCAAATGTTTATCCTGTTCTGAAGATAATTGCAAAGTCGCAGTTTTCGTAAGTTACCCCCTTTTTTTTAATAACTCAAGATTTTCAAAAAAATTTTTTAAAACATTGTTTTTTCACAGAACATATTGCATGAGACCCATGAAAGTTTACATAGTATTTTATTGGTTATCGACGAACATAGCTTCGACCTTCAATGCAATAACTTTCACCATCAACTACAATAAGTTACCATCCACCTAGAAAGTATAATGTCTAGGACACCGGCATTCAGATTCATGAAAGTTTACATATTTTATTGATCAACGAGGATCATTGTTTCGACCTTCAATGCAGTAACTTTCGCCATCAACTACAATAACTTACCATCCACCTAGAGAGTATAATGTCTGGGACACCGGGGCATTCTCTCACCACAAAAATGAACTCAATTAAAAAGGAAACCCAACAAGAAAAAAACGATGAGGACATAAAAGAAGAAGCCGTCACACAGCGACACGAACAATAGATGGCAATTATAATTCGATCTTTGGCGTGGCTAATTTAGCCCGTCGCCAGTTTGAAAAAGCACTTGAAGATAATTCGGCGGACGGACTCGCTGACATGAAAACGGCCGTTAAAACGTTAAAGGCACTTAAAGGGGCGTGCTAAAACGACGATGAAAAGCGGGTCCTGGATTTGTAAAGGAAAAAAATATATGACCGGAAGTCATTCCTATAATGCGTTAAACTGCAGCGTCAACAGTAAAAAAAAGAAGTCATACAGAAGAACGATAAAAAAAAAGTTGGGTGGTTTCAACTTTGATTTCTAAATAGTAGGTAGAATAATAGAAGGCCGGGTCTAAGACACGCAAACAGAAACAGCGTATATAGGGTATCTTCCCCCTCAATAAAGAGGAAGGTAAAAAAAAAAACTGTATTCCCTCACATCTGCCTGCCTACTATGAGTACGGTTATGAGTAATTATGATTGTGTACTTGAGATGCAAATAAGGAAATAGACGAGTTTTCTTTCCACCTATGGCTACATTCACCACCCAAATCATTCTTCTTCTCCCCCTCCAAGATTCGTGGTATTCTGGTTTCTCTACAATAAATTTAGCAAGCAGATTAAATTACCATTTTTAGGTTTCATCTTTATATCATCCATGAAATTGCTTTTTATATTGCGGAGTTAAGATTTCAATATTGGAGAAACAATCAACCCTCTACCAAACATTCATAACGAGTGTCTTTTATGTAAGAAGTATAAAATAAAGCTTATTTTGCATTTACATTAATTGAAATTATTTTATGTCATTCTTTGTTTATAAGTAGTTCATGTTTTTACAAAGACTAAAATTCAACGTTCAAAAGGCTTTCAATAAACTAAGCCTTTTACATGATTAATGTAATAAACATTGAATTTTAGTCTTTTATTAGTACTATATACCTTTTATTAGTATTATTACTATTATTTTATTAGTACGCATATATATATATATATATACGTACTATTTTGTATTATTTTTAGAAAGATTGAACTACGATTTGATAAAATTTTTGATTAAAAATACATAGTTTATAAAGAAAGGATTCTTTCTTAAATGTTTATAAATGTAGTCTTTAATATATAGGCCTATTAAGTGCCATAGGTTTAAAAACATAGGCTTGGGTATAAATTATATTGGTATATCTTAAATATCTAGGCCAGTAAAGTAATAAAAATAGATTTAAAAATAGAATTGGGTGTTAAGTGCTTATAAATTTAGTCTTTAACATTTAGGATGTTAAAGTTGTTCAAATGACTGTAAAATGTGTATCAATATATATTTTTATTTAAAATTATCAAAGTAATTTGTGGCAACACAAATTTAGTCGGAAGTTTTAATGAAAAATACTTGTTTTGGCACAATTTATTAATTACTATTGTTAAATTTTTTTTGCGAACGTCTGTTTACATAGCAGCGCTCCATGTTCAAACATCTTTTCAATTACTAATAATCCATGATATAGCAAAAAAAATTATCACATGGTTAGATTTAAATTATTATTTGTTCCGTTACTATACATTTATGAGCATGTCATATAAAACTTAAGATAAAAGGAAAAAAAAATTTAATGGTGTTAATAAAAACAATACAATTTGGAAAACATTTTGCATTCTTTTCGTAGTTTGTTTTTGAAGATGACTAGCAAAAAAATTTCAATAATAATTACACTTTTCCAAGTTGAAAATAAAATAAAATGAATTACAATTACAAAAATATTCACTGAGTGTTTTTTTTATCCGAACAGCTGGAATTTAAATTTTTGTTTTCAATTGAAACTTTAGTTTATGAACAATATTAATTATAACCAAAATTCGTTAAAAAATATGAAATATTTTTATACCAGTACGCTAAATAACATGTTTTTTTCCCATATTTTTTCCTTTAAAACTAACTATGTTGAATGCCGTAAACTGAAGTTAATATAACTATTTCCGGAAAATTTGTTTCATCAAATTTTTTAATTATAGCAGACAAGAATTTTAAAAAAAAACAGGAAAAAATAATGCTTATTCTTATAATTAATTATCAAAATAAGGTTTTTTGAAGTATATATCCTTTAAAGAAACTGGAACCCCTTACAGGTAAAACTATTTATCTCCTTTGTAAGATATTTGATGACAACTAAGTTTGCCAATTCAGAAACCTTTAAGTTTAAACTAAATGTATCCATTTTTTTAAGAGAATGTTACCATATTTAAATATTTCCTTCAAAAATTTTATTTATGTTTGTTGTTGTTGTTTCTTATCCCACTTGGCTGGCCAAGCCCACGAGCCCATATGGACTCATGATTGAAGGGGAAGGAAGCAGCTTCTGTTGTGATGGAGCACCCGTAGGTAGAAGCCTGACTTTTGCTCCGTGACGCTCTTACAGTCATATGAGACCGGGACCTGCGGCTTAAAGTGGATTCCGAACCACTACAAACATCCATGGCACCGCCGGGATTCGAACCCGAAACCTGTGGCACCGAGCGCCAGACACTCGGCCATTCAGGTCCCAAATTTGCCAACGGGCACGCGGTGTTCCCAGGTGGTCACCCACCCAAGTACTGACCGCGCCCAATGATGCTTAACTTCGGTGATCTAACGAGAACCGGTATATTCAGCATGGTACGGCCGTTGGCCTATTTTATTTATAGAGTATACATGGCAATGCATAAAATCAATCCATTAATTTGTATCTAATTTACATTTATTAGGTTCTAAGATTGCATAATAATGAAAACTTACCTTAAAATGCAGAGCTTTTAATCGTTAATTGCATAAGTAGTTGTCAATTTTGCTGATTAAAGGATCTTCACTATCTTCCTATAAATAAAATAATTCAAATTAAACAACAATTTAAAAAAAAAAAAAAATTTATGAGAAATATCGTTTTATATTTCGAATTATTAGAAGTATTAGTTAAAAAAGAGAGAAAACTCTTTTAATTTTAATCCTCAATTTTAACTGTGAAATAAACATGACAAATATATGAGAATTATCATAAATATTCTTCAATTTTCACCACATTTTCTTAATATTTCCTGTAATTTAAATTTATTTGTAAGTATATCTACATTTAAAAGTGAAAAAAGATATAAAAAAGATTTCAAAGATATAAAATATAAAGTTTGCATTTCAAAAAATTATGAAACATTTTAATGTAAGAATAATGATAATCTGGTGTAAAATAATCATTTTCTGAAAAATAACAAAAACTCAAAGCTATATTTTTAAAAATAAAGACATTAAGGATAAATAAGTTCAATTAAGAACAAAGAAAAGTAAAAAATAAATTATCAATTATGATATTTGATAAATAACTAATAAAGATAACGTTTTAATATAAATCAGGGAATATTTAAATTATTTGAATATATTTTGTTGTATTAATAAAAAAACCCAGTATTTTATTGGTTTTTACATTTTATTTTATTGAATTTAACGAGATAATTACGTTGAATGAAATTAAATCTAAATCTTTCTCTTATCTTTTTAATAAAAATTTAAAATAAAATAAAATAATAAAAAAATTATCAATTCGAAAAAGAAAGGAATTATTTTTTAATGATATTTTAAAATGAAAATGATATTAATAATTAAAACATATTGCAAATAATACTTTTATATATATAATTCTCGTACTTTTATAAGATGAATAAATTTTTTATTATGTATAGTGTGATTATTTCAACATATTATATTACAAAAATGTAATAGTTGGAATTAAAAAATTGTATTAATTCAATAGAAAAATAAAAGAATATTTGTATATAAAATCTTGGAGAAGAAATTATGAACTTAAAATATTTTCCAATAGTAACTCACTAAAAAAAAATAATAATTCAGCTTTTATAGAAACTAAATAAAATACAGATTTCCAGCAGTACATTTTAATACCAGCCGTCTACATTCCTTTTCAATAAGATTCTACACCATTTTGAGTACATAAATCACCATTTTAAAAAAACAGTACTAAAAATAAACTAAAATACCCTGCAAAATTCCAGGTACGAACCGATTTACAAAAAAACCAGAGCCGAGATAAAAGCACAACACATTTTTTTCCCACGACCTCAAAACAACCACCTCCAGATTAAATATTGAATTTGGCCATTCTTATAACTGTTGAATTCTTATAACTACTGAATTTAGCCATTCTTATAGTATTCCAATCAATTGCTTCATATAACTTTTGCATTCTTTTTTATGTATTACTTTTATAAGTTGAATAAATTTTTATTATGCTTAGTTTGATTTTTTCAAAATATTATATTACAAAAATTTATTAGTTGAAATTAAAATATTACTTCAATAGAAAAATAAAAGAATATTTGTAAATAAAAACTTGGAGATGAAATTATGAACCCAAAATATTTTCCAATAGTAACTCACTAAAAAAAAAAATAATAATAATTCAGCATTTCTAGAAACCAAATAAAATATAGATTCCCAGCAATACACTTTAATGCCAGCCATCTACATTCCTCATCAATAAAATTCTACACCATTTTGAGTACATAAATTACCATTTTAAAAAATCAAAACTAAAAATAAACTTGCAAAATTCCAGATACGAACCGATTTACAAAAAAAACCAGAGCCGAGATAAAACCAGAACACTTTTTTTTCCACCAACATCAAAACAACCACCTCCAGCTATTACAACACCGAATAAAAAAAAACTCCAGCCTGGAGCAGATCTTAAACAAGCAAACCACTATCATCTAAAAGTTCCTCCTTATCTCTGATGAAATTTCTCTACATTTCATCCTTATTTTACTCACCAACAACTCCTGATCGTCTACACAATACAATCCTTTCACCACCAAAGTTCTCGATTCGAGATCTACCATTCTGGCCATTCCTCATCATTTTTTCAATAAGGAATTTCCCTCCGAGTTCCCCAAAGGCATCGGGTATCGGTCTGTTTCGCTTATCACCATCAGTTAGCCATGGGAAACTCCCCCTTCTCTTATCAGCATCAGTTAGCCATGGAAACTCTTTCCCTCCCTGTTCTCGGCCAATAGGTAAAGGCATGTAATGGTGGTTGGTTGCTGTGGTGACCGATTCTCCTCCAGGCCTTTCTCCCTTGCATCCTTTTATATTCTGGATACGGTACTGCAGAGAGTTGCTGACCATGCTGCTAGAATGTTTGATCGACTAGACGCTTGTAAAGTATTCAGCTTCTGCATTCACGTACACCGAGAGAGTGTGTGATATTGCATAGAAAATTATCTGTGGATAGTTGCCCATGCATTAGTTTTCATGACTGGCTTTTGCATTCTATTAATCGTCTAGACACCAGAAGAAACCCTAAATGATGAATTATAAACTCTCATAAATAAATATATTCCGATATTTCTATAACTTATCAGGAATATTTTGTCAACTATTTATTAAATTTGATTGCAGATTCTATTACGATTTACGATTGAAGATTTTTACAGATTTAGAGTGTTTTTGGTGTAACTATAGGAAAAGAATAGTTTTGAATTAAAAACCAAATTTGAAACAGTCATTGATTGTTGATGGATTAAAAACCAATATTAATCTTGACTCTTATGTTTTTGTTTTTTCCCCATAATTCAAATTACTGTTTTAAAATACTGAGCATTTATAAGATTTGTGTATCAGATTCAGTGTTATACAATGTTCATGATGGGGTATCTGCTATATGTCCCCAACAACATGTCATCGCAATTCGCAAGAAACACATAAAACTAACAGATAGAGATGTACACCCTCCTCGAAACCAATGAAAGATCTTTCTCACTTTCAGATTTAACAAGCCCATCTCTGGCATACAGACGGAAGCTTTCGGTTTGTAATTGTTTATCGCATTTTAAACCAAGCTCTCTTATCTCGAAGCCCAATGTATTTATTCAGGCCTAATTCAATTTTAATGTAATTTTTCGAATCTAATGGGATATATATCATCATCAATAACACGATAGCCCAGAATGGGCCAAGCTTTCCTTTGAAGAGATTTCCATGCATTTCTCTGGGTGACAAGGGTCCTCCAATTCTTAACCTTTAGCACAGCAGTCGTCTTCCTCTTTGTGCCTGTGACTTTTCCAAAACCAGCCTTTTTACAGGGTTTAAATCCTTCATTCTAAATACATGAGGAGCCCAGTTTAATTTACTGATCTTAATAAATTTTAGAATATTTGGGTCTTTATGGCATTTATAAATGTCTGCGTTGTACCTATCTTTTCCAATCACGTTCCCTAACTCCTCCAAAAATAGCTCTTAAAAACTTTCGCTCAAATAATATATATATACATTTTCGGGAAGCATTTATATTAACCTTTCTTTTTATCTAAACATTTTACTAATCGTTAGGTATGAAATATACATAAAAGAAAGATTGGTTAAATGATTTCATGATGTAAAACTTCTAATATGTATTCTTTTAAATACAAGAAATATGGTATTTAAATTACATACATAAGTTTTCATTTATTAATTATATATATTATTAACATACACGAATGACTGTCTGTTAATAATACTTCTTTTACCATTCGAAAAATAAATCAAAACTATATTTTAAGAGAAATAATACAAATATCTTTTTGCGTTCACGATATACGTTCTACAAGCGTGAAAAAATGATAAATATAAGGTAGGTACATAAAAATTAGGCAAGTTTGTAATAAAAAAAACTCAAGACCCGTAACAATTTATATTAGTATTGCAATTGTTTGGAAATCTTAAATTCTTACGTCCTGGGTAAAACCCATTGAGAGATAGTGCAGCTGTGCTGACCTAAGCGAAAACTCCTTCAATATTGCACGTGATCAGGCTGTTTATTTCGTCAATTTTGAGAGCAATAAATGCGCAAGGACAAAAATAAACAAAATAAAAAAACTATTGATTGATATAAAAATAGTTTTGAAACCTGCATACATAAAAAAGAAAACAGCTTTAATTTAGAAATAATTCTGCAGTAGGGAAATTCATACAAAAAAATAGAAATCGAACACGTTTAAATATCTATGAATTGGTGTGGTGTGTATGTGTGATTTCAAAGGACCCTGATGGCCGAGTGACTAACGCTCTGCCACTTAGGCCACAGGTTTCGTTTTCGAATCCCGCCGGTGCCATTGATGTTTATAGTGGTTCGAAAACCACTTTAAACAGTAGGTCCCTGTCTAATATGACTGTTGGGCATAGGGCTGATAATCCAATCTCGTAACAAGAAAAGAACAACTGTCTAGAAATCTACCAATAGCAGACGGTCTTAGCCCACCTTGGGGCTGTTGATCTGATGAAGTAATTTTCAAATTTATTTCCAGCTTTTATTTTAATTCAATTAATTATGTGCCCCTTTTTTTTTTTAAATGAAATATATTTTAAAATGTATTAACAGCAAAAATAACGTATATAAATATTTCAATTGCATTAATAATTTTAAAAAAAAAGTTTTAACTTTTAAGAAGTGAAATCCAGATAAACGTTTTACCGATGGATGTAATCTTTATAAATTTTAAAAATCAGTTTTTTGTTACTACTATTTAAAAATTAATTTTTGTTATTATTATTTAAAAATTATTTTTTTTATTAATATTTAAAAATTATTTTTTGCTATTAATATTTGAGACTCATTTTTTATTAATATTTAAGACTCTTTTTTATTCATATTTAAGACTCATTTTTTATTAATATTTAAGACTCTTTTTTATTCATATTTAAGACTCATTTTTAGTTATTCATATTTAAGACTCATTTTTAGTTATTAATATTTAAGACTCATTTTTAGTTATTAATATTTAAGACTCATTTTTAGTTATTAATATTTAATACTCATTTTTTATTATTAATACTTACGATTAATTTTAGTTATTAATATTTAAGACTCATTTTTAATTATTAATATTTAAGACTCATTATGGGTTATTAATATTTACGACTCATTTTTACTTATTAATAATTAAGAACCATTTTCTGCTACTAATATTCAAGAAGAAACTTTTGTTTTTAAAAAAAACAACGTTTGAGAATACTTTTTTTAACAAATTTAGTATGATACTTTGAATTTAAAACAAATACTAAATAAAAAGAAATTTTTTTAATAATTTTACCTTATTTCACTTAATTTCCAAAAAATATTTAAGCTTTAAAAGCGAGAGAAACAACGATATTCGGCGATGATGCCTAGAACCGAAATCCAGATACTGTAGTACATCTCCAACTGATAAAGTTGCACATTAACATTCATGATACTCTAGGGGAACCAAAATATTCCACCTTGGTGCCATAAAAAGCACAAAACCAAGAAAAGAATCATTCAAATTTTACTGCTTTAAAAAAAAACCCAGCAATAAAGCCTGAAGTCAGTGCTCACAATTATGCAGCATAAAATGAGAACACATTTCAATTCGTTCAGATGACACTTAACCACAAAAGACCAGGGCCAAACCCTACAAAAACAAACTTCCGCATCCTCCTATGAGGACACCACTCCTAAAAGCGGATGTCGATATAGAGCGACAAACATTACTCAGCGCAATATTTGTAAGACCCCCCTTTTTTTCCGCCAACCATTGCCAAACTCACCTGTGAATAAAAGATGGTGCTAGGCGAATGGTTTGTTGGCAAAGATGACCTTTTCGAAAAACAGCAGCAGAATCCTGGCTTCCTCGAAGCCTCAAATAAGGAGCAGGTGGGAAGAATGAGTCGCAATATAACCTTTATAAGAGTGGCAAAAAAAACACTAAATTTTATCGCCCTATTTTATAGTTTTTTCTTATTCCTATCCGCCATTTTTTTTTTTTTTTTTTTTTTTACATACGTTTGTAGTATGTGTATACGTTTCTGTACCAGTGAAAACGGAAGCTAGAGGGGGGAGAATGATACGCGTGTGCCTTTTCGTACATTATTTGCGGAATTTTAAGATTCAGGTTGGTTTTTTTTTTATTGTTATCATCATTGGCAACGAAATATCGGTGCTTCTATTTATTTCGTTGTATATGTATATATATGTGAAAGTGTGGATGGTAAGAAGAGAAAAGAATAGAATTTTAGAGTATCCTGGTTATATATCCGGAGACGACGTTTACTATTCCCTAAATCCAGGAAATAAACACGGAAGGAATAAAATGATGGTCATTAAGTCCGTATTCTTGCCGGCTTGAAAAAGGATGACAAGGACAGAGTCGTTGAAGAAGAGATTGCGATGATTATGTTCCTTCCGGAATTTTTTTGAGGATAAAATGCGGATCAGAAGAGTCAATAATGTATTGAATACTTTTTTTTAAGTTCAAAATTATACATTAAATAAAACTGATAAATGTTAAATTGTGATAATTACTGGAATTCATTCCTTCTGGAATTTTTTAAGGATAGAAGAGTCAAGAATGAAAATACTTTGAATGAAATAATTTTTTCAATACTTTTTTTTAAAGTTCAAAACTGTACATTAAATATAATTGATAAATGCCAAATTGTGATTATTGTGATGATTACATTCCTTCTGGAATTTTTTAAGGATAAAATACGGATCAGAAGAGTCAATAATGTATTGAATACTTTTTTAAAAGTTCAAAATTGTACATTAAATAAAATTCATAAATGTTAAAGCAAAAAGAATGATTAAGAAGTTCTTTTCAAAGATGACTGACTCGAAAAATTAGATATTCATAAGGAGTTAATCGTAAGACATTTATTATTGAATCTTTATACTGGAGCCATTTGGTAATGAAGAATCGGTGCTTCTATTTATTTCGTTGATTATGTGTATATATATGAAGGTGTGGATGGTAGAAGGGGAAAAGAATGGAATTTTAGAGTATCCTGGTTATATATCCGGAGACGACGGTTACTATTCCCTAAATCCAGGAAATAAACACGGAAGGAATAAAATGACGGTCATTAAGTCCGTATTGTTGCCGGCTTGAAAAATGATGACAAGGACAGAGTCGTTGAAGAAAAAGAGATTGTGATGATTATGTTCCTCCAGGAATTTTTTTTAAGGATAAAATAAGGATCAGAAGAGTCAATAATGTATTGAATACTTTTTTTAAAGTTCAAAATTGTACATCTAATAAAATTGATAAATGTTAAAGTAAAAGAATGATTAATAGGCTCCTTTTTAAGATGACGTTGCAAAAAATTAGGTATTCATAAGGAGTTAATCGTAAGGCATTTTATTACTGAATTTTAAAATTGATTCTTTTTACCAGAGAAAATGATAATAAATCGGGTAATATTTCGGGTATTGGTGATGTTTTATTTCGTTTTGTTTGGTCTGTAACCATTTAATTTATTTTAAGGTGATGTTTTAGGGAAAGAAGTGTTAGAATCTTGGTTATAATTAAAAACGGAAAATATATGCTTTCCTCAAGAAATATTTGTCAGGAAACACCCAATATTACCTTAGGCACTTACAGATTTTGAATCTGTACTTTGTTTTAAATACTTAGGATTAGAAATTAATTGTCAAAATAATATCTTACCTTTTCAGGATAAAATACAGATCAGAAGAGTCAATAATATATTGAGTACTTTTTTTTAAGTACAAAATTGTACATTTAATAAAATTGATAAATTTTAAAGCAAAAGACATTGTAGTGATTAAGAAGTTCTTTTTATAGATGACGTAATATTTTAATGGCCATTCTTATAAGTGTTAGGGAAAGTGATTGTTGGAGAAGAAGGTACAACGCAGAAATTTATAAATACTATAAAGACCCAGATATTATAAATTTATTAAGATCAATAGATTAAACTAGGCTGCTCATGTATTTCGAATGAATGATTTAAACCCTGTATAAAGGCTCGTTTTGGCAAAGAGGACGACCAAGTTGCGATGGATAGAAGCAGTTGAAAAAGATATTTCTCCACTAAAGGCAAAGAATTGGAGGACCCTTGCCACCCAGAGGAATGCATGGAAATCTCTTCAAAGGAAAGTCTTGGCCCACACTGGGCTGTCGTGCTATTGATGATGATGATTGGTTACAATTCGTAACAAAATTTGTTATTTCTTAAATCTAGAAAGAAACATGGATTTAATAAAAATAGAGTCTTTAAATTCGCTTTATTGGCAGCTAAGGAAATGATGACAAGAACGATTTTTTTACGAAGAAATTATTACAGCATTGTGTCATCATAATTTCTAATTTCTTATTTAATCTATTTTCTACAACTAACAAAACTGGTAATTTTCGAAACAAAAGAACTATTATAGTGATAACGAATTTTTTTACAACACGAATTTTTTTACAACACGAATTTGGGTGTAGAATTTTAACAATTCACACTTTTTATTAATCATCGACAGTGAAATTAAACCTTGTTTTTTATTTTAATAGTTTTATTTATGTCTTCTATTCATATATTAACTTATGAAAATGAGAGGAAATTAATAGAATTTTTAAGTGTTCTATGTTTACTACTTCCAAAATCCAGGTAATAGACTCGAAGGGTATAAAACTATGGTTACTAAATTATCTTTGTTACCGGTACCGATCGGTACCGGTAGAATGATGGCAAGACAGAAAAGTCGAAGGAGAAATTATAAGGGTGATATTTAGTCTTTATTTGTCTATTTATTTGTCTATTTTTTTGTCTATTTGTTTGTCTTTATTTGTCTATTTTAGTCTTTATTTGTTATTATTTCGTTGTTTAAAAGTCGTATCAAAGAATTTTACAAAGTTTTATCTTATTTAAGAAAGTTGCAAATTGTAGTGTTAGCATACTTGGCAAGTATTCAAGTATCGGAAAAACTACAATAAAAAATATAATACAGAAAACTTATTATGTGCAAATAAATTCTAAATAAGTTGGTAACTGAAAATAAGCCTATTGAAAAAAAATTATTATCATACAATGCGCCAACTTAAACAACAGAAAATATCAAGTAATACACCAAATTTTTATTGCTATGACAGCTGCTACTTTATGCAAACATAATATAACTACCAAAATATTAATAAAGCTATATAAATTTTTAAGCATTTATGAACTTCAATTCACTAACATCTGCTGCATCAAGAACTGACAATACAAAACAAACAACCCCGGAAGTTTTCCGAGACAGTTCGTAATTTTTTTTTCTCCACATTTATTTATTACTATTAAATGTTAAGCATCGTTTAAAAATTAAGTGCTTTTTTAATTCTACTAATTGAATACAGGGTTTAATATTAACTAATTACGCATTGTTTGCTTCTTGCTCGACATATTAAAAAAAAATTTGCATCTGAGCTATTGAATTAATCTTTCCAATTTAAACTTATTTTAAAATTGTTTTTCGCAGTATTAGATAACTAATACTTCCCTGGTACTATAAGTTCATGTTGGACCATGGCCATCTGCCTACTGACAAATTCCAAAACAGGAGATGGTTTCCTTTTAACGGTAGGGGTTGTCAGACCTACTTCAATGCTCTTCAGTCATACTAGACCGGAACTACAGTTTAAAGTGGATTCCGAACTATTACAAACATCATGGCATCTCCGATACTCGAGCCCAAAACCCATGGCACCGAGCGTCAGAGCGCTAGTCACTTGGCCATCAGGTTCCTAGTATTGGACAACAACTAGCATATCTTCTCATTCAATGCACGGAAATATATAAAAAGAATTTAATGTTTTGAAACCTATGTGATCTTAATAAAACTGGATTTTTAATGTAATTTTTCAACTCCTTAAAATAAATTTTCTATCTTGTTTTCTGTCTAGTTGTTAATATATTTGCTAATTAAAAATGTTTTGGACTACATAGCTATAAGATATGGCTTAAAATTCATGTAGCTGTGATTTATTCGTGTTGGTTTTATTGCCAATGGTGTTAGTTATCATTGTAACAAAATATCACTGTGATTTTCTTGTCACAACCATATTAGTGGAAGTAAAAAAAATGTCCAGTTATTTTAAACATATCATTTACATCTCAAATATATACAAAGGCGAAAAATAAATGGAAAAAACAGAGTTGGAATTTTTGTTCAAAAAAAACGGAACAGTAATATCTCAAAAATAATTAGTGGTTTAATTCCTATTCTGAATAGGAGATTGCTCCAAATAAGTCAAATTTGATCTCTCTATACATAATGCAAGAGTTTTGTGTATCTGTTTGTAATTCCTATGCCCAGTTTTAACAATTGTAATTTATTGCTGAATTATTTTGAACTTTATTATTTTTTTGATGGGGAGCCAAAACCCAGGAAGAAATTCTTATGAATTACTTTTTAATAAAATAAACACTTTTTTTTATTGCTAAATAGGGCTTTCAAGCTATTTAATTCAAAAGCCGCTTGCAAAAGAATTACAAATATGAATTGACATCATAGCTCTTTATGCCACCTAATTCATCTTTGCTATTCATAATTCGTATTTAATATATTTTTGACATTTTCATTCATAAATATTTCTAAAATCTTTTAGTGGATGAGATAAAGAATTTTAAAAATTGTCTTCAAATCGTAATGGGAAGTCCCTTGCCATTATATTCTTTTTGTATTTGTTTCAAATGTTCTGTTAAATAGGTTTCCAATTATTTTTCAAATCTAAATATGTTTCTATTTATTTTCACTCTTTATTTTAAATAACAAAATAAATTAATTAAGTGTGCGTGTTATTTCTGTCATCAATATTTTGATAATCTTTTGATGCAATCAATGATACATCCATCCATTTATCATTGATGCACTATTGGTACAGTCATCATACATTCATCCATTTAGCATTGATGCACTTTTGATGCAATCAAGGATGCATCCATCTATTTATCATTGATGCACTTTTGATGCAATCATCCATATATCATTGATACATCCATCCATTTATCATTGATGCACTTTTGATGCAATCAAGGATACATCCATCTATTTATCATTGATGCACTTTTGATGCAATCAAGGATACATCCATCTATTTATCATTGATGCACTTTTGATGCAATCAAGGATACATCCATCTATTTATCATTGATGCACTTTTGATGCAATCAAGGATACATCCATCCATATATCATTGATGCCCTTTTGATGCAATCAAGGATGCATCCATCTATTTATCATTGATGCACTTTTGATGCAATCAGCGATACATCCATCCATATATCATTGATGCCCTTTTGATGCAATCAAGGATGCATCCATCTATTTATCATTGATGCCCTTTTGATGCAATCAAGGATGCATCCATCTATTTATCATTGATGCACTTTTGATGCAATCAAGGATACATCCATCTATTTATCATTGATGCACTTTTGATGCAATCAAGGATACATCCATCCATATATCATTGATGCACTTTTGATGCAATCAAGGATGCATCCATCTATTTATCATTGATGCACATTTGATGCAATCAAGGATACATCCATCTATTTATCATTGATGCACTTTTGATGCAATCAAGGATACATCCATCCATATATCATTGATGCACTTTTGATGCAATCAAGGATGCATCCATCTATTTATCATTGATGCACTTTTGATGCAATCAGCGATACATCCATCCATATATCATTGATGCCCTTTTGATGCAATCAAGGATGCATCCATCTATTTATCATTGATGCCCTTTTGATGCAATCAAGGATGCATCCATCTATTTATCATTGATGCACTTTTGATGCAATCAAGGATACATCCATCTATTTATCATTGATGCACTTTTGATGCAATCAAGGATACATCCATCTATTTATCATTGATGCACTTTTGATGCAATCAAGGATACATCCATCTATTTATCATTGATGCACTTTTGATGCAATCAAGGATACATCCATCTATTTATCATTGATGCACTTTTGATGCAATCAAGGATACATCCATCTATTTATCATTGATGCACTTTTGATGCAATCAAGGATACATCCATCTATTTATCATTGATGCACTTTTGATGCAATCAAGGATACATCCATCCATTTATCATTGATGCACTTTTGATGCAATCAATGATACATCCATCCATTTATCATTGATGCACTATTGGTACAGTCATCATACATTCATCCATTTAGCATTGATGCACTTTTGATGCAATCAAGGATGCATCCATCTATTTATCATTGATGCACTTTTGATGCAATCAGCGATACATCCATCCATATATCATTGATGCCCTTTGATGCAATCAAGGATGCATCCATCTATTTATCATTGATGCACTTTTGATGCAATCAAGGATACATCCATCTATTTATCATTGATGCACTTTTGATGCAATCAAGGATACATCCATCTATTTATCATTGATGCACTTTTGATGCAATCAAGGATACATCCATCTATTTATCATTGATGCACTTTTGATGCAATCAAGGATACATCCATCTATTTATCATTGATGCACTTTTGATGCAATCAAGGATACATCCATCCATATATCATTGATGCCCTTTTGATGCAATCAAGGATGCATCCATCTATTTATCATTGATGCACTTTTGATGCAATCAGCGATACATCCATCCATATATCATTGATGCCCTTTTGATGCAATCAAGGATGCATCCATCTATTTATCATTGATGCCCTTTTTGATGCAATCAAGGATGCATCCATCTATTTATCATTGATGCACTTTTGATGCAATCAAGGATACATCCATCTATTTATCATTGATGCACTTTTGATGCAATCAAGGATACATCCATCCATATATCATTGATGCACTTTTGATGCAATCAAGGATGCATCCATCTATTTATCATTGATGCACATTTGATGCAATCAAGGATACATCCATCTATTTATCATTGATGCACTTTTGATGCAATCAAGGATACATCCATCTATTTATCATTGATGCACTTTTGATGCAATCAAGGATACATCCATCTATTTATCATTGATGCACTTTTTGATGCAATCAAGGATACATCCATCTATTTATCATTGATGCACTTTTGATGCAATCAAGGATACATCCATCTATTTATCATTGATGCACTTTTGATGCAATCATACATCCATCTATTTATCATTGATGCACTTTTGATGCAATCAAGGATACATCCATCTATTTATCATTGATGCACTTTTGATGCAATCAAGGATACATCCATCCATTTATCATTGATGCACTTTTGATGCAATCAAGGATACATCCATCCATTTATCATTGATGCACTATTGATGCAGTCATCATACATCCATCCATTTATCATTGATGCACTTTTGATGCAATCAAGGATGCATCCATCTATTTATCATTGATGCACTTTTGATGCAATCAGCGATACATCCATCCATTTATCATTGATGCACTTTTGATGCAATCAAGGATGCATCCATCTATTTATCATTGATGCACTTTTGATGCAATCATACATCCATCTATTTATCATTGATGCACTTTTGATGCAATCAAGGATACATCCATCTATTTATCATTGATGCACTTTGATGCAATCAAGGATACATCCATCTATTTATCATTGATGCACTTTTGATGCAATCAAGGATACATCCATCTATTTATCATTGATGCACTTTTTGATGCAATCAAGGATACATCCATCTATTTATCATTGATGCACTTTTGATGCAATCAAGGATACATCCATCTATTTATCATTGGTGCATTTTGATGCAATCAAGGATACATCCATCTATTTATCATTGATGCACTTTTGATGCAATCAATGATACATCCATCAATTTATCATTGATGCACTATTGATACAGCAATACATTCATCCATTTAGCATTGATGCACTTTTGATGCAATCAAGGATGCATCCATCTATTTATCATTGATGCACTTTTGATGCAATCAGCGATACATCCATCCATATATCATTGATGCCCTTTGATGCAATCAAGGATGCATCCATCTATTTATCATTGATGCACTTTTGATGCAATCAAGGATACATCCATCTATTTATCATTGGTGCACTTTTGATGCAATCAAGGATACATCCATCTTTTATCATTGATGCACTTTTGATGCAATCAAGGATACATCCATCTATTTATCATTGATGCACTTTTTGATGCAATCAAGGATACATCCATCCATTTATCATTGATGCACTTTTGATGCAATCAAGGATACATCCATCTATTTATCATTGATGCACTTTTGATGCAATCAAGGATACATCCATCTATTTATCATTGATGCACTTTTGATGCAATCAAGGATACATCCATCTATTTATCATTGATGCACTTTTGATGCAATCAAGGATACATCCATCTATTTATCATTGATGCACTTTTGATGCAATCAAGGATACATCCATCTATTTATCATTGATGCACTTTTGATGCAATCAAGGATACATCCATCTATTTATCATTGATGCACTTTTGATGCAATCAAGGATACATCCATCTATTCATTGATGCACTTTTGATGCAATCAAGGATGCATCCATCTATTTATCATTGATGCACATTTGATGCAATCAAGGATACATCCATCTATTTATCATTGATGCACTTTTGATGCAATCAAGGATACATCCATCTATTTATCATTGATGCACTTTTGATGCAATCAAGGATACATCCATCTATTTATCATTGATGCACTTTTGATGCAATCAAGGATACATCCATCTATTTATCATTGATGCACTTTTGATCAATCAAGGATACATCCATCTATTTATCATTGATGCACTTTTGATGCAATCAAGGATACATCCATCTATTTATCATTGATGTTTTGATGCAATCAAGGATACATCCATCTATTTATCATTGATGCACTTTTGATGCAATCAAGGATACATCCATCCATTTATCATTGATGCACTTTTGATGCAATCAATGATACATCCATCCATTTATCATTGATGCACTATTGGTACAGTCATCATACATTCATCCATTTAGCATTGATGCACTTTTGATGCAATCAAGGATGCATCCATCTATTTATCATTGATGCACTTTTGATGCAATCAGCGATACATCCATCCATATATCATTGATGCCCTTTTGATGCAATCAAGGATGCATCCATCTATTTATCATTGATGCACTTTTGATGCAATCAAGGATACATCCATCTATTTATCATTGGTGCACTTTTGATGCAATCAAGGATACATCCATCTATTTATCATTGATGCACTTTTGATGCAATCAAGGATACATCCATCTATTTATCATTGATGCACTTTTGATGCAATCAAGGATACATCCATCTATTTATCATTGATGCACTTTTGATGCAATCAAGGATACATCCATCTATTTATCATTGATGCACTTTTGATGCAATCAAGGATACATCCATCTATTTATCATTGGTGCACTTTTGATGCAATCAAGGATACATCCATCTATTTATCATTGATGCACTTTTGATGCAATCAATGATACATCCATCCATTTATCATTGATGCACTATTGGTACAGTCATCATACATTCATCCATTTAGCATTGATGCACTTTTGATGCAATCAAGGATGCATCCATCTATTTATCATTGATGCACTTTTGATGCAATCAGCGATACATCCATCCATATATCATTGATGCCCTTTTGATGCAATCAAGGATGCATCCATCTATTTATCATTGGTGCACTTTTGATGCAATCAAGGATACATCCATCTATTTATCATTGGTGCACTTTTGATGCAATCAAGGATACATCCATCTATTTATCATTGATGCACTTTTGATGCAATCAAGGATACATCCATCTATTTATCATTGATGCACTTTTGATGCAATCAAGGATACATCCATCTATTTATCATTGATGCACTTTTGATGCAATCAAGGATACATCCATCTATTTATCATTGGTGCACTTTTGATGCAATCAAGGATACATCCATCTATTTATCATTGATGCACTTTTGATGCAATCAAGGATACATCCATCTATTTATCATTGATGCACTTTTGATGCAATCAAGGATACATCCATCTATTTATCATTGATGCACTTTTGATGCAATCAAGGATACATCCATCTATTTATCATTGATGCACTTTTTGATGCAATCAAGGATACATCCATCTATTTATCATTGATGCACTTTTGATGCAATCAAGGATACATCCATCTATTTATCATTGATGCACTTTTGATGCAATCAAGGATACATCCATCTATTTATCATTGATGCACTTTTGATGCAATCAAGGATACATCCATCTATTTATCATTGATGCACTTTGGATGCAATCAAGGATACATCCATCTATTTATCATTGATGCACTTTTGATGCAATCAAGGATACATCCATCTATTTATCATTGATGCACTTTTGATGCAATCAAGGATACATCCATCTATTTATCATTGATGCTCTTTTGATGCAATCAAGGATACATCCATCTATTTATCATTGATGCACTTTTGATGCAATCAAGGATACATCCATCTATTTATCATTGATGCACTTTTGATGCAATCAGCGATACATCCATCCATATATCATTGATGCACTTTTGATGCAATCGATTATATATAGATACATTTATCACTGATGTACTTTTGATACAATCATTGATACAGCCATCGATTTATCATTTATCCATCCATATATCATAGATGTACCTTTGATGCAATCAATTATACATTCATCCATTTATCCTTGAGGCCCTTTCGATGCAATCAATGATTAATAGATAAAAAAATATACATATTTATTAAAATTTTTAAAAAATTCACTTGTCAGTTTACATAGATATTAACATCCACATCACAGATTTCGTAAGGTATCCTTCCTGAAGGTAAGGTCCATCCATCTATTACAATCAGTATGCAACCTTATCAGTTTCAAAAAGTGTCGCCATAAATTGCAGATTCAAGAAGCATGGGATGTGCAGACTGACGAAAGAAAAAAAAAATGTGATACCATAGTTAAGGTATCCTTCCTGATCAAAAGTATGATATGAATAATTGATTACAGTCGATCCTTATCCTTTATTCTTGGTCATAAATAATGGCAAGAGTATTTTATCTAAAAACAAATAGTTTCACACATAGTTTAATACAGTTGAAGGTCAACCATAAAAGATATTTATGATTGGTGGCGATTCGAAGAGATCGAAACTTCACATTCTTGTAACACAAATACAGTCAAAACGGATTATATAGCTCTGAGGAAAAAATCAATGATACATCCATCTACATACATTTAGCATTGATGCACTTTTGATACAATCAATGATATATCCGTCAATGAATCTCTTCCTGACCAAGAGTAGGGCATGAATAATGAATTATAATCGATGCTTATTAAATCGCCATCTTTATTCCAGGTCATAAATAACGGCAAGGGGATTTTATCTAAAAGCCAAATAGTTTCACACATAGTTTAATACAGTCGATGGTCAACCATAAAAGACATTTATGATGGGTGGCGATTCAAAGAGAGTAGGGACTCCATATTCTTGTAACACAAATATTCGGATTATATAGCTCTTAGAGGAAAAACAACAGTAAATTGTTGTAAGAAAAAGGCACTGGCAAAGGAAGAGGCACTTCGTGACATTTCGTTGTGAACGAGTATCACCTGCCCGGGCGGTGAAGCAGGAAGCATTGATCGCGTGCAGGCGTCACGAAAGGGCGTCAATTTAAGGTTCTGCCACAACTATAAAATCATGACATCCTGCCTTTCGCTCTTCTGTCTCGGCCACAAGAGAAAAAGAGAAGGGGAAAGAATGGTATCACATTTTTTATTTATTTATTTTTTTCTCTTCTTCAGTCTGCGCATCCCATGCTTCTTGAGCCTGCAATTTATGGCGACACTCTTTTGAAAGTGATAAGGTTGCAGACTGATTGTAATAGATGGATGGATGAACGATTGGCTATCGGGTTGAGGAAACGTAAATTTGGGTGGGATTTTATGAAAGAGATGCTGTTCATCATTTTCGAGAATAATCGAAATGGTATGGAATAATAAAAAATGTCTGAAAGGTTATGTAACTCCTTGATGAGAATTTCGTATCCTACCAGTGGAATGGATGTTTGTGAGTGGTTCAGAATCCACGTTAAACTGTAAGTCCCGGTCCAATAAGCCTAAAGTGTGCACAAAATTAATGTAAGGAGACAAACCAAACCCATTCTAATGGCGAATAACTTAAGGTTAAAATGCTCAGTAGTTGAAAACAGTAATTTGAATTATAGGGGAAAAAAAACCATTAGAGTCAACATGAATATTGGCTTTTAATCCATCAACCATTAATGATGTTCTCAAATTTAGTTTTTAATTCATTTTGTATAGTTACACCAAAAACACTCTGAATCTATATAAATTTTTAATCGCAAATCGTAATGGAATCTTTAATCGTATAGAACCCTTCCACTTCAATCAAGTTTAAAAAATAGTTGACAAAATATTCCCGATATGTTATGTAGGTTTTTATGAGAGTTTATAATGCGAGAGTAATTTAATTCATCTTTATGGGTTTCTTCTTGTCTTGACGAACCAGTCATGGAAACTAATGCATGGGCTTAAACCAACGTGAATGCAAAAGCTGTCATGAATGCAAAAGCTCTTCATGAAAACTAATACAAGGACTAAAACCAACAGATAATTTTCAATGC
Source organism: Caerostris darwini (assembly GCA_021605075.1). Lineage (NCBI taxonomy): Eukaryota > Metazoa > Arthropoda > Arachnida > Araneae > Araneidae > Caerostris > Caerostris darwini. The sequence continues at coordinate 343,373 of BPLQ01004179.1, read as the reverse complement.
AATATCGCACCCCTCTCGGTGTACGTGAAGGCAAAAGCTGAATACTTTACAAGCGTCTCGTCGCTCATTCCAATCAAACATTCTAACACCATGGTCCACAACTTGATTTGGTATGACACTAAAACCACAAGGTTTGGTTTGACACTCTACGGTCATTTTGTGCTTAATTTTGGCTAATTAGACCGGGACATACAGTTTAATGTGGATTCCGAACCACTAACAAATCTCTATGTCACCGCCAGAATTAGAACCTGAAGCCTGTGACACCAAAGGCTAGGGTACTAGCTAATTGGCCATCAGACCTCTTTCCGAAGAGGGGAAGAAAAACTATCACTTCACCAAACAATTTCGAAATAAATTGTTCTTTTTTCCACCGGAAAAAAAAAAAAAAAAGTAACCCTTCGAGATTTGTTTATTTAAGTCTGCAAAAAATTACATTTGTTCTCGTATAAACGATTTACGTACCCCTTTAAGAAATTAAGCCTTACTTGTCAAAATTCCAGTCTTACAAGAATTTTTTACCATTCAGACGAGAGTTCAGAAAAAAAATGAAGAAACACCTCCAAGGAGATGTTGACCCACACCTAAACAATTATTTCTTCTCAAAATGAAAAAAAAAAAAATCTTACAACAACGATATTATCCATCTATTCTGGCACCTCAGTTCGTCGGTACCAACATAATCCACGACCACCCCTACCTCCTCCACTACACTCCCAAAAGTGGAATTTTAAATTAAGAAAAAAAGAAGAAAGTGGCAGAGGATAAAGTGGGATACAAGAATTCCAACGCCACCAACTACGAAGTATTTCGTCGCCGTAGTTTAATTGCCTTTCTTTTAAATTCTTTTCTTGCTCGGTTTTGCTCATCACAAAAAATATGTAGTTCTTAGAGAGAGAGGAGCTTCAGAGAGAGGGAGGGATGGAAAAAAAATATCTAAGGGGGTGATGGAAGTAAAATAAATGAATAAATTCCACCGCAGACGATTTCTTCCCAGATTCCAGGGAATTGGTGGCTGACATGCTAACACTTCGGTGTACTTGCAGATTCCTGCAGTTTCTCTTTATAGGGACTTGGTGGCGCCGACGAGAAATCGGGGGATGTCTTTTCGGTGCTTGGGATATGGGAGTTGAAATGGACGAAATAAGAATGTTTTCTCTTTTTTGCCGTCTTTCTTAAAGTACTTCTTGATTAATATATACATTTTTTTTTTCGTCTTCTCTTGGCCTTTTTCTTTAAACTAATTATATGTGGCGCATACTTCCATAATTGTTTAATGTTAATTATTGATATAAAGCACACATTTCATAGGTAGCTTTATATTTATATAATTCAATATTAATCGTCATGATCATCGAAGTACTTATGAAAACTATCCAGTTGATATTTGAGGATCAGCAATATCAATATAAGAGGAACTAATAGTTGAAATACTTCTTACAATTAATAGTAATAAAGTATTTTTTAATTTTTAATTAATTTTTAATCTATTAAGATTAAAATAAATGATAGGATATATTTTTTCAATTCCTATTATTAATTCACACTCTCCGTATATATATATTTATATATCTTGTTCAAATTTTCAATCGTTAATAAAATACTTTTTATTCATCTACTCAAGTTCAAATACATTTTTTTGAACTTGTAGTGGAGGACACTTGATGTTAATGTAGTGTTTTCAAATATTAATTCAATAACTAAATTTAATTAATTAATTTTAGTTTTATATGGGAGAAAATTTTTCTCTTACATAAGATATTTAGCAGAATATAAATTTAGGAATAAATACCGTCAGTGGCGAAGCGTGTAGATCGCTGGAAAAAAATTTCTTTTTCAGATTCTTTTTTCATTCTGGGTTCTAGTCTGAGTCAAGGAGGGAACAAAATGGAAAATGAAACATGTGAATAAATTAGTGAGAGAGAGAAAGTGTGTGTGTGAGAGAGAATTTTTCATAACTTAAAAAAATGAATGAAAATTATTTATAAAGGACTTTCTGCAATATAGTGAAAAAAAAGTAGGAATTGACTTTAAAAATTTTTTTATATATATATTACTTGTTTATTATTATTTTGAATCGATTTTTATCGCTTAAATTTGTCCCTTATCAGTATTCCTCGTCATAATAACATCATTTTGAGCATGCCGGTTTGCATCTGCTCATACGATCTAGAGAAGATAGGTTCGAAGTCCATCAAGTTTTCTCATGTATGTGCTAAAATTGACCATCATAACACCAATTATAAGCATAATTAAACTAATATTTTGAATAATTTTTATAATTAATAATAATAAAATGATTTTATTTTTAATTATTTTTTTTTTTCGAAAAAAATCGAGAAGGAGGTTGTGAATTCTTCAGTAATATTTTCTGGTAATAATTTTTTTTTTTTTTTTTGAACTGTTGTCATACCAAGGACTACCACCAATGACTTCTTTGTATGAGTCATTGGTGGCATGGTACTCCTTGGTATGACAGTAGTATTTGTCAATCATAATTGAGGTTGACTCCACAATGTGATGGTGCTATTATATAATGGTGTAGTTGGTTTGCCGTTCTACGGTATTTTTTTGTACATTTTAGGCTAATTAGACCGGAATTAACATGGAGTCCGAACCACTCACAAACATCCATGCTGCCGCCTGAATTCGAACTTGGAGTCTATGGTACCACAGTCCAGAGCGCTAGTTAATTAGCCATCAGGCCAGATTATGATAAGTATTTGAAACTTATGGCCCGATATTTAAAATAGCAAACGACTTCGCATTAACATTTCTTATTAATAAATATAATTACACTTGACATAGAGTTAACATAATGATTTTTCTGCTTTCTCTCAGCGGATGGCGTTACTAAAAATTTCTACTCTATTGGAAATCGCGAAACCATTCTAACCAACCAATATTCTCTAAAATCACGCATAAATCATTCCGACAAAAGCCCGCACCCGAAACTCAACAAGACCCATCGACCATTTACAGCAGCAAATAAAACCTGATAATTGCTTCAGCAACACCAAGCCAGGGGCACCCCTAACGACGACGCTTTCAGGGTAGGGAGCAGGGGTAAAAATAAACATTGCAAGTCCTGTCAATAAGTCATAATTACCCCTCAAAAATTTGAGACCTTGCTATTTTTAGCCTTCAACCAACACAGGCAGTAATAACATAACTTCTTCCGGGGAAGGTAAGCAGGGGGTGCCAGATCTCATATTTCTTCATTCCCCAAACAGCTAGGGGGGAGGGGCAAGGGGGAGGGAGAAATACGGTGATTAAGCAATGCCTTCTTTAAAGAAGGGGTGCGGAAGGAACCCTTGTATGGGCTTAAATCACTTTCTACGACTTAATGGTGGTAACTTTATTACTAGCCTGACTTACCTGAGGGACCTTATTGCATCTGAAGCAGTGAAGGTTATGTTGGAAGAAGTACTTTACAAGGTGCACGTCTAGCTCTTGATTATGAAATCAATAATGCTTTATGGCACGCTTGCTGAGAGGGGGAAGGTAGGCAAGGTTTATTTTCTTGCCCATTTCTTTTTTTTGTGTGTGTGGGGGGGGTGCTTTTAGTGCCCGTTTAATCTCCTTGTAGTTGTGGGAGGTTTTGTGTTGCTGGGGTTGATGCTTGTGGCTCTGTTGTTGTTGTTGTTGTTGTTTTTTGGTTTGCACAGTTTTAGGAATCTTTTAAAAGAAGTTTGGGGTTTGATGTCTTGTGAGGTCGTGTAGGGTTGCGAAGAAGTCAGGTGAGCAGCAAATATCAGGTTAACGTTAATTGTCGTTCTCTCCCACTTTTCCTTTTTTTTTTCTTGTCCTTAACTTTTATTTATTAGTTGGGGGACATCAGGTGAAGACTATAAGGGTTGGCACATTAATGATTCTTCTTTGCTATAATTGAGAAAATGTATTCCCGGACATGATTTATTTTAGCACGTTATAAATGAATTACAAATTTTTGGGCTTTAACACTAAAAATACATAATTATATATAAAAAAAATGAAAGGAAATATATAATAACTCATGACTTCTGGAAAGATTTCAATAATTTCTAATGAATTGAGAAAACTATTCTTATCTGTAATTGCAAAATTGACTATTCTAGTCTGTAATTCTAGTGATAAAGCATTATTTAAATATAACATTTTGAAGAAAATCTGATTTTTATATTTGGAATAATATACATTAATTGATTATCTACGTTTAACAATTCTTGTAATTAATAATAATATAATAATTTTATTTTTAATTAACTTTTTTTTTGGGTAGGAGACAATGAGATATGAATTCCTCAGATCCTTTCATGCTAATAATTTTTTTTGAACTGTTGCCATACCAAGGACTACCACAACGTAGTCTCATTAGTGTGATGGCGCTATTATATAATGATCTAATAAATTAATTAATTAAGAAATTAAATTTGAAAATTTAAATAAATTTTAAAAAGTTAAATTTGTTGTTGTTTTTTATCCCACTTGGCAGACATCTAGATCCTGTATAAAATGAAAGGAGCCAGCTTCTATCGGGGCTGGTGCACCCGTAGGTAGAGGTCTGACTTGGCTCCGTGACACTATACAGATATACGAGACCAGGACCTACGCCTTAAAGTTGATTCCGAACGACTAACAAACATGCATGGCATGGCCAGGATTTGAATCTGAAGCCTATGGCACCAAAGGCCAGAGCGCTACCCAATTGGCCATCAGGCCGTTCCTCAAATGGGAAAAATACAGCTTCATCTCTAGGCCACCACAGGTTAGAAAGAACATTACCAAGTATGACACCTGGATTGTTCCTAGAAAGAGGAATGTTCCATTCAGCTCGAGTCCAACAGAAGATATTTCCAGCCAACGGATTTATCGTGCTCATCCCTAACATAGACACGCCTTTATTCCGGCTTCAAATGTCGGGTTTCAAAACCCAACATCAAACAGGGGGCAAAGATTACTTTAAGCTGGAGACATTTTCAAAGAAAAGAAACTAAAAAAATTTAAATTTCATTTTTATTTGAGTGGTTAAGGTATTTTTAACGCATTTCCTGTTCGCTAAGTACCCTATTTCCCCCGTGGTTTTCACAATAATCACTATGGTAATCCCGCAGTAACGCATAGTATCTTGAAGAAAAAGAAAAAAAGAATCCTTATAGTTCGCACATTAGTCTTAGCCCAGAGAACCCAAAATAAAGATACCTTAATAACAATACTCGTGCACTCCCCTTTTACCTTTCCACCTGCCCTTCCCCCAGTTTTTCAAAAAGAATAAAATTTTGAAATTCGTTTTGAACGGAAGTTCACGCTACATCCTATTCGCTGCAAACCGCAAAATGCAAGGTCACTGCAAAGCAACTGTGGTGAATGGGTTTTTGCTTTTCTTTTTGCATGTTTATATTTCAATGGCTCGAGCTGCATTGAAGCGTTGCAATTATAGTTAGCCGCGAATTCCTGGGCAGATAAAATAAAAGATCGGAATGCGGTTCACAAGTTAACGCAGACCACATTAACTACAGGAAGAGCAGGTCCATCACTTGAAGAAATCACTGTCTAGAACAGTATAATATCCTTTCTTCCATTCCGGAATCAGCATGATGTTTTCAAAAGATACTATTGATCGCGTTTCCTGCATTGCCAAGATGAATGTCCATAGTGTACGAATTTAATCTTTTTTTTTTAACAATTTTTTCTATTACCGTCATTTTATATCTTAAATTACCTTATAAAAATTAAAATGTTAGTATCCAACTAATAAAAGTTCTCCATTGAATAGTTTTATGTCTTGCAATTACTTTATTTTAAATTAAATCGACAAAAAAAAAAAAAAAGCACCAATTTTTAATCGGAAAACATTTAGATTTAAGACTGTCTTAACCATTTGTTACTTTGGACATACAGGAATCAGCATGATGTTTTCAAAAGATACTATTGATCGCGTTTCCTGCCTTGCCGAGATGAATGTCTATAATGTACGAATTTAATCTTTTTTTTTTTTTTTTTTTAATTTTTTTCCATTACCGTCTTTTTATATCTTAAATTACCTTATAAAAATTAAAAACAGCATTAGAATGTTAGTATCCAACTAATAAAAGTTCTCCATTGAAGAGTTTTATGGCTTGCAATTACGTTATTTTAAATTAAATCGACAAAAAGAACACACCAATTTTTAATGGGAAAACATGTAGATTTAAAGCTGTCTTAACCATTGTTACTTTGGACATACAGGAATCAACCTGATGTTTTCAAAAGATACTATTCACCGTGTGTTGCCAAGATGAATGCCATAGTGTACAAATTTAAACTTTTTTCCTTTTTATGTCTTGCAATTTTTTTAAATCGATTTTTAATGGGAAAACATGGTTTAAAAGTCTTAACTTATTTGTCTTATATCACTTTATAAAGATAACTGATTCACCGTACAAATTAAAAATAGCACGCAAATGTTAATATCCAAATAACAAAAGTTCCCAATTGAAGAGTTTTATTTTTAATCGTGACATGCAATTGCGTTATTTTAAATTAAATCGACAAAAATAACACAGTCTTTTTATATCATAAATCACTTTGTAAAAATTAAAAACAGCACTAAAATGTTGGTATCCAAATAATAAAAGTTATCCATTGAAAAGCTTTATTTAGTATCATGGCATGCAATTATGTTATTTCAAATTAAATCGACAAAAAGAACACAGTCTTCTTATATCTTAAATCACTCAGTAAAAATTACAAACAACATTAAAATGATAATATCCAAATAATAAAAGTTCACCATTGAAAAGTTTTATTTTTGAATAATGGCATGCAATTACGTTGTTTCAAATTAAGTCAACGAAAAGAACACATTCTTATATCTTAAATTACTTTGCAAAAATTAAAAACAGCACTAAAATGTTAGTATCCAACTAATAAAAGTTCTCCATTGAAAAATTTTTTGGCTTGCAATTATGTTATTTTAAATTAAATCGACAAAAAGAAGACACCAATTTAAAGAATGGGAAAACACATATATTTAAAGCCGTCTTAACCATTTGTTACTTTGGACACTAGCCTGGAGCTAATGCAATTTGAGAAGATTCAATTCTTAAATATTATATATAATTTACGAATACGAATGCTTTAAATATGCAAACGGTGTAAATATTTTACTAATAAATCTACATTAAATTTAAAATCGTTTATATAAATTTAGGAAAATTTTTCAAAATATAGAAATATTTAAATACAGAATTAATTAAGATGTATTAAATAAGAGTAATAATAAAATAACAATTAAAAGGAAGGAAGTTTGTAAGAGTTAAATAAGAAATAAGTTTTTACTAATATTTAAATTAACGTTAATATTCCAGGGTTTCTTAAATTATATTTCTATAAATTAATAAAGTAGCATCATATTTTATAACATGTAGATGTAGGGAAAACATGTAGATTTAAAGTCGTCTTAATCATTTCTTACTTTGAACATTAGCCTGGAGCGAATGTAAATAGAGAAGATTCAATAAATCATATTATCCCTATAAATTGTTTTAAATCTTTTAAATTTTATTAGTGTAGTGAGTTATATTATTATTTTCTATGCATTGTATTTGTATGAAGGCAAAATAAAAGATACATTTGTTTAATGAGATTTTTTTCCCCATTTTAAATTGTGTGGAATTTTTAATGATAAATATTATTTCAAGAGATTAATATTTGTGTCCTATAAAACGTAAATAAATAATTTTAACCGGATAAAAATAATTTTATTTATTTCAAAAGGGATTGATTCAACTGAATTGATTTGTCGTTTATTTAAAAAAAGTACTTAAAAAATTATATTATCTTTAAAAACAAAAATTGAGCCAACGGCCGTACCATGCTGAATATACCGGTTCTCGTTAGATCACCGAAGTTAAGCATCTTTGGGCGCGGTCAGTACTTGGGTGGGTGACCACCTGGGAACACTGCATGCCGTTGGCAAATTTGGGACCTGAATGGCCGAGTGTCTAGCGCTCGGTGCCACAGGTTTCGGGTTCGAATCCCGGCGGTGCCATGGATGTTTGTAGTGGTTCGGAATCCACTTTAAGCCGTAGGTCCCGGTCTCCTATGACTGTAAGAGCGTCACGGAGCAAAAGTCAGGCTTCTACCTACGGGTGCTCCATCACAACAGAAGCTGCTTCCTTCCCCTTCTATCATGAGTCCATATGGGCTCGTGGGCTTGGCCAGCCAAGTGGGATAAGAAACAACAAACAACAACAAAAATTGATTTAATTTAAATGTTTGTTTGACTAATAAATTCGGACTTTTTTCTTTTTTGTTGTGGTTTTGCATCTCACTTACGCATACCATAAATAACCAGGCAGGTGGGTAATGAAGAGAGAACGTTGTCTTCCGAATGAATTTTAAAGGGCAACTGTCCCGCCTTTATGTGTCAGTGGTGAGAAAAACCAGAAAAAACCCACTTGATAACTTAACTTACAGGAGACGCTTTTACACACAGTCTACTAAATCGCAATCTGCAGCAGTAACGAAGAAAGTAGTGGTATCAATAGTCGCCACCAGCGGATTTGAACATAAGCCCTACTGCATGTTAGCTGTACACGGAACTACAAAGCCCAGAGTCAGATAGTCAATTTTTATTTTAAAATAAATTTAGGCTTCATCTCTCTATATTATATATGTATAGTTCCCCCACCGATTTTGCGGAAAACTGGAAAGTCAGGTGGATTCAAACGGAGTGATGTAATAGAGGAGAAAGGTAATCCCAGATAGGTTTTACTCGCAATAAAAATATTTTTAATTTTTAATAATTAAAATTTTTAATTATATAAAATATCAAAAGAAAAATTAGATGACAAAAGAAAATGTATAATAACTATTACACTTTTTTCTTTCAAAATTGCTTTGCACAGAGTATATTTGACTAGCAGAAGTAATCAATTCGTCCATTTCCGAGTAATAAAATAAATATTACTTAATGAGTTCATTTTTTTTATTTCATTTATATTTATATATCCTTCATATTTCATTTTTAGTGTTTTTTTTTTTTTTTTTTTTTTTTTTTTTAATGTGCGTTTAGTAGCATTATTATTATATTATCCATGTTTACATGCAAGAACAATAGTAAACATAATACTAATAACTTATTATGTTTCAATTTTTCACTTCAATAAAATGTCTCTGGTGTATGAGTCTAAAGCTAATATTAATTAAACACATACAAGTATCTGATTCCAATTTCTAAACATACTCTATTGAAGGCAATAAAAAATAATTTCCATATCTATCTGATTATCGATATCCGAACCATTATTGTAAGCAAATTAAATTCATTAGTTTAGATACTACTATAGTCATTTAAAGCGTTATATTTTAAATTTAAAATATTCTCATAATGAGGCAAGGCAGTTCCATCAAAGAAAAAAATACATCTCAAGAACTACCGACGGGCCGAAGCCCAATTTGAAAATCCAGCTGCATTAAAAAGTAAAAGGGGAGGCCCAAATCAGACCGGGCAATCTCAGAGCATTCATCTGGGAATTCCCCGAGCATTGTCCTCCTACTAACCACCGATGCGGAGAATCCAGACATACAAGACTGCGAACAAAGTATCACTTTCTCATAAGGCTGAGGAAGAGGGGGGAATTAAGCAACAAAAGATATGTTCAATTTCTTTTATGCGCGTTTCCGATGGGTGGGAAAGTCCACCCCTCCCCCCTCATCAAGGCGTGGTGACTGGGCTTTTGCTTTTGTTTTTGTTTTTATTACTCGATGTGACAGCCTGAGCGCAGGAGAGTTTTAAAAGCTGATACGTGCGCCTTTATTGGACCTGACGGGGATTTTTAACCTCATTCCTAAGTCCAACCTTGGCATACATAGCACTTAATTTCTTAATTACAATTATTAATAATTAAATTAAGATTACACTACATCACATGATTGTGCATAGAGCTGAGTTACCTTCATACAGTTTGGTAATGATGTGGATGAAAGAAGTCTGTCAGGGCTTCGTAACGCTCTTATACCATATGAGACCGGAACCTACGGCTTAAAGTGGATTCCGAACCACTACAAACATCCATGGCACCTCCGAGGATCGAACCCTGTGGCACGGAAAGCCAGAACTCTAGATATTCGGCCATTCAGGCCCCAAATTAAGATATATTGGTGTATTAGTGCCTATAAAATTTCTCAACGATGGAAACAAAGGAGTGGCACTAAGCCAGCTCCGACAATATTCCGACCTGATGGTCAATTGACTAGCGCTCTGGCCTTTGGTATCAGAGGTTTCATGTTCGAATCCCGGCGGGGGCATGGATGTTTGTGAATTGTTGGGAATCCACATTAAACTGTAGGTCCCTGTCTAATTAGCCTACAATATACACAAAATAACAGTGAAGCGTTAAATTAAACTAGACTGGTACTACGTGAAATCTATAAAAAATATTAGATGTCTAATTAAAAAATTAACCATTAAATTAATAAAAAATGAGACTCGAAAGGTCATCAAAGATGATAAACAAAATTTATCTGAGGCGAATTCGTTATTTTTTATGAATAATGTAAAGAATCCATTTATCTTGAATACGTCAGCTTCGAATTCTTCATTTTTCTAAAACACTTAATAATATGTACGTGGATTATAATTATTTTGAATCATGTATAAACAAGATGTCTTTCTGATATAACGTGAGGAAGAGAGAAAAAAAACTGTAAAACAAGAGATTGATATAGATGAAAACTTATTTAATAGAAAACAGTGATTGTGTCACATTTTTTATGATGATTTTAATATTTCTGTGCCTATTGAAATGTTTCTTGCAATATCACGACTAACTTCTACTCCATGAAAAGGTTGTGGCTATTAAGCGTTGGCATATTCCTTTGGCTACTGAACTTGGTTGATGTTCTAGTAATATTATATCTAACATTCTTCTTGGTTAAGAAAACATCGCACAATTTTAATTCGCACATAGGATTATCACACAAGTCCGTTCACTATTGCTGTATTTTCAGAATAATTTACGATTTGTGGCATTATGGAATTTCATACAGCCAAGGTCTTTCATTATTCTTTCCAGTTTAGAAAAAAAAGCTTATTTACTATATGTTAAATTGGAATTTATGAATGGATAAGTTTTTATTTATCATCTTTTTAGTTTTTCTGTGATTCGCTAAATTAACGGCAATATAAAATAATACAACGACATTAAATCGCATTCCTTTCTAAATAGGCTATGAAATAATATAAAAATTTGCCTTTTTTTCCCAATAATATTAATTATTTATTATCTCAGATTTAAAAAATATTATTCCGTATTTATATTATTTAAAAATATTCTTTATTATGGTGATTGCATAAATAATTATTAATAATGAAATGACACAAAAAATACTTAAAATAAAAACTCTAAAATAAGTTTTAGTTAGGAAAAAAGACTCTAAATTAAGTTGGTTTCTTACGGAGGAAAAATTAAATAAGATATTGAGACCGAAATATTAATTAATTTTAATAGTTTATTTTTATATAGGAAAACGAATAATAATAATTCCTTTTTGAATATTATGAGATAAACCTACTGAACAGTTAGTACAAGCAATTTTATTTTGTTATTAAAAGTTATAACCTAGTACGTTTTAACTCTTCATATAATACAATAAAAAAAATCAAAAATGATTCTTTTGAATAATATAATATAAATATTTATACTGTTTTTCCCTCTTATAAAAAATATATATATATAATATCTCGCACACTATTAACAAGATTTTGAAAAGCACCTTCAGAAAAAAAAACCCATTGACGAAATTCATCAATAAAATTAATTATTCTGTATGCAAATATGATTAGAATGATGATAATCCTATTAATAAATTACATCTAAGTAAAATATTGATTCTTTTGATTTTGTGATACAGACAACGACTTCAAAAAATTTTTTTAACTGTCCCATATAAATGATAACCTGTTCTATATATACATACTATAACCTATACAAATACGCAGAATTTTTTTGAGCGCAAACAATAGCTTCAGATTCTTCCAAGTGTTCAAAGATATCTTTTCCTGAAAATGCATTTCGAATTTTTTATCTATGCGCATTTATGGTCACATTCAACGTAGAATGGAATGACTAGGAAGGAATGCCTTGCATCAAAGTTTCTTTTATTTTAATTACTTTGCATACCAAAAGCAATTAATAAATTGATTCTAAAAACTATTGAATAAAAAAAAAATATCAAAGTAAAATATTGATTCTTTTGATTTTAAAAAAAATAGCTTTTTTACTGTCCCATATAAATGATAGTCTGTTCTATATATATACTATAACCCATACAAAATATGCCGGCAGGAATATTTTTTGAGGCAAAACAATAGGTTTAGATCCTACCAAGTGTTCCAAGTTATCTTTTCCTGAAAGTTTTCATGCATTGCGAACTTTTTATCTATGCGCATTTATGGTCGCATTCAATGTAGAATGGAATGTGTCATACAATGACTGGGAAGGAATGCCTTGCATCAAAGTTTCTTTTACTTTGCATACCAAAGGGCCAGCAATTACTCGCAGAACAGTGGCACGAATGCGGCGGCAATTCCGCGTTGGTATTCAAGAAAGCCAAACTCTCCACGATCGACCTCAAGATACCGGCATGGCAAAAAAACCAACAAAAGAAACCAACAAAAACAACAAAAGAAAACCTGCATACCGCGGCGTCTGGCAGAAGAGAAAAAGGGGTGTCCTGGAATTTGCCACTTTTGCCACCATTTTCCTCCTGCCTACATCTTTCTCTCTCAGTCTCTTGAAGACATCCCTATTAGCATACAATGAGACCCGAAGGAACTGTGACTTGTGGACGTACGTCAACCCGTGGAAATTTGCAACATCGAACGTAGGAAAATGAGAAAATAATCGGACGAAAGAGACAAAAAAGAAGTAGGGGCAGCAGCTCAGAAGAAGTTGCCGCCAAAGAGAGGTTGTAGAGAGAGAGAGGAAAAAAATAATAATAATGCAACAGCAAAGAAGAGTTGCGGTTTCAGCAGGCAGCGCATACTCGGGTGAGAAGGAGCTCTAGACACAAAAGAGTGGAGGGAAATTGAGCATGTCGGTGAGTGCAAAAATCTTAATTGGGCCACAGGTAATGAATACCCGTCTAGACAGGCGTCTCCTGCACCTCACAATGGTGGTTCAGTCTCAAAAGCAGGAAGGGGAAAGGATCCCGTTGAGCACAAGCCCGTCCGATAACCTCCACGATAATAAAGACACCAGATTAGGATCCAGTGAGGAGGCTGCTTCATTCTTTTCCGCTCTTATCACCGAATGACAGGCACATCTGTAATTATCTACCACAAGACCGGCTTCTTCTCTCAGGCATTCCTCTACAAACAAGCAAAAATCGGAAGCTATAAATGGCGTTCCCACGCGTGAACTGTTTTTGTGTGAGGAAAATCGTGGGAGTACACACAGTTAAAATCAACCAGGTTAACATGAAAGAGCTTCATTATTAAATTAATAAAATTTCACACATAAAAAAGGGCACTAGATTAGGATCCAGTATACTATACAAGCTCTTCAGCTCTTATAAGGAGGATACCAAATGGCAGTCCCACAGGCAAAATAAAAATTTTAAAAAAATCAGAAGTTATGAATGGCGTTCCCACACGTGAACTACTCTGTGTGAGAAAAATCGTGGGAGTACACACACATACATTCAACCAGGTTAAAATGAAAGAGTTTCATTATTAAATTAATAAAATTTTATAGATAAAAAAGGGCACTAGATTAGCATCCAGTATATAAACTCTCTCTCTTTTTCACTTTGCTCTTACAAGGGATATACCAAATGACAGACATATAGGTAATTATCTATATGTCTGTCATTTGAATGAAGAACATGAAAGAGCTTCATTATTAAATTAATAAAATTTCACACATAAAAAAGGGCACTAGATTAGGATCCAGTATACTATACAAGCTCTTCAGCTCTTATAAGGAGGATACCAAATGGCAGTCACACAGGCAAAATAAAAATTTTAAAAAAATCAGAAGTTATGAATGGCGTTCCCACACGTGAACTACTCTGTGTGAGAAAAATCGTGGGAGTACACACACATACATTCAACCAGGTTAAAATGAAAGAGTTTCATTATTAAATTAATAAAATTTTATAGATAAAAAGGGCACTAGATTAGCATCCAGTATATAAACTCTCTCTCTTTTTCACTTTGCTCTTACAAGGGATATACCAAATGACAGACATATAGGTAATTATCTATATGTCTGTCATTTTGAAGAACATGAAAGAGCTTCATTATTAAATTAATAAAATTTCACACATAAAAAAGGGCACTAGATTAGGATCCAGTATACTATACAAGCTCTTATAAGGAGGATACCAAATGGCAGTCACACAGGCAAAATAAAAATTTTAAAAAATCAGAAGTTATGAATGGCGTTCCCACACGTGAACTACTCTGTGTGAGAAAAATCGTGGGAGTACACACACATACATTCAACCAGGTTAAAATGAAAAAGTTTCATTGTTAAATTAATAAAATTTTATAGATAAAAAAGGGCACTAGATTAGGATCCAGTATATAAACTCTCTCTTTTTCACTTTGCTCTTATAAGGGATATACCAAATGACAGACATATAGGTAATTATCTACCGCAAGACCGCCTTCTTCTCAGGCATTCCTCTACAAACAAGCAAAAATCAGAAGTTATAAATGGCGTTCCCACACGTGAATTGCTTTGTGTGAGAAAAATCGTGGGAGTACACACAGTTAAATTCAACATGAAAGAGCTTCATTATTAAATTAATAAAATCTCACAGGTAAAAAAGGCACTAGATTAGGATCCAGTGTACAAGATCTCTCTTATTACCAAATGAGACACATGAATAATTGTTTACCATAAGACCGACTTCTTACCAGGTATTCCTCTATAAGCAAGCAAAATCAGATACTATAAATGGCATTTTCCTACATAAAGCGTTATATATGAAAAATCGTATAAGTATTGTAATATATTCTTTAAAGTAGAATTTATTGACGTGGAAAGGGCTTTATTATTAATCAAACCAATATAATTTTACTGAATATAAAGATACAACGTTCGGATTCCATAAGAAAGCTCATTCATTTCCACTGTGATCCTATCAGAGATGTCAAATGACAGAAAAATAGGTAATTATCTTTTACAAGACCAACTTGTTCTCATGCATGCTTCTACAAAGCAAAGTCAGATACTGTAAGTGGCGTTTATGCTATGTTATGGTGTTATATGCTATATAGTGAGCAAATTATTCGAACGAAAGCTTCCTCATTAAATCAAATTAATTTAGTATCTCTAATAATTACGGCACTATATAAGAATACAGCTCATCAACTTCTATTTTATCAAAAGAAAATCAAATGACAGACATATATGCAATTATATTCCACTAAACCAGCTTATTCTTAGGTATTCCTTTAAATAAAAATAAAACCACATTAAAAGTATGGCATTATATGGTATCTAAACATTTTCGAAATTAACTGATGGATAAGTTCATTATTAAGCAAATGAATAAATGAAAAGGACAAATGAGCATTAATCAGAAAACAAATGCTTAACAAATGAGTGAAACCAGTAAATGAAAGATAATCAGAAAAAAAATAACGAATATTTAACTGTGAAAGAAAACTGGCTATGAATTTTTTATTTATGAAACAGTTCAATTGTTTCCAACTGAATATCAAAGGGAACTCAAAGCCAATCTTACACAATTATATTCGCAGATAAACTCACAAATACCGGCTTCCATAAGGAAAAATAAAAATAATTATAATTGTGTGGACAAAAATAATAAAAGTTTTTTCTAATGATGCTACATTAGAATATGATATGAAAATCGTTGGAGCTGCTGTCGCTTAACACTACTGAACAATCGGCCGAAAGCAGACTTTAAAAACAGCTTACGAAAGTAGATACTGCCTAGTGATATTTCAGGATAACCAAGACTTAGGTATGAGTATTTCACATTCTTTATACGAAGATATACGATGGTAAGTAACTGGAAGAATAGAATATGGGGGTATTAACTATACAATGAATTTTTGCTTCATAAATATGGCCACTCGTATTCAGTGTAAGTGCACGTCAATTAGTGTGAAAGAGAGCAAAGGGTTTGTTTTTCGCTGTTAACATGAACTATAGTTACAACTTTTGAAAAATATGACGATGTGAATTAACAATTTAGAAAACTACGCTCTGGAATATTCCAGATTTTCTGTAATATAACACGCAAATGTAGGTAGTTAAGTCTTTCAAGGAAACATTACTACATTTTTTCCATTTTTTCAATTGTAAGGAATCAGACCTCCCCTGGTGCAACCTGGTGACGGACAATGTCAATAATATGAGGAGTATAGGAAGACAATTATTTATAAATGCTATAAAGACCAGGATATAATAAAATTTATTAAGATCAATAGATTAATCTGGGCTACTCATGTATTTAGAATGAATGATTTAAACTCTGTAAAAAGTTCTCGTTTTGGCAAAACCATAGGGACAAAGAGGAAGAGGGAGACCCAAGTTGAGATAGATAGATGCAGTTGAAAAGGTTGCAGTTACTGTACTAAAGGTTAAGAATATGAGGACCATTGTATAGAAGATACTGTTTTAGTTTTCTGTTATATAGAAGATACTGATACAAGATTCTATTTTGACCCAGAGGAATGCATAGAAATCTCTACAAATAAAAGGCTTGGCCTACCCTGAGCTGTCGTGCTATTGATGACAAGATAGAAAGACAATTTAGTTCCCATCAGTTGGGGTAAAGAAATCAGTTAGAAAATTATTAAATAAATTAGTCAGAAATTCAGTAGAAAAGAGCTATCCCCACATTAGAGTGCTGGAATTAGATAGCAAACGTATTTAGCAAATTATTTATCCATTGCGACAATATGGTGACTATTATTATGTAGTTACTCTGTTCAAGTTAGATCTTAACAGAGAGGTACCAAATGACAGGCACATAACACATTTCACAAGATCGAGCGTATTTTCAGACATTTCCTGTACAAACAACAAAAATCAGATGCTGGAAAAGGTGTTTTAAAATGGGAGATGCCTGCAAGTGGAAAAAAACTGAAACTATGGTGACTACATACCATGCAATGCATTCATCATTAAACTGAATGGAAAATTTCATTACTTGACATCATTTAAATACATGATTATTAAATAAGTTAAACGAAATAGAAATAAACGAAATGAAAAAAATAATGAAAAAAAAAATTATTTTACAAATTTTTTACATCGTTTTAAAAGAAAGTTCATATATATATATATATATATATAAAGGAAACATAATTTATGAATCACGTAGAATTAACGATGCTTACAAACTTTTTCCATACTAATTTCAGCACTTTACGTTTCAGTACTTTACATTCATTATAAAGCTTTACATTCAAAAATTTGGGGAGAAGACTGAAATTACCTCCTACGCAACTTCTGAGGGGTCGTTGTTCAAAATTAGGGTGACAAAATGTGGGCGCTCTGTAACAAGTCACCATGGTAAATGCTTCACTTCGTCACCTGTTTGTGGTTCTAAAGGCTAATGAATTAGAACCAAAACGCCCGGCATTCCAAAGCAACAACGATGACATTCGAAAATTTATAACTGTAACTGTAGTGGCGAATAAATCGATGTAGGCAGATCACAGTTGTTAATACATGTAAAACGTCAGCAGCGATATTGAATTTCCGTCTACTGTGCATTGTAATTGCGTCGACGAATGTTACATACAATGAGTACAATTTCAAACAAAAATTTGTAATTCATATTTTCCTGTTGCAATTTTACTAAAAAATAAAATTCTTATTAAAGTACTAGGCAGTAGTTGATTCTGAATACAGTAATATTTAAGCTTGGTTTCCTTTTAAAATTTTTATTATTAAGTCTATTTTATCGTGACTTGACTGAAACAAAAAATAAAGCATTATGATAATTTTTTTAAAGCAGAAATACATACTTTCCTGTTTTTGATCGTTTATTCCGCGTAGAATTTTAATAGTGATAACGGTATAACTTTATCTTAGTCAAATAGATTCAGTTCAATTTATCTTTAAAAACTGTAGTCTACAACTATCTTCTCGCAATTCTTTGTTTGCCCAAGAAACATTTACAACATTTTTTTTTTCCTTTTTATAAAAGCGTATATTTATAAAACGTGAATATACTGAATCTATCAATAAATGCCTTTTATGTATTCATTATATTATTATTCTATCAATAAACGTATTTTATGTATTCATTATATTAATAATCTATCAATAAACACCTTTTCTGCATTTATATTATTATTCTATCAATAAACACATTTTATTTATTTATATTATTCTATAAAATAAACTTCTTCTTATCAATGAACGCATTTTATCTATTTATTAAATTATTATTCAATCAATAAACGCATTTTATGTATTCATTATATTATTATTCAATCAATAAACGCATTTTATGTATTCATTATATTATTAATCTATCAATAAACACATTTTATGTATTCATTATATTATTAATCAATAAACGTGTTTTGTGTATTAATTATATTATTATTCAATCAATAAACACATTTTATGTATTCACTATATTATTATTCAAACAATATACCATTTTATGTATTCATTATATTATTAATCTATCAATAAATGCATTTTATGTATTCACTAAATTATAATTTTATCAATAAACACATTTTATGTATTCACTATATTTTTATTCAATCAATATACCATTTTATGTATTCATTATATTATTAATCTATCAATAAATGCATTTTATGTATTCACTAAATTATAATTCTATCAATAAACGCATTTTATGTATTCATTATATTATTAATTTGTCACTAAACACATTTTATGTATTCATTATATTATTAATCAATAAACGCGTATTATGTATTAAACATATTATTATTCAATCAATAAATACATTTTATGTATTCATTATATTATTAATCTATCAGTAACTGCATTTTATGTACTCATTATATTATCATTCTATCAACGTATTTTGCATTTTTTTATAATAAAAGAATGTTTATAATTTCTTTTGCTCTTTTTTGAAGCTATTATTTCGAGTTAATATTCTCAGAGCTTACGACATATTTGTTCTCATATTGGAATTACTGTTCAATGGTGCTATTATGATGGTCAGTGATACTGCTTTAAATGGTGAAAAAAGTCTAAATAGTCAATGGAAATGATACTCATTGAAATTAATTTACGATTCAGTTCGAATAAAATAATTTTCGGATAAAGGGATAAATAAATAAATAAATTTCTTACAGAAACTTTCAGATTCTTACTAAATTTCTAACCTCTATCTCTCTCTCTCTCTCTCTCTCACACACACACACACACACACACATACACACACACAGATATATATATTATAATATGAATCGAAATATTTGTGAATTTCTATTAGTCAAAGAGTTTTATTTATTAAAAACCATTCAGACAATTTTTTTCAATTAAACTAATTATTAAACATTTTTTTGATTATTATAAATTTTTAGCAGATTTCCTATTAATATAATTTTGTCATCGTACGCCGGAAAAAAAAATGCCCATAACTTGAAATTGACATACTGCATAATGCACATGATTTGATATTGACATATTACATGTATTGCATAAAAAACGCCTGTATACATAAACAATTCTATAATTAAGATATCCTGATTTGTGATTCATTAAATTTTATAGAGGCAATTTTATAGAGGGAACCCCTAACACGATGTATACAATTTTTCTTAAAGAATACTGAAACAAAAAAACAAAATCTTTCTTATTTTCTGTTCGATAATACGGATAGTTTTTGTTAAAGCAATTAGCATTACAAAAACCCTTCTAGATAAGTGAAAAAATCCATTTCAAAACATTTCGGTCTTTCAGTTAAAACATTTCAGCCATTATTATCAATTATTATCAAACATTATTCTCTCTCTCTCTTTTTCTTTCTCAGTATGTAGGGGCACAGGGTACGCAGGGTGTTGGTCAAGCACTTGCTTAAATTAAAATTTTTAACTGAGTCATTAATGTAGAATTAAAGATACTTTATTTTAGGACCGAGATAACGATGTGTCCATATCAGTCTGAAACCCGACTTGTAGGTACAGGAAAATGTATGGACTATGGGAAGAATAATTTCAAAGCCACTGGAGGCATGATTGCAGTCACTGTTTTCAGAAGGAACAATGATACACAATGGCGATTGGAAGTGTGTGTGTGAGCATTTTAGCATTAGCTGGTTATTGGAAGGGAACTCTCGGGGTTTCTTTGCAAAATGCTCAAGTTTTAACAAAATTTGCTTCGAAAGCATTCTTTTATTTCTTTCCATCCCTCACTATTCATCGCATATTAAGTAGAATGCATGTTCCTCTGCATATAATACATATGTATATCGTCTCGGCTCATACTACACTATAGAAGTTTATGATAGCGGCAGCTATTTCAAAGTTGTTTCTCATAAAGATATCACGGTTTTTGTCTGTTTGCCATGTAAACTATGCATATGTATATTTAAACAATTCAGTATGGTATAGTATACCAATCTGATCTTGACAATATAAACTAGGCATCAAAACAATTTAATATGGTAGACTAATGCGTTTTCCCTGTCTTTATCATGTAAACTATGCAGTTGAAAAATTTATTATAATAGACTAATAAGTAACAAAATATATCTATTGATAAAATAATTCTATCTATTAATTTAACAACATTTGTAATTAACCTACTAGTTTCTGAAGAAATTATACAATAAATCAGGATATAATTAATAAAACTATGTATCTTAACTATTTAGATATAGTTTATATAGTGAAGCTATATTAAGTTGAGCATCTAATTAATTGCCTGGCATTACAGTCCATGTTGTACCATGGCTGTCTGCCTTCTGACAGATTCAGAAACAAGAGGAAAGTGCTGAGAGCCATTTCCGATGTTTTCTTTTTACGGGTTAAGGCTGTCATCCCTATCCCCCCCCAACACTTTACAGTCATAATAGACAGAGGCCTATGGTTTAAAGTGAATTCCGAACCACTATAAACATCCATGGCCCTGCCGGGACACGATTCTGAAATCTATGACACCTACAGCCATATTAAGCATTTGTCTACCATACGCCATAATCTATATGTAGTCTACCTTACTACATATACTCAAGCAGATACAATAAAGTAAATTAATGCGCTGTACGACAATGCGCTTCGATATCATTAGTTGGCTCCGTGCTATGTTTTTATATTTTTATTCAATTTACATTTGTTTTGTTCAATTTTAATTCAATTCACTTTGTCTAATTTTTTTAATTCAATTTCACTTCTTTAATGAATCTGGATAATTCTATTCAAAACAGACTTTCAATGAGAATTTCGAGGAATCGACATAAACTAAATGGATTTCTATGAGGTTCTTGATTTTATATAACATATTTTAGCATTTATTATGAGCACCCCTATGAGCAGACATTGCCGCAAAGTTCAAGAGTTCAAAACCCGTATGATTATACAAATTGGAGGGGACATGATTTATAATATACTTCAAAATTTTAGTACATGAACACAGATTTTTTTGAATAATTTATTATTAACATTATCATTAATAAATAATATAGATTATATGATCATAATTAATATATTATCAATTGATTATAGTTGTTATATAATTGAGATTATAATAAATGTATGATTTATAATTGATTATTTATTATTTATTGATTAACCCCAATAAATTCTCAATAAAAACCTCCTTTTAATTTTGAGCCGCGAACGACTCAATATTTTGGAGAACTTATTGGGGGGACAACTCAATAATTTTAAGATAAGTGCGAAGCAATTTCCCTATAACTTAGTAGGAGGCATTTTACGATGCACCGACTCCCAGTTTTAACAGAATTTTAGTCGAGAGTTTTAATAATAATTTTCCCTACCCTAAGAGTGACAGGAATTATTGCTCTCCTCCAAAAAACCATTTCCAAGGGACCTTACAGTAAAAACGAAAAAGGGAAGAACGAATATTTCAGGAATTCATACCTAAAATTCTTCAACCTCACTCCCATTCCACCCCTTTTAAAAACTAATTTAGAAACTTAGTCGAAAGATCGGTCGATCATTGATTGGCTCTGTGATTTTTTATTCAATGTTTTTATGTTTTTATTCAAATGACATTTGTTTTATTCACTTTTATTCAATTCATTTTGTTTAATTTGCTTGTTTTTATTCAGTTTCACTTGTTAAGTGAATGTGGATCACTCAATTCTAAACAGATTTTCAGTGAGATATTTCTTATTATGCAGACTTATATCCTCATAAACCAAATGAATTTCGATGAGATTAATGATTTTATATGGGGGCCTCTTGGCCGAGTGGCCAGCGCTCTGGTGCTCGGTATCACAGGTATCGGGTCCAAATCCCGGCGTTGCCATGGGTGTTTGTAGTGGTTCGGAATCCACTTTAAACCGTAGGTCCCGGTCCTAATAGGATCGTAGAGAGTTGCGGGGGCATTGTGACTATGCGCCCGTGGCTTATCTTCAAGTTACACGCGCCCCCCGGGTAGTGCAAAGTGAGTAACGTCGGTGAAGCCCTTATGGCATAAAAGATCACGGTCTATTTGCCAGCTGCATTAGAAGGAAAAAAAAATGATTTTATATTACATACATTAAAATTTATTATGGGCACCCCTACGAGCAGACATTACTACAGTGTTCAAGAGTTCAAAACCCGTACAATAGCATGATTTTACAAATTTAGGGACGAAGAACACGATTCATAATGTTATTCAAAATTTTAATACTTGATAATAATAATTTATTATTACCTTTATTTTAAGTAAATAATTAAAGAATATAAAATAAATGAATATAGGATTTATAATTGAATTTCGATAGTTAATTCCAAAACTTTACAATAAGTTTACAAAAATTCAAAACTTGAGTATTTATTGATTAGTGCGAATAAATTGTCAATAAAAGCCTTTTTTTCATTTTGAGGCCCGAACAACTCAATATAATCTTAAGATATGTTCGAATCTATTCCCTTATAACTTAGTATAGGCATTTTACGAGCCACGGACTCCCAGTTTTAACAGAATTTTAGTCGAGTTTTAATAATAATTTTCCCTACCAGATAATAATTTTTCCTCTCCACAAAAAACCATTTCGCCAAGGGACCTTACTGTAAAAACGAAAAAGGGAAAGAACGAATATTTCAGGAATTCATACCTAAAATTCTTCAAACCCCCATCTCCTACCCCCCTTTTAAAAACTAATTTAGAAACTCGGTCGAAAGGCATGAAAGGAAGGAGGAAAAAAAAAAATAATAATAATAAACAAACAAATAAAAAAAAAAAATAAAATAAAAATAAAACCAAAAAGTAGAAGAAAAAGAAGAAGACGAAGAAGTAGAAGACCCCAACCGCATTTCCGAATTTTATTTCGGGCTCTCCGGCGCTCTTTTTATTTGTGCGGTCTAGACATAGCGTCTAAATGGCAGGATATATTTGGACTGCGGGATGGTTCAAAAAATATAAATCATTCAGTTCATTTGCCACGCACGGATTGCGTCAGTGCTAAAGTGGGTGTGGAAGAACGTAAATGCCTGCCAATCGGAGTCCGGTGAGTGGGCGGGGTTATCCAAAATCCACGCATGAAAGAACACTTGATTAACTGGAATCTCTTTTTTCCCTTCCGCAAAAACCAACTGAACAAACGTGATTGATTCTTCTTTCCCTCCCCCCTTCCACCCCCCTTTTCCTTTTGTCTTCCATTTTCTGTTAGCCCACCCCCTCACTCCCCCTCGTGCTCACCACGCGGGGAATCGTTTGGCAAAATTATTGAAACTCTCACGTTTTTTGAAACTATTCAATGCAGTTGGGATTTTTTTTTTAATAGTTAATGAAGGGGCCTGCAATAGGATCCTTAATGATGTTTGGTGTCGTGTAATCTTTGAAATTGTGTCGGTGATTTGAAGAAGAGTATTGCTCTCTACGAAATTGTCGTAACTTTTGAACCAGACTTTTATATTAGTATTTCATGCTAATCGAAAAAAAAAAACGTCGATGTTGGCTAATGAATGATATCAAAAATGCATTGCCTTATTTCTTTAACCTCCACCCCTTATAATCAACAGTACATGAAAATAATTCGAAGTGAAACATTTTCTGTGCATGGGTTAAAATGGGTGCATGCATCTAAGTAAAATGATTTAATACTATTTTTCTAGTTTATTTGTTTTTACATATTTTATGCATATCATTTAGCGCCTTCTGTCGGTGATTAACTGATCACTAATATTGTGAGATAATTTAACTAAAAAAAAAAAAAAAAAAAAAATGTTTAAATAAAAAGTAAGTTAACTACACTGTAGCCTGACAATAAATGAGATGGAATCCCTTACAAATTTATTTGTATTTACATATATTATGCAATCATTTATCACCATTTGTCGGTGATTAACAGATTACCGATTTTATGAGATAATTCAACTAAAAAAAACGTGAATTCTACTTTAATTAAATAAAAAGTAATTAATTAAAGAGGGGTCCTAACACTAACAATAAATGCGTTGGAGCCCCTTATATATATATATTTGTTTTTACATATTTTTTTCATATCTTTTATTGGAGATTAACAGATCACTGACTTTGTGAGATAATTCAACTTAAAAACACAGATAATTAAATAAAAAATAATTAAATATTAAAGGAGTTCTAACACCAATTGCACTGAAGCCCGACAATAAATGCGATGGAGCCCTTACTGTTGTTACATATTTTATGCATATCATTTATCACCTTTTGTCGCTGACTAACAGATGACTGATTATGTGCGATAATTCCACTCAAAATTACAAATAATTAAATAAAAAGTAAGTTGATCATTAAACAGGCGCCATATTATTGATTATTAAGAGGCAATTACATTGTTGTCCGACAATAAATGCCGTGGAATCCCTTACATATTCATCTGTTTTTACATATTTTATACATATCACGGTACTTACGTATTAACGGTAACTTGGCGACAGACTTGGCGGCTTTTAAGTGTCGCCAATCTTTATTATTTGGAATAAAAATATTTTGAAAGCGTTTTAATTTTAAATGAAGTGTTTCATATATATTTTATTATTTGGAACAAAAATTTTAAGTGTAGATTGGCGCCAAATCTGTAGCTACGGTTGGCGCGTGTGCTCTTTATTGTCGCAATTGTCGCCAAGGTACCGTTAATACGTAAGTACCCATATCACTTATCAACTTCTATCAGTGATGAACAGATCACCGATTTTGTGAGATAATTCAACTCAAAAACACAAATAAATAAATAAAAATAAAGTTAATTATTGCACCAATTGCACTCTAACCCGACAATAAATCCGATAATGAATAGTCCCTTACATATTTATATGTTTTTGAAGTTTTATATATAAAAGTCTTTTAGTGGAAAGTCCCTCTTACTCACTGTTAAATACTTAAATAATTGAAAATTATATATAACAAAAAAATTTAAAAAATTCTTGTTTTTGATTATTTCAAAGATTTCAAGAAATTTTTTTATCATATTCGACAAATTTTTAGATTTTAGCCCTGATCTAATTATATTGCTGAAAACAATATATTTACAATTCATAAAACATAATAATGGATAAAAACTAGTAATTTTAATATGATGATTGGACAGAAATATGAAAAAAAAAAAAAAAAAAAACGCCGAAATATTAGAAATTAAACGATTCTCTCTTTTAAATTATTATTTTTTTTTTAAAAAACATTTCATGCACTTACTTATGTATTCTAATTTAAAGAATATGTTATATAAGAAATAAAAATCTCAGAAAGCGATATTTTTTGCGAAGCTTAAAATTTTAGTTGCATAATTCAATTTGGAAAAGATCAATACTAAATTACAATATTTTAATATTACAATATTTTACTGATGCATAAAAATTAAAATAAACAGTTAAATATTTTCAGGCGAAACTACAAAGAAAAAAAATGCAGATTTTCTACTGAGTCATAATTTTTCAAAATTTTATTAATTTACACTAAATCAGGTATCATTTCATTAAGTTTTTATGTCTTTAATAAGAATTGTACAGATTACAAAAATAATTTTATGTTTGCAAAATAAATTCGAAATTTTGAGTCTTAAAAAAAAGAAGAAGGAAAAAAAAATCTTTCTATTCCAAACATTAAAAAGGATAATTCACAACCATGACATAGACAGGTAAAATATAGCAATAAATGACTGATATTTACACTGTTTTTTTTTTTTTTTTTTTTTTTTTTTTTTTATCTTTTTTTACGTTTATCACGTTCTTTTCTAAATTAAACCTGTAACAAATTAGTTTATAATATAAATAATTAAGGGTTCTCATTCCGTTTCAATGATTTTTTAAAATATTTTTAGACTAATCGACGGTTTATCCATTTCATAAGTAAATTTAAAGGTTAACTTTGCTTGTGGTTTTTCCATAGATCTTATCAATCATGTTTCACTTTAAATTTTGTTTTATTATGAAAAATTGAATACTTTATTACAATTCATTGGCTGTTTTTTCCTCTCTTTTCCTTCTTATTAGCCATTTTTATTTTGTTTAACTCTTTTAAAAATAAGAAGGTTTGATTTTTTTTTTCTTCGTATTTTCATTTAAATAAAATTATGATTTTAAATGGTACTTAAAAATCGACAGAAAAGATACAAATAATGATTTCGTCGTGTAAATTTTAGCTTGTATAAGAAATTAGAATAACTTCCACATAATTTAATTATTTATGCATTTACCTTAATAAAATTTACTGTGTTGATCTCAAATAATGTTAAATCAACATTAAAAACAATAACATTAAAATTACTTTTGATTCTTAATGGCATGTGAGCAAAACATTGGGTATGATGAAAATCTATAAAAATTAATTTCTTCTTTCTCTTGTTTTTTATCCAATATTAATCAGCAATGTTAAAACAATAAACAGTGATTTGATTTATTGCGTGTCCTACTGAATTAAAATTTTTAAAGTCAAAAAATAAACTAGTAGTAAATTAATCGGCTTCTGAACCTCTATAAAAAAAAATTGAAACGGAAATCTTCGTGTTCAGAGCTGGATATAAGCATATTTTTTTCTTTTAATGCAGCTGGCAAATAGACCGTGATCTTTCGCCACAAGGGCTGCACCGATGTTACTCACTTTGCATGACCCAAAGGGCGCGTGTAACTTGATGGTTAGCTACGGACGCGGAGTAACAATGCCCTCACAGCGCTCTACGATCCTGTTAGGACCGGAACCTACAGCTTAAATTGGATTCTGAACCACTACAAACATCCATGGCAATGGCCGGGATTTGAACCCGATACCTGTGGTACCGAACGCCGGAGCGCTAGCCATTCGGCCATCAGGCCCCGCATATAAGCATATCAAAGGTGATTTTTCACCAGATGCTAAAATGTAACTTCGTAGAACCAATCGGAAGCCTGATCATCTGTTTGCCCATTGGCTAGCGTTATACAATGTGAGATTTTAATATCCAGTGGATATACCCATCTTAAATCCTGAAAGTTCTTCATAGGGTTTTAAATTATTGTCCTTGAGTTGTGGTAGGAAAATGGAACTCCTTTAAGGGCTGTTTGATTAAATCTGTTGTGAGTACTGAGTGGTATTCCCATTGTTGTGTGATCAACAGATAATTTATAAGCTCATAATGAGAGGCCAAGCATTGATATTAAAAAAGTTCAAAAATAAATATTTATTCCTCTCATAAGTTAAAAAGAGAAACTGAATTAAACATATTTCAGTTTGACACTTATTAAAACGATTCGAGTCATTTTAAGGGGGAAATAAAAGATTGGGTGTGTTTAACAATGTGGATGTGTTTGCCCCAATACAGTTTGGGAATGATGTGTTGTGAGAATTCTGTTTGCGCTCTGTGACGCTCTACAGTCATAGGAGGCCAGGACCTACGGCTTAAGTGGATTACGAGCCACTAACAAACATCCAGGCCACAGTCAGGATTGGAACTGGAAGCCTATGATACCAAAGGCCAGAACGCTAGAAAATTAGCCATCAAGCTTCCATAGTTAATACCAAAATTTATTAAAAAAAGTATATATTACAAACAGAATTTCAGTGCAAAGAGTACTAAGACTAAATTATAAATTAATGAATACAAGTATTTTCAGTGAAATTCTAAAATAGTTTGAAACTATGTGGAAAATTTTCAAAAAAAGATTTACTTTTTTCAAATTGTTGAGCTGATGCTTTGAGGATTGGATTTTCTTTCAATGAATATTTACTGCAGCATAAAGGTTTGTGGCCCTGCAAATAAAAGAAAAGTAAACACCATAAATATAATTATTAATGTTACGTGTAACTAAATAAATAAAATTACAACAATGATCAAGTTTTAAAATACAATTTCTTATCCTCATTTTAGATAAACTAAATTCAAGTTATTGTCTATCTAGTAATAGCATCTAAGTATTTTTAGTTGCCTATTGTGAATGCTAAATCTTCCTATCATAATGAATGTTAAATGACAAAACCCATCATTTGTAGATTCGCAAAAACATTTTACTCAAAAGAAGCTATTTTGTTTGCAGGTAATACCACATCTAGACTGAAAGCAAATAGAATAAAACGTTTATGGTCGGCGAGGTTAATATAAATTTTCGATTTTAATGACCGCGGATGAATAAACAAACTTAAAAGAAGAACGAACAGAAGATTAAAAAGAAGAAAAAAAAAAAATTTAGAGTCAAAAAGGAACGGAACTTCTCAGGATTCTATTGTAGAGTTTGTGTGTAGCGAAAAGACGTAACCATGGCAACGGAATGGCGGCCATTTTCAGCGTCTGAAATCGACCGGAACCTAACACCCGAAGCAGACGATAATTTTTCCGTGCCAGTCTCCTCCCTCGTAATTCATTGCAACCTCCTCTAAGACCATTATATTCCGTTACCTCCTGCTAGGACTCCAGAGTTAACTCATTGGTCGTATTTTTGTCTTTTTTAATGGACGATAAATTGCCATAATGACATAATACCCAAATCTTGGAACGTTCTATTTTTTTTTTTTTTTTCCATCGTTTGGAATTCTACTGATTCTTTTTCCATCCAAAATATTACATTAAATTACGAAATGGAGAAATAGATTTTATTATACAAAAAGATTAATCAAAAATAAATATTTCTTCTCTTTCATGTAAATGTTTTTCTTTCTTCTTTATTTTATTTTAAACATGAAAGTGAAGCCATTTTTCATTAATTTAATTCCATTAAAAGATGGTTATAAAATATTATAGTTATATGGTATAAAATATTATTAATGATTCTTTTTACCATGACACCAAAATATTACATTAAATTACCATAATGAAATGGAGAAGTAGATTTTTTTCCACCCAAAATATTATTAAATTACGAAAAGATTTTAATAAAAAATAAAAAATAAATATTTCTTCTCTTTCATTTAAATGTTTTCTTTTTATTTTACTCAACATGAAAGGGATGCCTTTTTCTATTAATTTAATTCCATTCCAAAAAAATGGTATATTCCGTTACAGGGCTAGGACTCCAGAGTTAACTCATTGGTCGTATTTTTGTCTTTTTTAATGTATGTTAAATTGCCGTAATCTATTGACATAATAAAAAAAAATTTTTATTGACATAATATCCAAATCTTGGAACGTTTTATTCTTTTTTTTTTTTTTTTCCTTCATTTGGAATTCTACTGATTCTTTTTCCACCCAAAATATTACATTAAATTACGAAATGGAGAAGTAGATTTTATTATACAAAAATATTTAAATAAAAAAGAAATATTTATTTTTATTAATGTTTCCTTTCGATCTTTATTTTTATTTTACTCAACATGAAAATGATGCCATTTTTTATTAATTTAATTCCATTAAAAAAAATGGTATATTCCGTTAAATAAATTTGGTCGCATTTTTGTCTTTTTTAATGGACGTTAAAATACCGTAATCTATTGACATAATAAAAAAATTTTTTATTGACATAATATCCAAATCTTGGAACGTTCTATTTTTTTTCCCACTTCGTTTGGAATTCTACTGATTCTTTTTCCATCCAAAACAATACATTAAATTATGAAATGGAGAAGTAGATTTTATTATACACACACACACAAAAAAATATTTCTTTTCTTTCTTTCGAATGTTTCCTTTCTTTTTTATTTTATTTTACTCAACATGAAAGTGATGCAATTTTTTATTAATTTAATTCCATTAAAAAAAATGGTATATTCCGTTGCCTCCTGTTATGACTCCAGAGTTAACTCATTGGCCTTATTTTTGTCTTTTTTAATGGACGATAAATTGCCATAATGACATAATACCCAAATCTTAGAACGTTCAATTTTTTTATTTTTCCCTTCGTTCGGAATTCTACTGATTCTTTTTCCACCCAAAATATTACATTAAATTATGAAATGGAGAAGTAGATTTAATTATACAAAAAAGATTAATCAAATATAAATATTTCTTCTCTTACATTTAAATGTTTTCTTTTTATTTTATTTTACTCAACATGAAAGTGATATCCTTTCTTTTTTATTAATTTCATTCCATTAAAATAAAATGGAATGCGACAGTCAAATGAGAAAGATTCTGTTTTTCGTTGTTTCATTTTTGATGGCATTTTGCAAAAATAAAGTGGCAGTGATTTCTTAAAATGTAATGAAGTACTTTAACCGAAATATTATTTCAGAAAGATCAGTTTATTTACTTAAGCTTTTTTTTTCTTTCAAATTATATTAGATAAAATTGCCATTAGGGCTTATAACTGCTAAAATGCTTTTTGTATCATAAGCATCCAAGAAAATTTATGAACAGAATTAAAAGATTTGAAGCTGCGTACTTTAGTTCCATTTCACTAGCAAAATATTTAAATTGCAAATTTGCTGATGGACAATTTTTTAGGATGATTTTGTCATACTTACTTTGAAATGAAATGAAATTTAAGAAAATGAATTTTTGTGCTAAAGTTTTATTATTTTCTTCACTAAATGTAATTAAAATATATATATATATACATATATATATATATAATTATTGATCCTTTGAGTTAGATAAATAATAAATATTGTAATATTTAAAAATATTTTCTCATAAACATGCAAAACAATAAAATAACATATTCGCAACTGCATTCGTCAGATTTCTTTCATTTGAATAATTTGTGGCCAAAATTAATTATTGATCTAAATTTTTATTATTTTATTGCTTCTTGTCAAAAAAAAAAAAAAAAAAAAAAAAAAAAATAGAAAATTTGGGGTACTTTTACGTATTAACGGTACTTTGGCGACAGACTTGGCGTTTTTAAGTGTCGCCAATGTAACAGCTGCAAATTTGGCGGTTTTTAAGTGGCGTCAATATAACGGCTGCAGATTTGCTGAGTTTTAGCGCCATTTTGTAGTGCTACGAAAACGCGCATTTGGGATTTGCCAGAAACAGAACAAGATGCAATTTTATTTTTTCAGGAGCGAAATATTTTACCAAAACAACGAAAATGTCCCAATTCCCATGACATGAAACTTTATTTTGGTGAACGTAAGTTTTGGAAATGCAATTTCAGTCAGTGTGCTTATCGTGTGGGACTTAGAAAAGACAACGGGTTTGAGGGAAGCAGAATTCCATTTTGTACAGCTTTGAGATTCATATACTGCTGGTGCGAGGAGTTGACGTTGATTAAATTTTGTGAAAAGCAACTTGATTTATCGGATAAAACTGTTATTTTATTATTTGGAACAAAAATTTAAGTGTAGATTGGCGCCAATTAAAAACCGCCAAATCTGTAGCTGCGGTTGGCGCGTTTGCACTTTATTGGCGCAACTGTCGCCAATGTACCGTTAATACGTAAGTACCAAATGTTATTATACATGTTATTAACATGTATTGAAAGTAGTAAAAATTTTCTTAAACTAGTAAATTTTCTTTTGATTACATGATAAAAAGACGAAGGAATTTGGAACAAAATTTCCACTATATTTTTAACATTTAACTTACCAACTAGATTAAATGGTATGTTTAAACTTACTTTAATGTTTGCGAAAAGTATTTAAGAATAACAAATTTTTATTACACATTTATTGGTAAACAATTAAATGGTTGCAGCTATTGCCATTGCTCTAAACGAATTTAAATATGTTATATATATATATATATATATATAATTTTCGAAAAAATGCTAACTATCACATAACTTCACTTCTGCCGATGTTAGAAAATTTAACACGGTTTTAATAATAGTCATTTTAGAAACTTATTATCCCATATACAAACGTTTTAGTAAAAAAATATGTTTTAAAAAATATAAAGCAACTTGAAAATATCGATGTATAATTTAAAATCATTACATACATTGTATCGTTTGTTTTCTTATTGAAACTCAATTTAGAATACTACTTTAAATCTTGATTAAAGTGAATGTTTCTTGGACTATATGGTTCACACACCTCATATATTGAAAAAAGTTTAACCAACTTCAAGACTGATTCAATATTTACCTTTATTAAACTAATATTGCTAAAAAAATATGCAAAATTTGATTCCATTACCAGGGATTCGAATTTCAAACTATCGTGTTTGTATCTTTTCCGTATTGTTTTGTTTCATATAAATGTGATAATCTCGATACAAAACAGATAAAAAAAAATTAAAGGAATAAGATAAATTTTGTAAATGGTTCAAGAATGATCATGAGCTATGGAAATCAAAAAATAATCCAATTAGTACTCTAAAAAAAGTTAAGCTAGATAAGCCAAATTTTATATACATATTTTCTTGAATATTAAAACATATAATGATAGGTTTGGTTTGTCACTCTACGATCATTCTGTGCACACTTTGGGCTAATTAGACCGGGACCTACAGTTTAACGTGGGCTAATTACCACTACCACAGATGAACCTACAGTTTGGTACCAAAGCCCTGAGTGCTAGATTCCAAACCACTAACAAATGCATCCATTTGATACTACCACAGATTTTTTAACCTAATTTTTCTCTTTTGGTACCAAAGGGCCCAGAGTGTTTTTTCTTTTTGGCCATCAGAAGGCCGCAATAATGTTAACGATGTATAACATTTGATTTTCCCTAAAGGTAATATTGGCATCCCTTGTCATAGCGCATTTTTTAAATTGAGCATGAAACGGGCATTTTTTACATCGTCCACTGAAACTTTCCCTCGTGTATGAAACATGTCTCTGGATCTAATTTTTCTTTTTTTCTTATTAATCCATGGAAGGCTGAAGGCATATCTAATTTAATTAATTTAGCAACAGAATAATTCAAATAAATAAGAAACAAATACTATAGAAGGCTGAAGATATACTTTTAAAAGAATTCTAGAATTTCCCAAGTATACTAAAAGGTAATATTGACATCCCGTACTTAAAGCTGTCAACAAAATTTAGTACACTAAGTGCATAGGTTCCAATTCCTCTCGTTGTTAAATAAAGATGCCAAGTCTAAGTATACTGTACTATAAATGCCCTTTATACATCGTCCACCACAACAAAACTTCCCTCATGTAAACACTGGAGCCATGTCTCTGTATCTAATTTAATGGCTCTCGACCTCTCTATCCATGGATACGGTAATCTGTATCTAATTTAATTAGTTTAGCAGATCATCAGTTATAAAAATAAAAAATAAAAAAAACCAATTAGTACACCAAAAAAGCTAAACTAGGTAAGCCAAATTTTATAAGTATATATCCTTAAATATTAAAACTTGTAATGATAGATATGTATGACGCTTGGTCATATCCCTTGTCATAGCGCATTTTTCAAGCAAAGCATGAAACGGGCATTTATTTTGGATGCAAACCACAATTTTTAAATTTTTTATTCCCTTGTTAAGCGAGAAGATTAAACCTATGCACGAATTATTGTTAATGACTAATTCAAGAACTAACATTAATAGCTAACAACTAATAAATGAAACCCTAAGACTTATCCCCCTAAAGGTAAAGATGACATCCTGTAATTAAAGCTGTCAACAAAATTTACTAGACTCTATGCATAGGTTCCAATTCCTCTCGTTCTTAAATAAAGATGCCAAGTCTAAGTATGCCATGGGATGGTATAACTATAAATGCCCTTTATACATCGTCCACCACAACAAAACTTCCCTCATATAAACACTGGAACCATGTCTCTGTATCTAATTTAATGGCTTTCGACCTTTCTATCCATGGATATGGTAATATCTATCTAATTTAATTAATTTAGCAGATCAGTAGTTATGGAAATAAAAAAAAAAAAATCGAGGATTTTTTTTTTTTTTTTTTTGTGTGTGTGTGTGTGTGTGGAAAAAGCAGTTTTTTTTCCTTGTTAAGCCAGAAGGCTGAAGATATGAACGAATTATTGTTAAAAAAGAATTCTATAACTTAATAATTCAAGTATACTTATAAGAAGGCATTTCCTCTAAAAGGTAATGTTGACATCCCCCGTACTTAAAGCTGTCGACAAAATTTAGTACACTAAGTGCATAGGTTCCAATTCCTCTCGCTGTTAAATAAAGATGCCAAGTCTAAGTATGCTGTACTATAAATGCTCTTTATACATCGTCCACCACAACAAAACTTCCCTCATGTAAACACTGGAGCCATGTCTCTGTATCTAATTTAATGGCTCTCGACCTCTCTATCCAAATATCGGCCAGGTACTAGAGCCAAGCGGTTCGGTCGTAAATGCGTCTGATTACGGAGATCAAAAAGCTGCTCTATCTGTGATCTACCAGCCGTTTCCTTTGGTAAATATGGCTGAAGGAGAAAGGCAATTTCCGGTGGAACATCTTCAATAACAACCGCATCGTGCTCGACAGCTCACCCCACCCCCTCCCCCTTTTTTAAACAGAAACACGCAAATTGTGACGTCACAGGAAAAGTCCTCACGTTGCTTTGGTTACTTGAATCTTCAAAGATGCTGCTGCTGATGTCCATTCACAAGTGGAAGCGGAAGAGGTTTTTTTTGCAAACTCTTGGATAATTGATGGCAGAAACCACAGGGATGCAGCCATTGTTTTTTTGTTTTTCTTTTTTTTTTATTGTTATTTTTGTCTGGAAGCATTAAGCAATTTCCTTTTATGCAAATGAAAGGAAATTGTATGCACAATTTCGAGTCTTTTATTATTAGGAAATCGTAAAAAAATTGACCATGATGGACAGCGAGTATGTCTGCTACCGATAATGATGATGATGATTATGATGATGACAGCAGAAGAATTGTGGTTTGTATGGATAATTGATTTTGGGTAAAATGCATTTTGAGGTGAAGTGATTATGCCATTGTTTTTGGTTATGAATGAACGAGATATTTGCATGCAGATAAAGGAGAATCTTAGAAATATCATCTATGGCATCACAGACACAGCGGACTGATGGTTTGGTACATCATTAAGACCAGTATACAAATAATGGAAAAGTTTCGGTCTGTTTAGATAATTAATGGACCAGGATAAGGTTTCAGGTGTGGAGTTTTATTGTCTTATACTGTTACATAGATGTCTACACGTAGATAAGAAAGTAATTGCAAAATACATTTTATCATCAGATCCATCGCGACATGTCAAGATGGTACTTTACCTTATTAAGATTGTTACCACACATACTATAAAACTGAAAAGTGATTTCATCCGTTTCAGTAACTGGTAGAAATGACGTGTGAAATGTTTGAGGTGAGGAGTTTTTTCATTGTTTTTCTTCAATGAATGAGATAAAAAGGTATACGTAGATAAAAATTGAAAAAAAAAAAAAAAAAAAAAAAAAACTCATATATTTTATCTTATCTCTTGGAAGATAGTGTAAAAAAAGTATCAAGATGAGACAATGTTGTGTGTTGTGGTTTGATAGTGTGCTACAATGTAATGAAAGGATTTTCATCGGTTCCGATAAACTCATACAAAAATTATGGACAATTGTGAAGTGTGATTTCATTGTTTTTTTCTTGCGACTAGGATATTGGCGCCAGATAAAAGAAAATTGCGAAATTTAAAGTAATTAAGAAAAAATGAAGCGTTACTAAATATAATTACAGTTCATTGTTAGAGTTTTAAAAGAATATACTATAAATTATTTTACAAAGGAAATTAATTTTAAGATAAAAGTACATAGACAATTTAGGAAATTAACTGTGAAATTTTAGTAAACTACAATGGAAAACTAAACAATGTTTCATTGTCTTTTAAAATTTATTGTTTTTAAATTACTTAAGCTATAAATATTAGGTTGTCATCATATAAGGAAGAGTATTAAGATGTTATATATATCTATATATTATATTTAATTTATTTTAAAAAATATAAAGATTGATAGAGAGAGAGAGAGGTATATATATACTGTAGTAAAAAAGGGACAGATCGCCATATGACTAGCGCTCTGGACCTCGGTGATATAGGTTAGAGTCTCGGTGGTGCCATAGATGTGTGCAGTGGTTTGAAATCCACTTTAAACGATAAGTTTAGGTGTAATATGGTTGTTGGACGTAGGGCTGACAACCCTACCCCATAAAAAGAAAACATCTTCTGTCTCGAAATCTGCTAGCACACAGATGGCCTTGGCCTATGATGAGGCTGTTGCGCCAATGATGACGATGATATATTAAAAAAGTTAATAAAAACTAAACTTGGAAAAAAATTTATACCGTACCTAAAATAAATTTTTTTATCGATTTTCCATTGTAAAAATCTTTAACCTTTAAAAAAAACTCTTTATGGACAAAAAAAAAATTCAACACAGTATTTAATATTTTAAGAAGGTTTATTTCGTTTTTATATCTTGTGCACACTTTAAGATAATTACACCAGGACCTACAGTTTAACGTGGATTCCGAACCACTCACAAACATCCATGCCACTGCCAATTTTAAGAAGGTAGCATAAATAACAATGGATATAAAGCACTTATGGAAATAGAGAACTTATGTGTTATTTAAACTACATGATACAAATAATGTTTTTTTCCGATTAAAATCTAACATTATATAATTACAAAACACTATATAATTATAAAATTTTATTTAAAAGAAATATTTTACTTTCATAAATAAAAAAAATTTTCATTGTTAAATAAAAAGCTTCATTGGAGTCGGTTACTTTATGTTTGAATGGTATTCTTCTCTACAGAGAAAAACAATTGACAAAGCCTACATTTACTACAATTAAAAAAAGAAACAAAAAAGAGAGATAGAACAAAATTATATACCATTTCGATAATTTATTGATAGAGTGTTCTCCCAGAATTCAAAAAGTACAATAATAATTCGAGTAAAAGAATAATCAAATATCATCGAGTTTTCAATTACTACTGTTCATGGCCATATTTAACCAATATTATATCAATTCAAAGAAACCTCGTTTTATTGTTCTCGTGTATTTTTTTGCCCCCAATGATATTTTAGCATGCATAATGAACAATGAAAACGATTGCTTATTTTGAAGATAAGGCACTAACGTCTTTCAACAAACGATACCATTGAAAGCCAAACGATATAAAAGCTGTTCAAGGAAAATAAACAATACCAAAAGATATGGAGTTTAGTCGAGTCATTGTAAACAAAACATACAAGCAAAGGGTATCGCTTGATTATTTTGTTTATGAAATTAAACAAAATACTATCAGAATTGACTTTTATATTTTCAAGCATATCTTTTACATGTTGTTGCTTTATTTTTTAAATTTATTCAGAGTTTTAGAATTGATGTCAGCGGTTTTCATATTATTTTAATAATTATAAACAAATAAACAATTAATGTAGAGTCTATTTTCCATGTCTATAGCATTAAAAAAAAATGTTCATATCTCAGTTTACTTGTAATTATAAGAATATTGCAATGCAACAATGCTTAGATTTTAATGTATCAATAGCATTGACGTAATGTATAGAAATATATTTGTTTATAAAATATTTAAAAAATATTTTTTTTAAATATAAAAAAATAAATTAAATAAAAAAATTTTTTTTAGTTATTATGTTGTTGTTTCTTATCCCACTTGGCTGGCCAAGCCCACGAGCCCACACGTGCTCATGATTGAAGGGGAAGGAAGCAGCTTCTGTTGTGATGGAGCACCCGATAGGTAGAAGCCTGACTTTTGCTCCGTGACGCTCTTACAGTCATAGAAGACCGGGACCTACGGCTTAAAGTGGATTCCGAACCACTACAAACATCCATGGCACCGCCGGGATTCGAACCCGAAACCTGTGGCACCGAGCGCCAGAGCGCTAGACACTCGGCCACCATTCAGGTCCCAAATTTGCCAACGGCTCGCGGTGTTCCCAGGTGGTCACCCACCCAAGTACTGACCGCGCCCAATGATGCTTGACTTCGGTGATCTAACGAGAACCTGTATATTCAGCATGGTACGGCCGTTGGCTTTTAGTTATTATTAAAAATATAAGAATAATAAAATATTTTAGTATTTTAATTTTATTTAATTTATTAAATTAATTAATTAAAGATTATTTTAATTTTTTTTATTATAAAAAATTATAAATAATCCTAAAGATAAATTTACATTCGTTCTGATAAGGTATAACTTTCAATGACATTTCTTCTTTATAAATTATAATAATATTAATTTAGATATTAGCTGATTTTTTTAAATATGATCCAAAAAAGTATGTTTACATTTTTAATATTCATTTAAGTATTATTATTAGTTTTTAAACCCTTGAACTACATTGTTGTGCCAGATGCTTTTTATTTATGAAAATTCTCTTATATTTAAAAACATATTGCTGATAAATCGATTGATAGAAAAATGCCAAATTTGTGATTTTCTATTTAATATGAATAAATTCCATTAATTTTATTCAAATGTCATGCATTTTTTGATTAAATAATGTTAGTTCTTGAATGTTAATTTCCTACCCAAAATCATTTGGCTCATTTAGGAGGGACAATTGTACCGTTTCTCATTGAAATAACATGCAATAGTGCCTAACAATATGAGCATTCAGTGTATACTTATATTCATAGAAAAGGATTTATATAAAAAAGTTAATAATTTATTTATAGATAATTTTAATTTCTAATTCTAATTCTTTTTCTCTAGTAACTTATAAATTTTATTCATAAATATTTGACTCAGAAGGGCGGAGGTGCAATCCCTATCCCCAAACGGTAATTTCGTAACTACTGTACAAATCAGACTTCATTTCAATATGTTATGTAATGTTCCCGTTAATTGAATGAATCTAAATAAGTCACAAGGGGTCCATATATATTATTTATATATGTCCATGTATATTAATATATATATCTAGTATGTCATATGCATTCAGGCATGGACAGTTACAATTATAAAGATGATATACTGGATCATATTAGTGTATATCATATTCTGTACTATAGCTATATACAAGATCACCTATTGTATTTTGCATTCATAGACATTAATTATAAAATCTTCTTCATGAGAGGGAAGGGGGAGGACTTGAAAGGACTAGTAAAATGCATCTGTATAACTATGCTGATCCATTTTCTGTTGGGAATCAACAAATATAATTTCATGGATAGGAATCATTTCAATACTTTGCTGCAGTCGAAGCAAGAACGATATTAAGTTATGTAACTGCCAACATAAATTGATATTCAAAAGACTATTAAATTAAAAAAAAGTCTTGTATAAAGAATTCTATAATAATCTCTTACAAAAATTCATAGTGTATATATTTACAGCAGAGAAGCACAATTGTTAGAAGAGATTCTCATACATTCGCTTTTTTAGAAACGATTTTTAACATCTCCAGGATATATTGTTTCAGTTATCCATATTTTTTTAGTGTTACAATTCTATTATGTAACATTAATAATTCTATTATGTAACATTTTTTGTAAATGTCCAAAGAACTGGTGTAGTTATCTTAAAACTATTAGTTTATTTGTGTACTTCAACCTAATTTTTATTACTTCTACGACGTATAGGTTTAGTTTAGTTTGTCACTCTACAGTCATTTTTTGCGCAACGATGTATGACAACGATGCCAATACATATCATATTGTGTAATAGAAATTTATACAAGTTTTATTATGATTATAAAATCTCTTGATTATTTTTTCATCTAATTTTTTGTGTACTTATTTATTTTATGTCAGAACAAAGTTATTTTTAGCTAAACACTTTTATTGTATATTTGCCCGACTCGTGGCTCAGTGGCATTAGGGTGGAGATTCAATCTGCTGGCACCTTCGGTGTAGACACTGTTTCAAAAACGAGGGACTCGATGGTGGTTGTGATGTTCAGTATCTCGCTTCGTTAGTCGGACTACCTGGTGAGAGTTTTCCAAGGTTTCCCCCATAGAATATGCAAATGAGGGGTAGTTACCCTCTAAAAGTTCTCCCGTAAGGCCCTGCCTTTCTTCTTTAGCGACTCGGAGGCAAGTCAGACTTCTACCTACTGCCTCTTTCCCTCTATCCATGAGTAGACTACTCATGAGGTATCCTTCCCGCGCCGCACTGAGGATTAGATACAGCAACAGACCTCACAATTGGAATTTTCAAAATGAACTGACCATTTCTTTTTTATCTTCTTCTCTAAAACTTACCGAAGAAAAAAAAAAAATAAATCAAATAACATATGAAGAAAGTCATATAAACAAAACAGTAAGGATTAGAATTTTTATATCCTCGTGAATATCAAAATCACTAAACGATCTCAATTTGAAAAAAACAATAAAATCCATAAATATTCTAATTTAACTTTGATAAAAGTCATTTAGGAGATAGCCACCGTAAGGAAATTGTCAACGCAATAATTGCAAATAATTGGCTCAACAAATGGAATATTCAGTAACAATGGCGTAGTACTTTGAACATCTTCCTAATGAAGTTATCCGAGTCTTGCACCCGTCAATTATACTTTTCTTTTCCTTACCTACCAAAATAAAATTTATCACCCTGTTTATTGAAACTGAATATCAATTGACCGTCATACTAATAAAAATGCATACATATTGATAGTTTAACCTCATATCGCACAGAAAACAATGACTTAAAATTTAAAATAGAGTCGTCTGTAATATTTTTAACTTATTCAGAGATTGGCGGTGGCAAGGAAATTGTCAACGCTCAATTATAAATAATTGACTCGAGAAATTGATGATCCAGCAACAATGGAAACCGAGATTATTTGGCGATAAAGATAAGAATCTACAAGGTGCGGTGAAGTAAAGAGGTAGATCTTGCAGAGAGATAAGCTCGGTGAAAATTTCAAAGTGGATCAATTTATTGGAGCTTACAGTCACACTATTGTAGGCCAGTCTGTGGTCAAGTATGTTTCGCGGAAGGTCTTAAATTCTAGACACATTTGTTACATTGTACACACTGAGTTGGAAAAATAAAATGAAGATTCATAAATAATTGATCAAAGCAAACTTAATGTTTAATCTCTGGTTAAAAATTAGTACAACTTATTTTATTATCATTCAAATGTTTTAGTATCTAATTTAAATTTAAAAAATTTCTGTTATTATGGCATGGGTTAAATATGCCAGTTTGGCATGCTCTTTATTTAATTGAGATGGAAACATGGGTGAAAAAGATGTAGTATTGTACTCACATTATGATACTCAAAAATATTATTATTTTTCATACTAAATGTAAACTTTATTTATATTTATCATCCCCATATTTCTAGTTATCGTTTTTAACTGTTTGTTGTATAATTACACTATTATCGACAAAGCAAATCGAAGTATTGTTTATGTACAAAAATGGCTTATATACAATAATATTAATGGCCATCAAGTGATTAGATGTTGGCAAATGATTTTTAAAAAATATTATTTTATTGTATTCCAAACATATTTAAAATTTCCATTTTAAAACATCAACAAATAACTGGTTATTGTTAGATAATGCATTAAAATTTGCTAGCTTACCGAGATGAATACAAATTTGTAAATATTTCCAGGCATTAATACAGGGTGATTATATAAAAACAATTCATGAACTTTGGATTTCAGGTATTCTTACAGCGAAATTTTCTATTGGGAACAATTATCTCCCACCATTTCTCGTTTCTATGGCCGCAAAAGTCCCCTGAAGTCATTCTAATAGATTTTTGGCTGTAGTCATACTTGAAATCTAAAGAGTATGCCTTTAATCCGCAAATTGCTTGTGATTTGAAAGATACCATCAGATGTCAGGTTCAACAGATTTTTTTGCCATGTTGCGGCTTGATGGCCAAGTGGCTAAATCTCTGGCTTTTGGTACCACAGGCTTCAGGCATAAATTCAGGCTTGGCGGTGGCATAAATTTTTGTTGGTGGTTTGGAATTTACATTAAACTGCAGGTCCCGGTCCAATTAGCCTAAAA
Organism: Caerostris darwini; assembly: GCA_021605075.1. Taxonomy (NCBI): domain Eukaryota; kingdom Metazoa; phylum Arthropoda; class Arachnida; order Araneae; family Araneidae; genus Caerostris; species Caerostris darwini. The sequence goes on along the minus strand of BPLQ01004179.1, from coordinate 301,020 downwards.
TATGCAAAGAAATGACCGTAGAGCGACAAACCAAATTTTGCCATGGTCCGTGTTTCAGTGCTATCCACCATCTGCAGCATGCAAAGTGTCATCGTGTGTCAAGGAGATCATGTAGAAAATTCGGAAAAACCCAGTAAAATGTTTTTCTTTCTGTTGCTTCTCTGACCTTATATTGGTTGTTTTTACTTTTTTTTTCTTAGTCTGTCTAGAGCCGACGATTTCCGTGTTGCAGTATCGTTCCAACGCTATTTATGGTTTTTCTCAATGGAGATCACATTCCAATAAAAAAGAAGTAGGTGATGCCATTTGAAATTTTCAAAATCTTGTTACTGTAACTGTTATAGCTAAACTATTGTTTTTCCTGTGATTCTTGAACGCGTACCTCAAAATATTTTAAACCAAAATTTTATTCAGTTTCTGTGAACGGTATGATAGCTAAGGATAAGGTATGATAGCTATGATAATTTAGCCGATAGCTACTCATATGTTGAAAAAGTGTTTTTATAACCACCCTATATATATATATATAAATTAATACATTGAAATCATTTGATTAACCACTTTGGCGTTTGGTTTCTAAAAAAAAGCAATCAAATAATAAATCATTTAATCATTTTTAATATGACGTTTCAAAACTCATTAATTTTTTAATCAATGATATTAATTATTTTTGATTATATATTGTTCATATAAACAAAATAAATTTATAATAGTTTTTTTTTCCCAATCGGCAGACTTCAGAAGTTTGTACACCTACGCCTCATGGTTTTAAAAACAGTTTTTATGAAACGATTCAGCAGCAATATTATTCAGAAGGGGGGGATGGAGAATAAATCGCAGCTTCGTAGTACTACACTTATGTATCCTCCTTTTGTTTTTCCGAGTTAAACCAATCAATTCCTAGCGTCGGGCAATCGAGGGAGTGCAAATTTAAAAGACGAAAGGCAACGCTTTTGTTCATTTGATTACACTTTCCTTATCCACACCGCAGATAGATTCCGCTGTGCCTTCGGGAAGATTCGGAAGTGCCCAACCGTTTACAAGTATTGATTTTTTTTTTCTTTCTTCCGCTTTTTTAAACTAAAAAGTAAGCTGGTAATTCGATTGGGTGCCTGTAACACTAAATTGCTTCGACGTGGATCCAAATGAGATTTTTTTTCTTTTCCTTCCCTTTCACTCTTTCCGTTATTCCTCTCTCGGCCTCAGAGTAAAAACCGTTTACTGGATTAAACTCACGATGTTGAAGAATCGGCAACGGTGCTTCGAATATGTCTCGTTCAAATGGAAAGAAGTGTTTCGACGATTAAAAAACTGTTCTTGTACAAGGGGTACTGGTTAGCTTTAGTGTGTTTCAAATTTTTAAGTACTGATATGAGTTTCTCCACGATTTTTAAGTACTGATATCTCAATATGAGTACTGATATGAGTTTTAATTTTTTTTGTTACTGGGGTTACTACTACTACTACTTTGCTACTACAACACAGTACTTCGCATGCGAAAAACTTTTAGTTTACTGACAACTTGTTACATAAAACATACATGACATCAACATGCTTGCATTTTCGCTTGCGTCTGCTTTTGAATGCTTTTTGATTTCGTCTTAACTATCGAAAGAAAAGGATATCATAACTTATATAAAATCAAAAAGAATTCAATGGTTACTACTACTACACCACACCACATCACATCACTGTGACTAGAGGTAAGTTGCCCCTTTACAGTTTGGGAATGATGTGGATGAGAAGTCTGATTCGGCTCTGTGACTCTCTACGTCATGAGACCGAGACCAGAATTCAATGGTTAAGCCTATATAGACGAAGGCAAAGATCTCATAAAACTGAATTCAAATGTATTTCAATTTGAAATAGTTTACCACAGTATAGTGGTTGGTCCACTATCAATTCGATTCCATTTTAATTTGTAATAAAAGGGAAATAATTTCATACTACCATGTAGCTCTAAATGCATGCAAAATTAAGGCAAAAGAAATTTATAATATTAAAATTTAAGTATCAGCCAACAAACTTCCATTAATACTGCAATAATACAATCATTAATGCCATACTAAAAGCTTTAGGTCTCTCCTGTCGACTGTATCTCGTGAAAGGAAATTTTACTGAAGTTCTTAAGCGAATCCCACATATTAAAACAAAGGCGAAAAATCAAGAAAGCAGCCACGAGTTTATGCGATTAGGTGAAATGATTGCTAGTGTGCAAAAATTAAGATCCGTTAACAAATTTTTCATTTGTCCAATTTTTTAAAGCAATTATTATTCTAAATGATGTCTCTTTTACATTTAAATTTCATCAATACTAATCAAACATCATGCATTTATTCATTCAAAAGCCTACCACTAAGAATAATAAAAATCCCCTTAATAATTTCTCATTATTTTCCGCTAGACATATGCAATTCAAAGAAAAATGTCAAAGTCTGCCGAAAACGAAAAAGCTTTGAATTTCTAATTTTCGAATTATTAAATGACATTCTTGAATTTGTGGTTTTGGTCTAATCAGTTTTCACGCGAATGCTCAAAACCACATACTTAAATCTAAATGCACCTCATTTACATTCCAAAGACTTTTTTTTTCTTCTATTTCCATCATTAGTTATAATTCGATACATCGTGGAATTCATTGCATATCCCATGTACAATAACAAAATTCTTAGTCAAATTGCTTGTTAACCACAACAGACGCGCCAATAATCTTGACTTCTGTGACCCTATGCTGTCAGAGTTGGATAGGAATCAGAATTACACGCAGGTGTTTCAAACACCAGCAAGACACAGAACATAACGAGTTTTGTCCATTACTGGCTTGTAGTATAAAACACAAGCTAAAAACACTTTAAGTCTCTGCGAGGCACAGTTTTCGTCTGGTGTTTCGTTTCACCAAGTCGGAACAGACATACTACATGCAGCTTACAGGTCAGTAACAAGCCGTGAGAAAGAAACAACCTGTTTCGACTTGAGCTATTCATGGGGAACGAACAGTTCCCCTGCCTCGAATATTTCTCTCCCTCCCCCCTTTTAACTCTTTTTTGGCATTCCTCCTACCCCCTACCCCTCTCTAGTTCCAAGTCACCCCTTCGATCTTTTCTTTGGTTTGATTTTTATTTTGCTCAATCGTAAAAGGGTCGAAAATATCCTTTTTTTCTTCTTATATGTGTGTGTGATTTTTTTTTAATGCATTTCTTACAAGCCGTGCTTTTAAAAACGGGTCTTCAATGGCTTTTTTGAAGGTTTGGCGGTTTGGATGAAAGACGGCCTATTAATTGCCTCCAGAATAAAGCACACATCGGCGACAATTACAGAGGGATCATCAATTTTGAAGCGCCGAATGAAGTGTTGACAGCTTGTGGACTTGCCGACGAAATTCGCATTTGCATGATTCATTTTTTATGTTCTTTTCCTTCCTTAATGCATTTATGTCTTTTTATTTTTTACTTGGGTTATTATATCGATAGATCACTGATAAATGCATCGTTTGATCGGTAAGAATCTCATAGTTTATGATCTCTTCATAAATTGCAAATCAGACTGTCAAAGGTTTTTTATTTCTTTATTTGTCAGTAACTCGCACGTTCAGACGGCCTTTTTAAAAATTGCCGGCATTTCACCTCGGGTGATATGCTACTGAAACGACTCACGTGTAGTAAATTCAGTATAACCAACTGGGATAAAAAGAAAAAAAAAAAAAAAAAAAAACGAGAATGAAGATATGACTTCCTGGATGTCTTCCAAAGAGTATTAGGCTCACAGTAAAGAACGAAATCATCCACACCTCACAACTGATTTTTGAGAAAATCTAAGAGATATACATATTCAGTAAGACGAGGGCGAAACACTGTTGCCAAAACGAACATGCATGAGCCTTTTTTAAATTGACCAAGTAATCCTGATAAAAATGAACCCATGACCTCTTAAAATAACTCGCATTCAAAAAGCTTTTCTAAATTACCAGGTATTTTACCTCAGGTCATTTGGTACTGAAACCACTCACGTATAGTAAATTCAGAATAAACCAGCTGGAATAAAGAAAGGAACAAGGATGAAGGATTGTCTTCCTGGTCTTCCTAAGAGTAATTCTTCAATGGCGTAATAGCCCCATAGTGAACCAAGGCCGTCTGCCCGCTGGCAGATTCCGATACACGAGATGTTTTCTTTTTATGGGGTAGGGTTGTCAGCCGTACGCCCCGACGCTCTAAGTCATATTACACTGGAACCTACGGTTTAAAGTGGATTCTAAATCTCTACAAACGTCCATGGTGCAGCCGGGACACGAACACGAAATCTATGGCACGGAGCGCCAGAACCAGCATAATCACTTGGCCATCAAATCCCTAAGAGTAATTTGTCTCACAGTTAAATATGAAATCATCCCCACCTCATAAATGGCTGAAACGACAAATATGTAGTAAATTAAGTGTCGCCTAAATGAGATGTGGGGACTTGCTTCACTACCCGTTCTTGGAAGTATTGCTACGAGTAAATGTCTCATAATAGAATAAGTAAGGAAAGGTCCACACCTCACATTGTTTGATAACCGATTCTAAAACACTCAAATTTCAATTTTTGCAAATGCTACTTTTTCCTCTCCATCTAGCGGCCTGATGGCCAATTGAGTAGCACTCAGGCCTTTGGTACCACCACAGGCTTAAGGTTCTAATTCTGGCGGTGGTATGGATGTTTATTAGTGGCTCAGAATCCACGTTAAACTGTAGATCCCGGTCTAATTAGCCTAAAGTGTGCATAAAATTACCATAGAGCGAAAAACCAAATTTCTCCATCATGAATCTCTGAATATGATCTGATATGGCTATTGATAAAATGAGGTAAACCGCAACACCATCCAAATATACCTTTTTTTTTTTTTTTTTTTTTTTTTTTTGTTGTGGAAAAATAATTACTGCATATTTAACGATCGCTTCTGTAGTATTTAACTCTTAGGTCGCATTTTAGAAATAAATGTATTCTTTTTTTCTGCAGATATCATTATAAAAAAATGAGTCTCAAAAATTAAATGATGTCCAAATAGAAATCCAATCAAAAGGAAATTGTTGAATTCGAATACAAACTGTCTGTATCACAAGTACTTTCACCAATATCTAATACAGATTTAACACAATTTGCACTGATGATTTTACAAACAATCTTGACTTTCATCTATATCGCAAGAGATGTTATTAACAAGATTAACATGCCATGATGAATGACCTCGTTAAAGGTTTCGAAATATATACAATGTATACAAGTCAAGAAAGAAACCCACTACATTATTACCGGCAATACATCATTTCTTGAAACGAATTTAATTAAGTATTCAAGGCGAAGGATTAAATATAGTTAATTAGGTAGCTAGTCCATTACAATTTAATGGAAATGCTTAAAAAACCACAGGCTCCTCCCTGCTGAGACAACGTATCGGTTCCCATCTTGAAATAAGATAGGTTCCACCATAATATTCGCTACACGTTTTTCTTATTACTATCTCTTCCGGCCCTATTAATCGTAATATGACACACGAAAAGTCGCCAGGAAACCGAATCTCTCTTTGGTGAATCAACTATTGCTGATTTTAATCGTCTTTAAGCAAACCAAGCGAGGCATTTCTTACTTTTTATAACACCTGCCGAATTTTCCGAACCGGTCTTTGGTTAATTTTTAGTTTATCTGACGCCATCTTTACAACCTGTGATTTTTCGTCTAACTATTAATCACATATCATCTAGAATGTTAAGTGTAGGGAAGGGCATTGACTTGTCGCCAAGCGCCTCTTTTTAATAAAGATATCACCATTTTTTTCCTCGTATTGAATGGGCAGATGCTTTTCAACACAGGATGTTTTTAAAGCCATCCATCAAATGCTTAAGTGTCCCGTAAAAAAGCGAGTCTCAGTAAAGTATTCGAAAGTTCCAAAAATTCAAGGATTATAAAAGAGTTAACACTTAGCAAATATAACAAATGCCTATGAATTCGTTATTTGATACAATACTGGTGCATAAATTTCAATTTTTTTTTAATTAATAAAAGCTGTCCCTAATAAAAAGTTACACAAAAACAGGTGTGTATCATATGAAGAAAACATTCTCATTCGATAGTGCTAGTCAATGCAGGTAATTAGCATAATGCAATCGATTGGAATTTTATACCAGTAATGTATGTCAATATGTTATAATAACGCACTACAGACTCTCACCCGGAGAGGAAGTATATTTCGCGCACCCAGCGCTTAGCCGAGTTTCGGATTTTCGGCTTAGAAGTATAGTCCTTCCACGAAATCTATAATTATTTGTCTTTAAATGTGTTAAATATTGTATGTTTGTATGTGTGTGGTTGTTTGTGCGTGTGTCAATAAAGTTGTGAATTCTCCAACCAGTGCCTCAAGTATCTCACCCCACTCACCCCCAGTTAAATTTGGTTACAAACTGCCTGCAAGCTACCTGCTTGCTACAATCAACCTGCAAGCTGCAATCTGGCGCCCAACGTGGGGCCCGCTCGTATCTCCCCACTACAAACCAACGGCCGTACCATGCTGAATATACCGGTTCTCGTTAGATCACCGAAGTTAAGCATCATTGGGCGCGGTCAGTACTTGGGTGGGTGACCACCTGGAAACACTGCGTGCCGTTGGCAAATTTGGGACCTGAATGGCCGAGTGTCTAGCGCTCGGTGCCACAGGTTTCGGGTTCGAATCCCGGCGGTGCCATGGATGTTTGTAGTGGTTCGGAATCCACTTTAAGCCGTAGGTCCCGGTCTCCTATGACTGTAAGAGCGTCGCGGAGCAAAAGTCAGGCTTCTACCTACGGGTGCTCCATCAGAACAGAAGCTGCTTCCTTCCCCTTCAATCATGAGTCCATATGGGCTCGTGGGCTTGGCCAGCCAAGTGGGATAAGAAACAACAAAACAACAACAAACACAAACTTTTTATATTAAAATCAGTGTCTAAATAATTTTTATAGCAATGTAATATAATATAGCATTGTAACCATGCTTCCACCTACGCACTGGCAGGAGTGCTAGAATGATAGAATTATAACATTTAATTGCTTATCACTTTAAAGGTTCAACATCGTATAATTAACTAAATAAATACCTTTCTTGCGGAATTTTTTCTGTATTATCCTGACATTCAATATCATTTCCATCAAAAAGTATTTATCGCATTAAAAAATAATATAGTGGATCATCGATAAACAACTATTCCCCCACTTCGTCATAAAAAAAATGGTGGTTTAAACGTGGTTATTTTATTAAAAATAACATTAAACTTGGGTAGCGATTTAGGGAGATTTAATAGATGGCGGTTTAACGAAGTTGTTACATTGAGAATTGTATTAAAATCGGGTGGCGATTTAGAGAGATTTAATGGATGGCGGTTTAACGAAGTTATTGTTGTTAAAAATCATATTAAAATCGGGTGGCGATTTAGGGAGGTTAATGGGTGACGGTTTAACGAAGATATTTTATTAAAAATCATATTAAAATCGAATGGCGGTTAAAAACACATAAACAACAGGGTTGAGTGCATATAAATGGTTCCTAGGAAAAAAAAAAGGGTTTTACTAGGTAGAAAGAAATTCAATAGAACAAGTTTCATAATAAATTAAAACGTACATAAGATTAATTTATTAGCGAGACCGTTTAAAAAAAATTATATTTATGTAGAAAAAATAGCTTTAAATGTGGGTGGCTGTTTATTAGGCCGAACATAACGAAAACAAGTACGTTAACTTTCGCCCTTCAACAACAGAAACCGTTTATGCAATCCAAATTCTCTCTTATTTCCCGATAACCTTGCTTTAAGAGAATCCTGAAATGCCTCGAATATCTTAGTCATGGGTCAGCAGGCATCTATGTGAGTGAATTGCCGAATTCCGTTCCTTTAAATAGAGACACGGATTCTTAGATAAATCCTCTCAAATAATAGAGGAGCTTCGAAATTCAACTTCAGAAAAAAAAAATACCCAGTTATTCACATTGTTAAAAAAGCATACGCCAGTAATACAGCTATAAGTTAGGCTCGACTTAACCCCCACCTCCCCCACACAGAATTAAAAGAAATTAAATTTAAGAATAAGAATAAGAAACAATCCATATGAGTATGATAATCTGAACTACTTTATAGCAAGTGAACAACAAATGAAGCACTGTATGACAATCTGAACTAGTCTATACACTCTGGACATCTACATAGGTCAATATATTTTAGCATACAATATTTGTTTCCATTTAACAGAGAATTTTTGCATAACGTTTTTTTATCGTCCGATATTTTTCTTCCTAGCGCGCATGCTCATAAGAAACATTGTACCTATTGCTCATGCTTATCTGTAATACTTCACTACTGAGCTATGAGCATGCGCGCTAGGAAGAAAAAAAATATCGGACGATAAAAAAACGTTATGCAAAAACTCTCTAATATTCATACTATTATACCGTATAATGTTTATTTTATTTTACAATTGCAAGGATTGGCTGATCAAAATGCCATTGATTAAAAATATTGCGTATTACTATTACATAATGTTTTCTTCGTTGTTATTACTAATCAGTACTAAATATATTATTAAAAGTGTTATAATTATATCAGTTATATAATAACTATTCCAATTATGTAAACGAAGTGAATACGTGCTATAGGAATGTTGTGCTACACGAGAATTGCCTACTTTTCTACGCTTGGCATTCGTCTGAGGTAAGTGCGGAAAAAAAAACGGAATTTTCAAAAAGCCTTCGAATGTTTCAGTCATGGGTCAGCAGACAGTTATTTGTGTGCATTCCATTCCTCTGTAAGGTGGCGCGGAATTCCTTGGAAGAAATCCTTGTAAATAATAGATGATCTTCGATTTATCGGCAGAAAATATCGAGGCATTTTATATCGGACGTAAATCACGGCTTTCACCTGTGAATTCCCTCAACTTGGTTTACAACCGCTCCTCGAACAGATAAAGAAATTCGAGCGGGAACGCTGCTGTGTTTCGAATTGGCCGCTTTTCCGATCTATTGATGGAATAAAAAAGAAATATATATATATATGTATTCCAACATATAAATTCTTCCAATAACAAATCGTGAAAAGATTTTTTAAGTTTTGTAAAAGTTTTGCGGCTTTAAATTTATATTATTTCGCAAGAAATGTTATATACATGTGAAGATTTTAAATATAAACATTGCGCATAAAAACATTGGGTAATATTAACACATTTGGGCAATATAAACATTTAACATTAAATATAATATTAAAAACATTGTACGCTAACTGCCTCAAGGAACGTTCAACTTTTTCTGATGTCGTCGCTTACTTTGGGAAAAGAGTAGATTCGTTTGCGACTGTGACAGCATCTCTCTATAACAGCCCGGCAGTTGGACTGCTTCTTTAGAACTTTTCTGATGCTCTCCGTTAAAATGCAGGATTACTTCTCCCTTATATGTTTTAGGGGCCTGATGGCCGAGTGATTAGCGTTCTAGCACACGGTGCCACAAGTATCCGGTTCGAGTCCAGGCGGTGAGATGGATGTTCGTAGTGGTTCGGAATCCTCTTTAAACCGTAGATCCTGGTCTAATAGGATCGTAGAGCGTTGTGGGGGTAGTGTTAATAGTGTCCGTAGCATATCATCAAGCTACATGTGCCCCCTGTATAGCCCACACGACATGCCTTCTTCAAGGCTAGTTTGTATTTGGGCTGTTCACAGGGACATGGTCAATACGACCCAGTCCTCGATGGAATTAAAATAATAACTTATATGTTTTAGAGGGTTCGAATCCGCTGGCAGAGTCATTTGCAGGCACTACTTTCAGGGCCTGAATCGCCGAGTGGTTAACGCTCTGTACCACAGGTTTCGGGTTCGAATCATATGGCCGTAGAGTGTGACAGAGCCCAATCAGACTTTTCACCCACATCATTCCCAAACTGAAAAAAGGGCAACTCAGCTCTAGGCACAGCGATGTGGTGTGGTGTAATAGTAGTAGGCACTACTTTCAGGAAGGTAAATGGAGATTCAGTACTCTATTTCACTACTCGATGGCGATTTCAAAGCGTGTATAAGCGTCAACTCATTATTTTTTATGATTCGGAATTTTTTTATCTCACAGATTTTCATCTATCAGCATCAACATGTGCATCAGAGTCACTAAAAGTGGCAGAGACGGTACTTGTTGGCATTCCAGGAACTTCCTTCATTGAGAAGAACCAGACAATCTTGATAAAACTCATAGAAATTATGGCTGGAGAGGTCGCTGTAGTAAACAAAGTGTTTGGTTAACGGGCCCGTTCCCCGTAATTGCAGGGCGTGCTAGATTTATTGGAGACAACTGATAAAGTAACGTTGTCGGCATATGGTAAACAAAATGACAAGCGTTGGAGACATTTTATGGCTTGAAGAGTGTTTTGGAAATCAGGATGGAATGCTAAATTTATCAGATAGTGGTAGAAAAATCTCTTACTGCTTAAATTCAGCCTAGTCGGTTAAATCAATTGGCTTATCTGTTGTCTGGTAGGTTAAATCAAATGGCATATCTGTGGTCTGGTAGGCTAAATCAAATGGCATATCTGTGGTCTGGTAGGTGAAATCAAATGGCATATCTGTGGTCTGGTAGGTGAAATCAAATGACCTATCTGTGGTCTTGGTAGGTTAAATTAAATGGCCTATTTGCGGCCTGGTAGGTTAAATCAAATGGCCTATCCTTGGTCTGAGTGATTAGATCTGGTGACAAAAAGTGGTCGATATTGATCTCAAGGATCTATAAGACATTGTTATGGATCAATTCGTGAAAAAGGGACAATAGAAAGATATAATTAATAATATGGGTAATATGTAATTAATTACCACTGTCAGGTACCACGCCTTATCTTCAACGACTCTTACGGTAGTGATGGTAATGTTCGTAAGCTCTCGTGTGGATCCCTGTTTCAATTTAATATTTATCTTGGCTTTATTAATTAAAGCCAAAAATGAATAATAATTCAAGCCAAAAATAAAAATAAATAATAATTAAAGCCAAAAATTAAAAAAAAAATTCCTGAAGTTTTACTCTCATGCATCTAGTCTATTTTAGAGTTAAAGCAAGGGTGGGGGGCAGTAAAAATTTAAGGGATTCATACATTCTTGGCAAATTGTTATTTAAAAAAGCCAATTCTGTGTATTTTAAGTTATATCAATGGGATTTTCAATATACATACAGAAATAAGATTATTACGATGAACGATGACGATTACGATTATTACGATAAATGAAATTACGATGAACTGAGGCCATAATATATATAAATAATGGAAACAAGTTCTTTCTTTTTAATTAAGACAACAATCTAGAAGAAAAGGTACCTTCTTTCAACAATGGAAAAAGGGATAAAACATTAACAACAACAACACACAAATTCTTTATTGTTCATTCCCCTACCTTACTGGGAAGAAAAAAAAAGATAATAAAACCCTACACGAACAAAATTAAATAACTTTTTACAAGTTCACGCTGTTTTATTTGCTTTGGTATTCAATAATTTTTACGAAGCAAAAATTAAATTACAATAACACTTTTAAATGCACCCCACAGGGTTATGAAAAGCCATTGTTCGTGGGGATGATTCGAATCCACGGTGCACCCCTCTTCATCTCGACCTCCCCCTTTCGTCTGAGATCTTCTGCTAGCAAAAAGAGGAGAATGGGAAAATCGTCGTCCGTTGGGACCCTTGTGCCGTTGTGGTTGGCTTACTAATATTTGCTGAGAAGTCCAAGGGTTTCTAGAGTACGTGAGGGGCCGTCAAAAAACTGAGATTCGCTTTGGCAGACAAAGGGTTTATTTTTCCAAATATTATAGAAAGCATTGAGATTCGAGTAATTTTTGAATGGATTTAAAAGCAAAATTACACTATTTACTATATGCTGCTCAAGAGGATGATGACTCGATGGTATAGTTTCACACATATTGGTATAACGACGGAGATGAATCAATCTGAAACTGATTCGAATAATAAATAAAATTTTTAACCTAGATTTTTTTTTTTCCTTCAAAAGATTAGTATTTTTATACATTTCTGAGTGGTTTAATAATACAAAAAAATTAGAACCGACAGAAAAAATTAGGTCATACGTTTCAATTTAGAGTATTCGGAATCTGAATGTATCTCCACAATCAATTTAGAATATTTTATCATTAGAAGGCAGAGCTTGATAGCCAAGTGACTATGCGCTCAGTGCCACAGGTTTCGGATTCGAATCCCGTCATTCCGGAATCGGAATCCACTTTCAGCCGTAGGTCTCAGTCTAATATGACTATTGGGTGTAGGGCTAACAACCATCCCCCGTAAAAAGTCAGCGTCACGGAGCCAAGTGTACTACTTCGACTTCTATCTACGGTGTGTGTGTTCTCAAACCTGTGTCTCAAGTCTCAACCTGTGTCTCAAGTCTCAGTTTCAATCCAGAATTGCTCCAACCCACAACATTTATATTTTCTTTGAATTCACTAAATGAACACTTTAAGAAATCTATTTAAAGCACAGAGGATGAAAACTTTTTATATTTAATAATTTTTCATATTGATTTAGTTCAATGATAAGGATTTCAATTATTACAGAAAAATAAATTTAATTAAAAAAAAATTATAATCAATAAAACAAATTTATAAAAATAATAATTATTAATAAAATATATTTATAAAAATAATAATAAATAATAAAATATATTTATAAAAATAATAATAATTATCAAAATAAATTCATAAAAATAATAATAAATAAAATATATTTACAAAAATAATAATTAATAAAATATATTTACAAAAATAATAATTAATAAAATATATTTACAAAAATAATAATTAATAAAATATATTTACAAAAATAATAATTAATAAAATATATTTACAAAAATAATAATTAATAAAATATATTTACAAAAATAATAATTAATAAAATATATTTACAAAAATAATAAAAATAATAATAATTAATAAAATATATTTACAAAAATAATAAAAATAATAATAATTAATAAAATAAATTTATAAAAATAATAAATTTTTTTAAATGTTTCCAACATTTGAGAACATAGTTAATTTTTGCCTTTTAATTGAAATATAAGCAATTTTATTTTCTATAATATTCACAGGTACTTTCTTTTAGATATCTAATTTCTCTTCCAAAAATTTTTCCAAAACCACGGCACTATATAAAAAGTGCCATGGTTTCTTCCGTAAAAGGTTTCGAATCCTGAAACCTCCTTACGGAATCTACTGAACCACATTTCACCACCCCCTTTGACGAATGGAGACTGTGCATAAAAGATCCACCTGGCAAGATATGCTTTTCAAGACTGTCCTCACAAAAGACCTTGGAACTTTTCAATACATAATGTTATTGTGAGGTATTTTTTTTCTTCTTTCCCCACATGGGATGGCAACTAAGGGAAGAATGGAGGTGTGATCCAGACGCACTTTAACCCTTTCACTTCGGAATACTAAATGACGGTTATATCAAAGGGTTGGAAACCCCGACGACCCCTCTTTCGAACCCTTCCCCTCGCTCTTAAACGTTCTAAAGATGGATGATTTCGATCGTGTCACACATGAGATGAAAACACGCCTACCTAGAGGATTAATGGAATTACCCTAATACTTACACGGAGTTCATTTTCATGGTGAAAACACATTTTGTATTTGCCTTTGAAATAGAGATCATATTAAGATGTTATGTTAAGATATATATGGTAAATATTCTTTGCTAGATTCAATATTAACTCCAGTATTATAGTAATAGATAGCTTTATAGAAACAATGTAAACTCTTGAATTTGCTTCCATATTTTAAACTAGAAGATGGCTAAAAATTCATAAGCAAAATGAAGCTTCAATAGCTTTTTACTTTCAGTAAAAGAAATATAAGAATATATGAGCATGAAAATTCTAATTTTATTGAATATATTTGTTTTATAAATATCAAAAAAGAATTTAATCAGATTCTGATTTTCTGAATAAGATAAATTAATTATTTATTTTTAAAATAAGAAACAAATGCTATTGTACATATGTTGATAATGGCATTTATATAATGCCAACGGCTGTACCATGCTGAATATACCGGTTCTCGTTAGATCACCGAAGTCAAGCATCACTGGGGCGCGGTCAGTACTTGGGTGGGTGACCACCTGGGAACACTGCGTGCCGTTGGCAAATTTGGGACCTGAATGGCCGAGTGTCTAGCGCTCTGGCGCTCGGTGTCACAGGTTTCGGGTTCGAATCCCGGCGGTGCCATGGATGTTTGTAGTGGTTCGGAATCCACTTTAAGCCGTAGGTCCTGGTCTTCTATGACTGTAAGAGCGTCACTGAGCAAAAGTCAGGCTTCTACCTACGGGTGCTCCATCACAACAGAAGCTGCTTCCTTCCCCTTCAATCATGAGCACGTATGGGCTCGTGGGCTTGGCCAGCCAAGTGGGATAAGAAACAACAACAAACATGGCATTTATAAAATGTTAGGATTTGATTAACAATTATTTCAACATAGTTAAAACTAACAAATGTAATCCACTAAATTTAAGATGCCAATTGGCTAGCTCTCTGGCCTTCGTTATCTCAGGTTCGAATCCTGACGGTAGCATGGATGTTTATGAGTGGTTCGGAATCCACGTTAAACTGTAGGTCCCGGTTTAATTAGCCTAAAGTGGGCAAAAAATGACCTTAGAGTGATTACTATATTTAATTTAACTTGTGAGCTAGACAGTTAAAAATAAAATTGTTTCATGTTCGATCTCAAATTTTAATCTTTAGAAGATATTTTTATCTGCAATACATTTGTTTTTCGACATTAGATATACGATAGCTTTCCTCAAATTACATTTAAAATTTTCATCTTTGCCTTGGTGGAAGGCAGCTGGTTCCTCCATGCTCCAAGCACCCACTATGTGCGTCGCGTTCATTTCAAAAACACCGATAAAGAAGGCCATTGTTTACTCTGCAGAGCACATTTCCGTTAGACAAGAGAGAGCGTGCACTTCAAAACTTGGGATTATGGTTACCAAAAACAGCACGGTCGGAATTACCTGCTGAGAGCCCGGAAGAACCCAATACTTCCGATCCTGTCTAGGTCTAGACCGGCAGGAATATTTGTAGGGGGTGGAAAAGTTCATGGAAAACTGGATCCATCCCTCTTTGCTCTTTTATTCTGGGCGGCAAACCTCCCCCCTCTGCAGAAAAGGCATTATCATATCTCTGAGGAACTGCCTCCGCTATCATTGTTTACCCAGGTAGGGGAGGCAGACTCCTGCTTCCGGCCATGCATATTCCCATTCGAATTGTTTGGGGGTTAGGGGGGTGGGGGCCCACAACAAACTGACCCCTGCCGAGCACTCAGTGATTCGGAATTCCATCTTCGGTATTGATTCGAGTAAGGGTCCAATAACTTACACCATCATTCTCACTATGGGATCAGCAGGTGGTTTCGTTTGGTGGGAGGGGGTGGAAAAAAAATTTGAAAGGTCGGCTTGGCCTACCCCACTTTTTTTCTTTTTTGGTTTTCAACAACAAGGGGGTTCGATTTTTTGAAATGTGCCGGATTGACTTGGAGATGGTTTGAAGAATATTTTGATGCATAAGTTTTATGTTGCGAATTTTTATTTTGGCTATCATAAAATGCGAAGTTTGTCAGTGCAAGTAAAATCTTCTAGTCTTTAAAGTCATTTAGTTTTAAAGGAGGCTAGCTAGCACCAATGTTGTTGTAGTTGATGATGATGATATATATATATATGTATATAATAAAATGCAAATAGAAATTTCTTACATAATAGCACATGTATGTATTCGATTTGATTTTTGTATTTTTCTATATCCAGACTGGCATGTTGTCACCAGAATATCTATATGATCTTTTGATCTGCAATAAAATAAAAACTTTGAAAATATTTTTCAGATATTGAACAGTTTACTCTTTTCATTAATCTATAGATGGTTCGCATTCTTTGTTTCAATCTGATAAAATAAAAACATTTTATTAATTGTTTTTAATTTAATTATTAAAAATTTTCTTAGTTATAGAAAAAAGAAAACTTTAATCAACTTTTATCAAAATCGGAATTTTCAAAACAATTATATTTTTAAATAAAATAGACGTATTATGGAGCGTGTCGTTTATACGTGTGTAATCATATATACGACATATATAAGTATATATAAGCGTGTCGTGTATGTGCATTCCACATATAAAATTTTATTATAAGTGAGAATAAAAAAGAATGAGAATAATGAGAATGAAAAATATAAAAAAATAATGAGAATAATGGGAATAAAAAACATGAATAATCAAGTTATCACTTTTTATTTTGAAGTTTCTTTTTCTATCGTTCTACAGACTAAAAGTGTTTTTTTTCCCCTCTCACATGAAGAAGGGACGGATCCAAAATATTGAATAAGATTGACCAAAACTACTCGAATGCTATTCAAGGTAAATAGAAGTTTCGCGTGATTTCTGATAAGTATCAGTATTACAATAAAATTGCGTGACTCCGCTCATAAATAGTGAAACCGCGAACTGCCAGATTTCAGCGGGAATTCTCGGAGGTTAACATAATAAGAAAAAATCCTTCGTCCTGTAGACTCTGATTGCCTTACATAGTTTGGCCTTTGTTTCAAAAATTAATTCATTTATCCACTATCTATAGATGTCTTTAATATATTTAAGAAAAAAATATATTTTGTTGGTTATTTGTATTTAAAAATATAGCCTGAATATTTACTTCTTCAAATATGAAAATAATGCAAATCAGAAGGATAGCAAAAAGTGCATAAATAGATAATCTTTATTGATAATATTAATTAATATGAGACATACAAAATTCCTTTCAGTTTTGTAAACATTATTGTTATGTTACACCATGTTAATTTAAAGTGACCGGACATTTTTTAGCGTAAATCGAGAACATTTATAAAAAATTAAAACCAAAATGCATTCGATTCCTTTTTATTACTAATATTTTGATCAGGCCAAAATTGCAATCCTACAGGCTCTGCTAACGTACATGAGATCTCGGGTTCAAATCCGCTGTCGGCGTCCGTGGTAGTCGTTGTTTTTAGAAACGAGGCGACTTAATGCGATTATCACGAGGTGGTGTTGTTGTGATTAATATTCCTCAATGTCCTACAGCGTGGGACGCAGCAAGAGTAGTCAACTCATGGATGGAGGGAAAGGGGGGGGCAGCTTCTGTTGTGATGGAGCACCCATAGGTAGAAGTCTGACTTGGCTCCGTGTCGCTGAAGAAGGAGGACTTTGCCTTCCGGGAGGATTTTTAGGGGGAAACTACCCCGCATTTGCCTATCGTATGGGAGAAAATTCGGAAAACTCCCGCCAATTAGTCAGACAAATTTGGCAAGTTGCTGAACATCCCAAACGCCATCGAGTCTCCCCGTTTTTGAAAGAGTGTTTACCACAATGCCGCCAGCGGACTGAACCTCAACTTAAAGCTCACCAGCGGCGCACATTGCCACTAAGCCACGAGTCGGACTCACGAGGTTATATAAGTATTTAGCATCAACAGTTCAGGCTATCTGTGGGGATTTTTCAGGACTCTTGTTTATATTGCAGGGAAATACTTTTAGATACAGAAAAAAAAAAAAAAAAAATATAAACACTTTAAAAAAAAAAAAAATAGCGCTTTTTTCTTTAGAGTTTCTCTAAACATTTTTGATAGAAGAAAAAAAAAAAAGAAAAAAAGAAAGAAAAAGAAAGTACAACTAAATGGATGTATATGTTAAACCCATAGTTTCATGACAATTAGAGTTTTTTTTTTCCTGTAAAACTTTTAATATTCTTAAAATGTGTCACTATAAGATTATATACTAGACGAAAGAAAGGCGCAGTATAATAACTGCTAGTTGATTATCGTCACAAATTAGATGATTGACAAATTTTGACAGTATTTATAAATTTTCTGCTGATGGATCTTGTTATTCTCTTCAGGCAATTTTTCAGACCTCTTTAGACAATTTTTATAAGGGCCAAGAAAATGGGCGTTGAGAAATCTATTACCATAGATAAGATTTCTGACGGCTGGAAAAGAGACGAACACTTCACATTGCTGTGTGATATCGCGATTTATTTGTCAATGTTTAAACACGCATCTCGAGTTCTTGGACCTCTGTCCTTCAACATTCAGTAATTATTATACAATTTGACATGAAGTGAAAATGTTTGTAATAAATTCAATCTTATCTTATATTCAAAGCAACCGAAGTTCGAGTGTTAGAATGGATGTATGGCAAAAAGAAAGTCTTCAAGATTGACTTTAATTTATTGTTTGATGATTGTCTAGTCTAGTCTATTGCTCGTTGGAAACTCGAAAGATCTTGGCATTTAAACTATTTAATTATTTAAATTCGTTTTTGTTTTTAGCTTATTTATTTAAAATATTCTTAAGAAAAAAATTGAACTAGCATTTTAATAATTTCACAAAGACAAATATGAATTTTTTTTTTTTTTGGTCGATTTATTTGTTTGTTGTTGTTGTTTCTTATCCCACTTGGCTGGCCAAGCCCACGAGCCCCTATGGACTCATGATTGAAGGGGAAGGAAGCAGCTTCTGTTGTAATGGAGCACCCGTAGGTAGAAGCCTGACTTTTGCTCCGTGACGCTCTTACAGTCATAGAAGACCGGGACCTACGGCTTAAAGTGGATTCCGAACCACTACAAACAACCATGGCACCGCCGGGATTCAACCCGAAACCTGTGCGCCAGAGCGCTAGACACTCGGCCATTCAGGTCCCAAATTTGCCAACGGCACGCAGTGTTCCCAGGTGGTCACCCACCCAAGTACTGACCGCGCCCAATGATGCTTCACTTCGGTGATCTAACGAGAACCGGTACATTCAGCATGGTACGGCCGTTGGCCCGATTTATTTGTACACAGTGTTATTAAAATCTTTGGATAAAACAAGAAGGGGGTTCGAGTTCCGCCAGTGCCGTGGATGTTTGTAGTTCGGAATCCACTTTAAACCGTAAAGTGGACTTTACTTTAAACAGTTACTTTAGTATGCTGGTCTTTACTTTAAAGCACTTTAAACTCCCGGTCTAACATGACAGTAGAGCGTTAGTATAGGGCTGATAACCCTATCTCGTAAAAAGGAAAGCATCTCCTTTTTCGGAATCTGCCAGTAATCATTGTCTAACATGGACTTTAGTGGTAGGTAGTATCTATCATAACTATAATTACTATGTAATATTGCGTTGCATTCTAATTTTAACTTCAGAAAAATGTTACTTCAAAACATGTCCAACAAGCTCAAATCGTCAATTCTTATATTATTTATTAACTTTATCAATTATATTACTTATCAATTCTTATATTATTTATTGAACATCTCCACCCTTAAGCATACCGAAATGCAAATTTCATTGCAAAGGTCCGGTAAATACAAAGCTTACTTGGCTTATTTAAGCAAGCATCGTTTTTGTAAGCTTTACATCCTCTATATTTAAAATCATTACCATGTTACATGATATCACTGACTTACGAGATATCAGTGGATTTTGTGGTAGATTTGTGTGACATCTGCAGAAAATTAAGTTAAAAGGCCACAAGAATTCCTTGATTAAAAAAATTATTCTTTAAAAATTCTTTTGTTTGATAATTTTTTTCTTTATTGTTCATCGATTTTTCAGCAACTTTACTATTTTTAAGCAATTTTTAATCTTTAGTAAATGTAAAATATTTTTATTTATCCATTAACAATCAATTAAGAAGTCATCTTAAACTATTCAGTACTCTAATTTAAGATGAGAAAGTTAAAGAGTTAATTTGTACTTTTTTGGTTAATTTACTCTTTTGCTGTGCCAATTGCCATGTTTGGTTTGTAGCTCTACGGTCATTTTGTGCACACTTTGGGCTAATTAGACTGGGACCTACAGTTTAACGTGGATTCCGAACCATTCATGCCACCGCCAGGAGTGCCAATTGCCAAAGAAAGTACACCAGGTGTGTTCAACGCAAAAATACTGCTTACTACTTAACAATAATTCAATATAAGTTATAAATCATTGTTAACTTATAAACTATTCTTAAGTTATATTATTATTAAATTAACAATAATTTATAACTTAACAATAATTCAATCAACTTTGTCGCTTAGAGTCGTGTTACTTCATCATCACTATTTCCGTTATTGATATTTTTTTTAAGGTATACAAATTAGAAATGGCTAGAACGTGAACGGTACAGGACCCAGCGGGTATGGGGTTAATAAAGTTCATGTGAAGACAAAGCGTGGTCGAATGTGAACACCATATTAAGGAGTCAATGGCTGGCAGCAGCAAAGCCAGACGCAGCTGAAGGCTGTCTGCCACATTAAGGAAACATTAAAACTGTCCACGGAGGAGGGAGACAAAAAAAAGTGTAATGGGAACAGCCATCTTGGGGGGTTACGAGGGAGGGAAAAGGTGATGAAGGGGGAGACAGCAGCTGTCACAAAGCATTATTTTAAAAAGGTAAAGAAAGGCTGGCCGGCAATAAAGATTGGAGGGAGGTTTTTGTGAAGCAAGTCCTGTTGTGCAAAAACTGTTTTTGTTTGGCTATTGATTTTTTAAAACAAAATTGTGGTTTAGATGGAGTGTAACAGTTTATTTCCCTGTAATAGAGTAAATGCATATTTATTCAAATTAAGTAAATTTTGCATTAAATTCTAAATAATTGTAATTTCTCTTACAAGTAATTTTTAAAAGATTTCCATTATTAAAATTTTTTTATCGTTGTTTCAGCTTTCAATACATAATAAGCGAATTCATCTGGTAATCATAGTTTGGTTTGTAGCTCTACGGTCATTTTTTGTACACTTTAGGCTAATTAAACCGGGATCTACAGTTTAACGTGAATTCCAAACCACTAACATCCATGCCACCGCCAGGATTCTGGTAAACAAGGGTAAATTAAGATTCCGAATAATTTGAAAATATATGGAGGTGATAAACATTAGAAGATAAAATGATGAAAGGGGGATTTGGTTTGCAATTCTACGGTCATTTTTTTTTTTTTTTTTTGCACACTTTAAGCAAATTAGATCAGAACCTACTGTTTAACGTGGATTCCGAACTACAAACAAACATTCATGCCACAACCAGGATTCGAACCTGAACTCTGTGGTATCAAGGGCGAGATAGGAAATTTTACAATTTAAAAAAAGGCACCAAACACAATGGCATACATTTAATAAAATGCTTAATAGATACTTTTTATTAAGTTTCTCGTGCATTTCCTTGTCTGTTTCGTTCTGCCATGTTATTTATTATTAGTGTAATTTATTTCTGTGGTACTCGAAGTCTGTGGTACCAAAGGCCAGAGCACTAGCCAATTGGCCATCAGGCCGCTGTTCCAAGTTGAAAAATGCAAAATAGTTGTGCCTGATGGAAGATGCAAGTAATCCATAACAAAGTATGTCAAGACTCGTAAATTCATAACAATGTTACAAATGTTACGAATACAACAAATGTTATGAATTAACAAATCATTTGTCAGTCTTTTTAACCCTAAAATTCACGCAAGAAGTAATTGTTTTGATAGAGGGTACAACAGGATTTGTAAAAAAACAATTTGATATACATAGTCTCGTCGAACATTGGCTGCCTGATAGTCAACGGCGGAGGAGACCGAGTATAGCGCTCTGACCGTTGGTACCACAAGCTTCTGGTTCGAATCCTGGCGGTGCACGGATGTTTGTTAGTGGTTCGGAATCTACTTTAAATTGTAGGTCCTGGTCTAGTTATCCCAAAGTGCGCACAGATTGACCATAGAGCGACAAATCAAACCCCTAACAAAGATAAAAAGTGCATTTTGAAAGGAAATCAACTCTTTCATTATCATTTATTCCAGACTATTTAGGATGTTTGGGAATTCTAATTTTACGTGAATTTTGCAACACCCCATTTATGAGTTTATATAACATTGCTATTCATATGAACTAAAAAAATATCTTTAGTAGTAAGTTAAGAATATTTTCAAAAATTAGCAAGAAATATTACACAAATCATAATTTTTAGACATGCAAACATTATCAATCAAATTAATTGCTAGCAAACAAGTGTAAGAAATACCAATTACTGCAATTTTACCTAGTTAAATGTTAACAGTCGAGGACTTATTTATTAACATCCAGTTAAGAATATTTCCGAGTCTCCATAACCTAAATCGGTGTTAAATCTTAAGCAATCAATCTTCTAATGAAGATTGATTGCTTAAGACTTGACTTAAGATTTGCTAAGGAGTCAAAATTATCCAAATCCAAACGATATTAATTAAGTTACTTGTAGGCTGCTGCACGATTATGTAAATAATCCAGAACAAATATTAAACAGATATATAAAAATCATTAAATTCATAAAAATCTAATATTTATAATAAATAACGAATATTTATATATCAAGTTAAAAATATTTTTAGCCTAAGGATCAGTATCGTAATTTAAAGCTGAATTTTGCAATTTTGTTAAAATTGAAAAATACCCAAATATTAAGAATTTAATTAATGTGGAGTCATTAAGTAGAATGCAAATGAATGGAATGTTTTAATTCGTTAACTCATCACATATATTATTTATATAACATAACATAATCAATCGAGAAATTCTTTACCAATATCCAAATATTAACAATCAATATCACAAATAAGCCAAATATCACAATTTTAGACATAGTTGTTAAAAATGAATATATCCCAAATATTAACAATCCAATTAATGTGGAATCATTAAGTAGAATACAAGTGAATGGAATGTTTTAATTCGTTAGAACATCACGTATTTTAAATAACAAATTGTAATCAATCTAGAAATTCTTTATCAATATCCGAATATTAATAACCAACATCACAAATAAAGAAATCACGATAACCAAATATCACAATTTTAAACATAGTTGTTAAAAACGAAAATATCCTAAATATTAACAATCCAATTAATGTGGAGTCATTATGTAGAATGCAAATGAATGGAGTGTTTTAATTCGTTAGCTCATCAGATATATTATTTACATAACAAAAAAATCAATCGAGAAATTCTTTACCAATAATATCCCAAATATTAAGAATCAAATAAATGTGGAGTCATTATGTATAATGCAAATGAATGGAATGTTTAGTTCGTTAGATCATCATATATATGTAATAAAATGTAATCGATGAAGAAATTCTTTATCAATATTCAAATATTAACAATCAGTATCACAAATAATCAAATCACAATTTTAGACATAATTTTTAAAACGAAAATATTCCAAATATTAACAATCAAATTAATGTGGAGTCATTATATACAATTCATATGAATGGAATGTTTGAATTCGATAGATCACCACATATATTATTTACATAACAAAATATAATCAATTGAGAAATTCTTACCAACATCCATTTAACGACATTTATCAACTTCTGCACTCCTAATCTCGAACAAACGGTAGTTATCAAAATATCCCAAGCGGCACCAATCAACTTAAAGAATCGCCATTAACCATGTATGTATCAGAATACAAATGCACAGAATGCTACAACTCATCACATCTGCTACTTATGTAACCAAATGGTGCTACTAAAGAAATCGCCAGCTGATAGCAAGGTAAGCTGGAAGATTCAGAGCTTCTGCAACTCAAGTCAAATCTTGGACAAGCGATAATTATTGGAAGCCAAAATGTCTCAAGCTGTATCAATCAAGCAATGATGCCTCAGCGTCACGCAATTGTGTAAGTAGCCCACAACACCTCAATTATCCGTGGCCAAAAGTAAAGAAAAAAGATCATTTGGCAGCAAAATTGGCATTCGTGTCCATCCGTCATTAACACAATTGTTCTTTGCTTTTTTGCCTTCAGACAAACAAAAACTGTACCTCGGAAGAAGAAAAAAAAAAAAAAAACCGCACAGATAATCACCTCCGTGGGCATCTGTTTACCCGGAGATGTGCCAACTACTGAACCGGAATGAACTGGAAAAGCAATAATACAAATAAATCGCCAAAAAAAAAAAAAAAAAAAAGAACAAAACGTTAATTGAAACACCAGGGCAACTCTTGGCAAATGGCAAGGAAAGCAAATACCGAAATGGGTGCTTGGGACGAACTGGAGGGTTTGAGCAATGGCAAAAAGAAAAAGGTAAAGTGGTTAAGCATGCAGTAATTCATTTAGAAAGTAGATTGGTGTATTGTGCGCGACTCAATTATGTGGAAAGGATTTGAATGGATAGAATGTTTCTATTTCTATAAATGGCTTCCACACGAATCTGAATCATGTAGAAATTCATGCATAGAAGATTAAACTTTTTCTTTATAGAAATTGTATCATTTTTGGTGCATGCATAATTTTTTTTAAATAAGACTATAATTGCTTATATACGCGAATTTTTTTTTTTTAATGCAGCTGGCAAACATTTAGGCAGTTGTCTTGGAGGTCTTAAGGCTGCACCTACGTTACTCACTTAGTACTACCCAGCTTAGTACTATACATTTAGCGTATAGATTGAAGATAAGCTACGGACGCGGAGTAACAATGCACTCGCAACGCTCTACGATACTGTTAGACCGGGACCTACGGCTTAAAGTGGATTCCGAACCACTACAAACATTCATGTCACCGCTGAGCTCGAACCCAAAGCCTGTGGTGCCACTCTAGAGCTAGTCACTCAACCATCAGGCCCCGAATCCGCGAATTATATTTAAAGAAAAAAATAATTTCTTGATGTGGATTGTAGACCGCTGCGTATTATCTGAAAACTGTTTCTCAGAAAAAATTAATCCTGAAAAATCACTGTTTGAAAATACTTCCCATCGAAGATAGTAAATAGAACTTTTGTGTAACGAAGAAATAAACGAATATATTTAAAAATATATCCGTTCTATTTGAAATTGAATAGTTTTAAAATATTGAAGTTTCGCGATATGTTCATTCTTTTCGTGTTATTGAGACTAATTCTTGCAATCACTAAGAATGGAGTTAACTAAAAAAAAAAAAAAAAAAAAAAATCTTTCTTTGTTATACCATAATTAATATATGAATGTCCCTCACGATATTTCCTCAAAATTGAATTTATAAAATGTTATTAATTGAAGAATGTGGAATTTCTTTTATCATTTTGAGAGCAAAAATATTCTTAAAAACTGGAAAACGTTTTTGATATTTTAAATTATTAAACTCCGGGAATAAAAATTTAAATTTATTGGTGCATTGTACATTCTCTTTCATATAGGAAAAAAAAATCATTAATCTGTTAAATGACAACTCTATTATTTGGCATTGAAATCACACGATGAGTTTATTCATATGATTAATAAAATTTGAAAGGGCCTGATGGCCGAGTCACTAGCTCTAGCACTAGTCCCAGTGGTGCCATGGAGGTTTTAGTGATTCGGATTCCACTTTAAACCGTAAGTCCCATTCTAATATGACCAGGGCCTGAATGACCGAATGTCTGGCGCTCTGTGTCACAGGTTTCGGATCTGAGTTTCGGCAGGGCCCTGGATGTTTGTATGGGTTCGGAATCCACTTTAAGCCATAGATCTCGGTATAATATGACTGTAGAGCGTCACAGAGACTAGTCATATGTGGCTAGGCCAGAATTATATAGACTTCTCACCACATCATTCCCAAATTGTATAGGGGCAATTCAGCTCTAGGAACAGTGATGTGGTGTGGTGTGGTGTGATATAGTAGTAGTCTAATATGACTGTAGAGCGTTGAGCGTGAGGCTGGCAACCCTACCCTATAAAAAGAAATCATCTTATGTTTCGAAATATACCAGTAGGTAAGCGACCTTGTCCCACTATGTGTCTGCTGCGCCATTGAAGAAGAAGAAGAAACATTTTTTTAAGTTGCCCTGGCGGCAAAACTCTTGATTTAAAATTCATAAAACCTTACATTGTTGTTGAATAATCCTCAATGTCCTGCAATGCGGGACGGACATCCCATGAGTACTCTACTCATGGATGGAGGGAAAGGGGGCAGCTTTTGTTGTGATGGAGCACCCGTATGTAGAAGTTTAACTTTTGCTCCGTGACGCTCTTACAGTCATATGAGACCGGGATCTACGGCTTAAAACGGATTCCGAACCATTACAAACATACATTACACCGCCGGGAGTCGAACCCGAAACCAGTAGTACAGTGCGCCAGAGCGCTAGATACTCGACCATTCAGGCCCATAAACCTTACCTTATTAATACCATACTTCTAAAGAGATATTTGGAAAACGATTTCTATATAAAAAAATATATATATATATAAATAAATAAAAGAGTGTCGTCTGCGAACTTCGCTCTCTCGCGGAATGAACGAGGAACGAGTCTTTTGTCTCGTTCACATGATCCACATTCCCTATCTGAAGCATTGAAGGCGATTATCTCCGAATTCCCGGCTAATCGAGTGTAGACACTCGCAATCTTCGGGATCGCTGGAGTCGTCTCGCGATTTGTAAACAATGGCAAGGCAACAAGAATGTCTGGGAAAAAAATACTCAGAATTTGTTATGACATGTGAGTTTTTCCTATTGTGTCACGGCATGCGGAGATAAGGAAGTTTATCGGATCTGTAATGATCAGGTGAATGCAATTAACAATGCTGTTTTGGAGGATTTTTGTAATATTTTTGTTTTTCACAGTATCATGTGAAGATGATTTGTACTACTTTATGTAAGCCTTTGGAAAGTGAAGATTATAAACGTTGAAAGTATGACGTAATCTGTTTTTAAAACAAATGGGAGCTTAGATTATTATTTATTGATAATTTAAACTACTAAATAATTTTATTCATATATCGAGGCGGGGAGTGTCAAAATAAATTTTATGAATTAGGTAACCTTGTATCTTGCTGGCATAATGTGCTAATTTAAAGGTTTTTGTTAATGAAGTGATTTTCTTAATCATGCTAATATTAGCGTTTTAATGAATGATAATGGTAAATGCTATGTTATTCTCAAAGTAAATCACTATCATTTGTATCAACTTTCTTTTAATTTTCAATCGTATTTCAATTTTTTTGTATACAGTACAGAGTGTTATAGTTCTAATGCAGTTGGCACTACAAAGATAGTTAACCTTTATGCCATAAGCAATAGCTGCGCCAGTGTTACTTATTTAGCCCTACCCAGGGGCATGTGTAGCTCGAAGATATGCTACGGACGCGAGTAACACTACTCCCACAACGCTATACGATCCTATTAGACCGGGGACCACGATTTAAAGTAGATTCCGCACCACTACCAACATCCATGGCACCGCCGGGACTCGAACCCGAAACCTGCGCCAGAGCGTCGATGTTTCTAATTTCTGTATAATAAGTAAAAGATTATAAGTGTGTATATAGAAGTGTATAATAAGTAAAAGATTGTCTTGAAATTCTGAGTTTGAATTTGTGGAGATTATTAATACATAATTAAATAAAAAAATCTTGGTAAATAAGTAAAAACTCTTATGATTTGTGGAAAATTTTTTTTTTTAATTTATTTATTTTTTTGCTCCTCATAATTTACGTAGTAAACTTTACTCAGAGCTTGAAGAAGAAAAATTAAAGCACAAATATATATATATATATATATATTCTGATTCAATTTTATCGAAGTTCGTAAATAAGTTATATTACAATCTAAAACTTATGGTATGAACTGGTTTAAATATGAAGAGATTTTTTTATTTATTATATATAAAAAATTATAGAATTTTAAACAATATTAAATTTCTATTCATTCACGTGTTTCTTTTATTATTATTTTTTTTTTATTAAAAATTTTTTTCTCACATTTTTATTAATATTAGAAACATCAAAATCATCCAATTTCTGACAATACATTATCAACAAGAAACAAACAATTTAACCTTTTAAGATAATTAATAAACAAAAATAAAACCGGTTAAAAAAAAAAAGAAAAAAAAAGCCAATTCTAAAGTTTATATATTTCATCGTTAAAAAAAAAAATCAATATCAGTGCAACCAAATAAAACATAAATTACGGCAAATATAACCTTATAGGAAAATGAACAATAAATTATGTTGTTGTTGTTGTTGTTTCTTATCCCACTTGGCTGGCCAAGCCCACGAGCCCATACGTGCTCATGATTGAAGGGGAAGGAAGCAGCTTCTGTTGTGATGGAGCACCCGTAGGTAGAAGCCTGACTTTTGCTCCGTGACGCTCTTACAGTCATGGGAGACCGGGACCTACGGCTTAAAGTGGATTCCGAACCACTACAAACATCCATGGCACCGCCGGGATTCGAACCCGAAACCTGTGGCACCGAGCTCCAGAGCGCTAGACAATCGGCCATTCAGGTCCCAAATTTGCCAACGGCACGCAGTGTTCCCAGGTGGTCACCCACCCAAGTACTGACCGCGCCCAATGATGCTTGACTTCGGTGATCTAACGAGAACCGGTATATTCAGCATGGTACGGCCGTTGGCACAATAAATTATTATCTATATAAATAAATTTAAAGAACAAAAATTAAATGACGACTATTAAATAATTTTAAATCGTGCAATTCTTTTAGAAAGAGATTAACTTAAATAAGTAATTAAACAAATCAAAAAACTGAATTTTATTTTGATTAATCCATGTAATAAAACATCAAACAAGAAGAGGACACAACAGTTATTAGCAAAACAAAAACAAAATTCAATCTTGGCAGCTGTTTTTTTACACATCTGTAATTAAGCAGACACTGGTGAAAAGGAAATATAAATAAAGAGAGAAAGAAACATATTCATGTACAGTTATAAAAACATCCATTCTAACTGAAACAATCGTGACAATTATAATCAGATACTTTAATGTTGGAGAGATATTTAGCACATGCATTGAAAGAGAAATTCTTCCACGATTTTTCTCCTTAATAACAAACCAATAGTTTGCTCACATGGAGATAGTTATAATAATAATAAAAAGCAGGGGGATTTCTAAATGTACTTGAATTACCATATGCTAACACTAACTAGGGCAACTATTCTGTGTTTAAAATAGGTTTAAAAAAAAAAAACTGAAATCAGATCGGCAAATTTCAACTTATCATGTGTGAACATTCGAGAACGAATGAATAAACTCAGGAATATAACAATGTTTAATAATGCAAGAGATATATGAAGCAATTGATTGGAATAGTACAAGAATGGCCAAATTCAATAGCTACATGAATATAGCAATGTTGAATAGATCAAGAGCTTCATGAAGAATGAATTGTTCAAGAATCTCTAAAAGAATATACAAAAGTAAGATAAATACAGTCGTAAATGAAGAATGAATATTCCAAATTTTATAAGAAACATTATAACATTCAATAGCCAAAAGAATATATCAAAGTTTGAAAATTCAAGGCATAAATGAAAAATGAAGTATTCCAAATGTAATAAGAAGCACTATACAGCTCAATAGGCATGGGAAAATGCCAAAAGTGATAAATATGAAACTTCCAAAAGAAGGAATTGATCGACGCATTAGCTATTGGATATACAAATGTTTTAATTCCCAAGTCAAGATGTGAAAAGTGCTTCAAAACCATACTACAAAACAAACAAAAGCCAAATTCTCCAGAAAATTCCTTAAGATTAACGTTATTCATGAATCATTTCAAGAGATAAGGGGCCCAAAGTACCAATTTCCGCCAAAATTTGTAATGGAGTTTTATTTGCTTGGCCCTCATTTTTGGATAACGTCACGGACCCCTAACCAGGACAACATCATGTTCACACATGATAATAAAAAAAGGAGTCAATTCTAAAGTTTATAAATTTTATAGTTAAAAAAAATTCGTAGTCAGATCTAAAGTTTATAAATGCTTTAGGAAAACTGAGCATTAAGAAAAAACGGACGTTCGATAATAACGTCATGTGCAAATGCAACAACCAAATAAAACAAAAATTAAGGCATGAAAAATTAGTTCAAATATAACCTTATAGGAAAAAGAATAATAAAATATTATTATCTGTATAAATAATTTTAAAGAACAAAAATGAAATGACGGATATTAACTAATTTTAACTCGTGCAATTAACTTAATCGACTTAAATAAATAAATAAAAAAAGCTGAAATTTTTTCTGGATTAATCCATGTAATAGAACATTAAACAAGAAGCAAACTGAAAAGTTATTTCTAAAACAAAAACAACAACAAATTTTCAATCCTGGCAGCTGCATTTTACACATCTGTAATTAAGCAGACACTGGTGAAAAGGAAATATAAATAAATAGAAAAAGAAACATATTCATGTACAGTTATAAACACATCCATTCTAACTGAAACAATCGTGACAATTATAATCAGATACTTTAATGTTGGACAGTTATTTAGCACATGTATTGAAGAGAAATTCTTTCACGATTTTTTTCTCCTTAATGACAAACCAATAACTTACTCACCAGGAGATAGTAATAATAATAAAATAAAAAAAAAAAAAAAAATCAGGGTGGTTTGTAAATGTACTTGAATTACCATATGTGAACACTAACTAGGGCAACTATTTTGTGTATTTCTTCGAAATCAGGCTAAATGCTCGAATCACGCGAAGCCATGGCAGCAACTGTCGAATATGTCAATAGAAGTGCCCCCGTTTCAAGGATAAATCTTTTTAGGTTCTTCCTTAGATTTGTCATTGTAGTAATCGTCAATGAATTGTTTTGTCGTTTGCAGCCCAGATACGAGTGGTTAAGTCAATATCGCCTCGTTTACCAACATTCTTGGCGACTTTGTTTTTCTCTGTCTTTTTTTTTTTAGAATAGGTTGAACTGGCAGACGACACTACATAAAAATGGTGACACAGTTCAATCATGTGATGGTTTTCATTATTAAATCATTCATAGAGGGTCTTATTTAAAATTTTGTTATCAATCTCACCCTTAATTGGAGTTATGAGTGGTATCAAATCTATTAAAAATAATTAAAGAAGATATACAATTTAAAAAAAATAATAATAATAAACAAAATGACAAAATGTTTTTTTTTAATATATCGTTGTTGTCGTATCCCTTATAATAGGAGGGCAGAGGGAAGCAGCTTCTGTTGTGATGCACCCATAGATAGAAGTGTGACTTGGCTCCGTGCTGCTGAAGAAGGAGGGCAATGCCTACCGGGAGGATTTTAAGGGTGGAACTACCCGTATTTGTGTATCGTATAGGAGAAAACCTGGAAAACTCCCATCAGGCAGTCCGACTAACCAGTCCAAATGCTGAACATCCCAAATGCCATCGAGTCTCCTGGTTTCTTGAAACAGTGTCTACAACAAAGCTGCCATCGGATTGAACCTCAGCCCTAATGCTCTTGTGGGGCCTGATGGCCGAGTGGCTAGCGCTCTGGCGCTTGATACCACAGGTTTCAGGTTCGAATCCCGGCGGTGCCATGCATGTTTGTAGTGGTTCGGAACCCACTTTAAGTCGTAGTTCCCGGTCTCATACGACAGCAGAGCGTCATAGAGCCCAATCAAACTTCTCCCCCACATCATTCCCAAACTGTAAAGGGGCAACTCAGCTCTAGGCACAGTGATGTGGTATTGTGTAGAAGTAGATTGGTCTTAGTTGGAGTTATGAGTGTTATCAAATCTATT
Source organism: Caerostris darwini (assembly GCA_021605075.1). Taxonomy (NCBI): domain Eukaryota; kingdom Metazoa; phylum Arthropoda; class Arachnida; order Araneae; family Araneidae; genus Caerostris; species Caerostris darwini. The sequence continues at coordinate 269,489 of BPLQ01004179.1, read as the reverse complement.
AAAAATAATGGGGAAGAAAGAAGATGCACAATATAAAAAAATTGTTTTTGTCAATTTATGTTTTTTTTTAATACATTAATTTTCATATTTCGCTAATTTTTTAAAAATATGTTTGCCTTGAGAATAAATATTAATACAGTCTCATAACCATGCTTCCTCCTACGCACTGACGAGAGCGCCCCCTGTGGCGTTCAGGAAAAATGGTTAGTTGGCTACAGACTCACACCCGGAGAGAAATTATATTTCGCGCATTCCGCGCGTACCTGAGTATCTGATTTTCGGTTTAGAAGTAGAATCCTTCCACGAATCTATACTTATATGTCTTTAAATGATTAAATATTTGATGTTTGTAGTGTTTGTGCGTGTGTCAATAAAGCTGTGAGATTTCCAACCTGTGCCTTAAGTATCTCAACCCAAGTATTTAAGTATTCAAGTATTTTAAGTCCAACCTCAGTGCTATTGTTAAATCTGCTTAGATTGTCCCCTATTGTTAAACCTGCTTAGATGATCTCCTATTGGTAATATGACAATTGTACTGGGACTATTGAATTAAAACATTGAATACGAGAAATAAGAGATCAGCGTTTTACTGTACTTGCTTTTCGTTATAAAATCGAAAACCGACTCCAAACTTTTCGCTTCGAACTTTAAGCTAAATTCTTACTATTATAAATTCCAGAATCCTAACCCACGGATTTGGGATCTGCGACAATGGTGAAAAGCCAGACAAAAATGCAAAAGTTAAAAATCGTGCCGGAATGCACCGCGAATACCACCACGAACCCCACGTCCCAAACTACTTTTACCGTCCCAGAAAGTGTAGTGCGGAGTTAGGGCTCTCTGAAAAGAATTCCATAAAATGTAAAAAGGGAGAGGAGAGCTATCTCCTTAATAAAAAGTGTTTCTCAACAGTAAGCCAGACTGCAATTTATCACCGAAGAAATGTCATAAAAGTTGGGGCATAAAATTGCCGACATCAAATAAATCTCGCGGGAGCGCCATCGATAATAAGTAAAATAAATAAGTTTGGCGCGAGTTATTCGAGGAAAAAGCATACCAAATAGATTTCCGAAGAAAGGCTGCCTTAAAGGTGAGGATTGTCTGCTGTGGCGATATAAATGTCTTAACTCCGGACGTTTATTGTTGTTAATGATAAAATATACCCCACCTGTAAAAGCTTGCAAGGTTTTTAAAGTTGTTATAAATTATCGTTGTATGTTTAAATAATTGCAATTTATTTGTATTAATTTTATTGAACATGTTTCAAATGGAAATGTTTCTTTTTATTGCTATTGTGTTTTTCTAATTCCGTGTTTGTCAGACTGGACACACATTTTGATTTCATAAGTTGGAACATATATCCTCAATAAGTCGTTTCGTGAGTGCATCCTTTTCGCCATCGACCCAAAGGAAGGTTTATTCCTGCCTATGGATTTATAGTGTACTTTCTCGACATAAATACAATTTTCGATTCAGTTTTGTTATGCTAAGCGGGTATCGAATTTGGCTACTTTAGTTCAGAGACCCAACGTAAAGAGCTAATTCAATAACTCAGCACACAATCAGCCCTCAATGTTCATATTAAACACATCTTCATTTTCATTGGTGATCGGCCTGATGGCCAATTGGCTAGCACTCTGGCCGTTGGTACCACAGGCTTCAGGTTCGAATTCTGGCGGAGGTATGGATGTTTGTGAGTGCTTTGTAATCCACGTTAAAGTATAAGTCCCTATCTAATTAGCCCAAAGTGTGCTCAAAAATGACCATAAATCAACAAACAGAACCAAATCTGGTGCAACAGCTCCATAGTCGGCCAAGGCCGTCTGCTAACTGGTACATCTAGCCAGATGTCGGTAGAGTTGTCAGCCCTACGACCAACGCTTAGTCATATTAGACCGGGACCTACAACTTAAAGCGGGTTTCGACCACTACAAACATCCATGGCACAGCCGGGACTCGAAGCCGAAACCTGTGGCACCGAGCACCAAAGCGCTAGACATTTGGCGATCAGGTCCTATTAAACACATATAGGGAATTTTTTTTCGGAGCTAAGAACATATCTTTTTATTCTACAAGATCTGGCGGCCTGATGACCAATTGACTAGCACTTTGGGCTTTGAGACCACAGGCTTCAGGTTCGAATTCTGGAGATGGTATGGATGTGTGGAAGGGGTTCGGAATCCACGTTAAACTGTAGGTCCCTATCTAATTAGCACGAAGTGTGTCAAAAATGACTGTAGAGCAACAAACCAAGCCAACCCATGATGAATTTGATTATTTATTATTAATAAATAATCATTATATTAGTTTGACTTATTTATTATGATGTGGACAAGACATCATCATTAATAAATAAACGCATTTTTTTAGGTCTTTGATTAGCAAACCAGGTAATCAAAAATAACTTGAAAGATTCACTGATTCACTGGTTTTTTTCGGTTTCGATTGGTTTTTACGAGAAACCAGTTATTGATAGTTCTAATTACGTATTGTATACCAATTAAACAAAGCATTATTGGAACACATGGATGAAATATTAAACTTCTTAGAAACTTAACCTTTTAGTGTTCTCCCATATCTCACCCAAAGAAGGCAAGCCCCACTCAAGAAATGTGCTGCCGCCCTAATAGCCCCAGAAATGAGAAGCTAATGTTCCCCAAATGAAGAGATTCTTAACATTAAAGGAAAATCTGTGCCCTGACAATCAGGGGCAGGGGAATTTTTCATTAAGTATCCACCCAGCTACAAAAATTGCTTTTATTGGCTGCTATCATAAGTGAAGTACCGAATCCCATTTATCTCAATCAAGAGGTAGCCCGGGAAAAAGAGGGGGTGCCCCAGTTGGCTTATTATTCGAAGTCGCCCCCTTCCTTAATTGATATAGTGGGATCATTAAGAACAGTTGATTCCGTCCCGACTCATTACCTGCTGCCCTCTTAGTGTGCTAATGCTCGAACTAAAGAGATTGCTTTGTCTCGCCACTGGACGACGGCAAGTGACGTCACTGTGGTGAGTCATCAAGATATGGGAATTCCTTGTTGCCAGATTACGTGAATCCAAAAGTCATGTAGATCCGTTTTTTGAAAGTAAATATAGGTATTAAAATCAAGAATTTAAATAAAGTCTTTATAAAAAAAATTATATCTCTTATACAATTACTTCCTTTATATAACATAAAAAATATATATTACGAGTATAATATAATAAAAATTTAAATAAATCTGATTGGTATTATTACAGATATATAGTAATTTAGAAATTGTGACGTCATTGTATGAGTCATCAAGATATGGGAATTCATTGTTGCCAGATTACGTGAGTCCAAAAGTGATACGCATCCGTTTTTTTAAAAATATAGGTATTAAAATCAAGAATTTAAATAAAGTCTTTATAAAAAAAATTTATAATTGTTATACAGTTACTTCCTTTATATATCATAAAAAAATATATATTACGAGTATAATATAATAAAAAATTAAATAAATCTGATGCATATTATTACAGATATATAGTAATTTAGAAATTGTGACGTCATTGTATGAGTCATCATGGAAATTCATTGTTGCCAGGTTACGTGAGTCCAAAAGTGATATAGATCCATTTTTTGAAAGTAAATATAGGTATTAAAATCAAGAATTTAAATAAAGTTTTTATAAAAAAAAATTATAATTGTTATACAGTTACTTCCTTTATATATCATAAAAAAATATATATTACGAGTTTAATATAATAAAAAAATTATATAAATCTGAGAGATATTATTACAGATATATAGTAATTTAGAAATTGTGACGTCATTGTATGAGTCATCATGGGAATTCATTGTTGCCAGATTACATGAGTCCAAAAGTGATATACATCCGTTTTTCGAAAAGTATTAAAATCCAGAATTTAAATATAAAAATTTTTTATAAAGATTTTTAAAAGTTATACATTTCAATTCTTTATATATTATAAAACATAAATAATATGAGAATAACATAATAAAAAAAAATCTAATGCATGTTAGTGCGGAAATTTAGTAATACATTTTTTTTACATTAACCAAATGCAAAAGTGATTAGTCAAATGACTTTTCTTTAATGATTTTTTAAAAAAATTATTTTTTTCTAAGAATATTTGTTCAAGAATGTGTGTTGAATCTAAACAGATTTGTGCATTTCAAAATATTATTAAGCAACAACCACAACAAATTTTTTTACGCAATTTTAAAATGGAACACATTTTAAGCCATTAATATAGTAAAAATTAAATTGAGTATACAGGAATTCTACTTTCAGTTAAGCGGGTTATTGATAAAAGCTTTGATCTTTTTAATCTGTAAAAAATAGTATCCATACAGAAGTATGTGAAAGAGGACAAACCGGTAATCAAGCATTGTACACAAATAAAAAGTTGTATAACAACAGATTTATTTCACGGAAAACGAAACCTTTGATTTACAGGACTCTAATAAGGCCGATTGTCACGTATACTGGAGAAAAGTGGACGTTAAACTCTAAGAACTTGGATTATCAAGGCATTTGAGAGGAAAATTTTTTGGACAAAGAGTTGGTAATAATAGGACGAGAGGAACAACATTAAAATTATTATGTTATGTAAATTGTTCAACAGTAGGAAGAGAGGAAGATCAAGGGAAAGGTAGGTTGATAGTGGCGAAGAGAATCTTAGACAACTGAAAATTATTAATTGAAAGAGATTGACATTGGAGCGAGACAGATGGAGAGCTATTGTGTTGAAAGCTCAAACCTGTACAAGGCTGTACTGCCAGTAAAGAAAAAGAAGAAAAATCTGTAATAATACGGAAAACATTAAATAACATATTTTTCTAATATTTGAATCTTTACTTTTTTATTAAATTTAAGATGGATCATGTTCGTGGATCTTTATCAAAATCTGAAAAATTTTAAAAAGTAAAATGAGCATATGACAAGGAAAGATACAGTTTGTACATTTCTGACTTAAGGCCTCAATAGATTTAGATTAAGTAATGAATATCTCAAAATGCCTAACAGCACTTGAAGATTTAGTCAAATAAAGACTTAAAATTTTTCATGAAGTAAGATGTTGAAACATTGGTACATTGCAGACTTAAAACCCTCTATGTAATAAAATTTTGAAAATCTGGTGTATTCGAGATCTGATATTGCCAATGAAATAAGATTAACAAAAGAAATGCTGTGTACTTGAGTCACAAATTAGCTGTAGAGAATAAATATGTTAATGACTATAAAGAAGAAAGTGATTATAAAGATTTTTAAACTGGCCATCGAATAAGATTTGAAAAATATAATGAACCCAAGATCTGAAATGACAAGAAAATAAATAAAAAACTCATCTAAACAGGACTCTAAACTACAGACTATAGAATAACAAAAAACCACATAAACTTGAAAATAAATGGATTTACCCGATATGACATTTCGTGGTACATTACTTTTGAAATTATTTCTGATGGCATTAATTATCCTAAAATGATTTTATTTTTTTATTTAAATACTTTAATTTTTATTTAAAATTATTTTATTTTTTATTTAATTACTTTAATTTTTATTTAAAATTATTTAATTTATTTATTTAATTACTTTAATTTTAAATACAAAAATATTTAAAATTAATTTTTATTTAATTATTTTAATTTTAAATATAAAAATATTTAAAATTAAATTTTAAAAAAGTATTTTAATTTTTATTTAAAATTATCATAAAGTTAAAAAAACTTTAATCAATCTTCTAATTTTATAATAAACAAAATAGCAAAAAAATTGTAGATAAAAATTTTTTTGATATTTAAGAATTAATTATTAAAAAACATTGTTTAATGCCAACTGATTTACAGTATTTTTGAATTTTTTTCAAGCTTTCATTAACATTTTTAAACTGTTAAAATTTAGTTAACAAGTTTAAAATATTTTCTTAAAAAAAAACCATGAGTATATTTTTATCATTTAGCCAAATCAGAATTCATAAATTTTTAATAATCATTAAAAATAATTGTTTTGCATAGTGTGAGACGTGAATTTATATGAAATGAAAAAAAAAAAATTTAAATCTAATTTTTAGAATAAACATTTAGGGAAAAAATAATTTGTAAGGGGAGAAAAAAAAAAAAAAAATTAAAAACAATTTTTAAAATTTGTTGGGAAAAAAAAGTAAAAGAACAATGACTAACAGTAGAATTTTAAAACATTTTTTGGGCATTACTCATACCAAGCTTGGGGTTTTACTTCTTTAAAAACTGAATTATTTTAATAAAAATCTCAAAACTGACGTAATCTTTAATATATATTACTGAACCTATTTTGTATATAAAGTAAATAAAGTAAGTATCGATATAAAATATTGCTTTTAATATTTTATTCACAGCACATACATTAAACATTCTTTTATAATAAAAAATATTAAACATATTTCTTTGGGGGTTAGGGGTCCAATATGCAGGTGCATTATGGGAAAACCCCATGATGAATAGAACCCTGTAGGGGGGTTCGAGGATTTAAAACCTTCGAACTTGTTTCCCCTGGCATTGAAATTAAACCCTGAATTAATAAGCCATAAAAATTCATAAAAAAAAAAAAAAAAAAAAAACTCCGTGTGTTGAACGAGGTTTAAAACCTCTCCCCTCTTCACTTTTTTCACTTGGAAGTCATAAACCGGATAATTTATTAACCGTTTAAAATCCGCAAACTCATTTTAAATTTCTTGAATTCAACACTTCAAAATTAAAACACACGCATATTGCCACAAAAAATAAATAAATTCAGGGGAAAAAAATCGTCTGTCAATAAAAAAAGTTTTGCAGCTGCCATTCTGGTAGTGGGAAAAAAAAACTATGCAGCAATACTTTACCATCATTTCCCACTTGAAATGGGGTAGTAGATGCAGGATAATTTTGGTTTTAATAAAGGCAAATTAATAAATAAATAAATAATGTACTTGGGAGTTTTAAAACTACTCAAGACTATTTAGCGAAGAGGGCTATATGCAGAAATTCTTATGGCATATAAGAACTCGTCCTTATAACTTATTTTTATACCCGCAGAAAAGTATGCGCTCTTTATTAAATACATTCCACTGTAGTATAAGGGAAGTTCCACGAAAGGTTATATGCTTTTTCCTTACTTTACATTTTTTTCCATTTATGGTTTTTCCAGGGGTTTTATTTTATTACTCTAGGTGGTGGGGGTTTTATGTACTTATTTATTTATTTTTAACTCTCCGGAAAGTTCGATTTCGAAGTATTTCGGGGGACTTTGTTGATGTTATGTGCGGTTTTATGGCGCTATAGCGCGATTTTTCGAACGAGGAGGGGGAGGGGGAGGGAGGAGGGGTGGTCGAAGATGAAGGGTCTGCATTTTCGAATATTTTTATATGTATGACATTTTACTCAAGATCGTCCATAATGCGGTGGGTTTTTGGAGGCTAGGGAAAGAATGCTTTATGTTCGTTCCTGTTCTAGCAGAGTCCGCAAGAATATATTGGAAATAGCTAACTCTTGAAGGTGGTATGTTTGAAAGTCGTTCAGCAAGAAATTTTAGATATTTATTTAGCTGTATTGGAAAAAGTAAAGAAACAAATAAGAGTTTGATTTTAAAAAATAATTCGTAATTTTGAATATAAATAAATAACTGAAAAATAATTTTTACGTTATTTGAAGTGTAATGGAAGTTTTATTCGAAAGTTTACAAAAAATCTTTTTATTTACTTATTTATAATTTTTTGTTTTTTCATTTTGCGATGAAAAATTATGACTTTTTAATATATATATATTTTTTCGTTTGTCACTCTACGGTCATTTTGTGCACAAGAGGGCTTAACAGACCTGGACCTACATTTTAACGAGGATTCCGAACCACTCACAAACATCCATGCCACCGCCAGGATTCGAACTTGAAGCCTATGGTACGAAAGGCCAGAGCTCTAGCCAATTGGTCATAAGGCCGCATCCCCCCACACATATATATACATATCCTTATCAGTTGACATCTATATATTATATAGTAAGGGGCCCGATGGCTGAGTTGCTAGCGCTCTAGCACGCGGTAGTACAAGTATCAGGTTCAAATCCCGACGGTGCCATGGATGTTTGTAGCTGTTCGGAATTTACTTTAAGCCGTACATCCCGGTCTCACATGATCGTAGAGCGTCATAGAGCCCAATCAGACTTCTCCTCACCCACATCATCTCAAACTGTAAAGGGGCAACTCAACTCTAGGCACAGTGGAGTGGTGTAGTAGCATGTTAGTGGGGTAGTAACTATTTTATATTAAATAAATAAAAATTATCCTTATGAATATATTCATATTTTAAAAAAAATATTTATCACAGTAATTTCAAGTCTTGTAAGTCATCTTAAGGAACTTGTTTGTAAAGTGTGGTGGGAATAATTCATGACGATTTGTGAATTAAAATAATTCAAGATCTATTTGATGAACAAATAATTATTTGATTAACTATTAACTATTAATTTTTATTGGAAAACTAACTATTTGACGAACAAATAACTCACGTTTATATACTCATGCATTAATGATGATTAGTGTTAGCTGAAATAGGAGGAGGTCCCAGGGGCCATGTGAACAGTATATCGTACTTTTCGAACTGAAGTTGGTAGGACCCCCCTCCCCCAATAAAAAAACAAACAAAAAGTTCCATGTTTATGCTGGGGATGGACACGACAAATCTGTAGTCTGGACATTTCTATTGTTGGGCATGAAAAGACAAACAAGAAGATTTAAACATTGAAGATGCCACTTTTGTATTTGTTCCAAATTGTGGGAGTAGTGTAGAAGCCTTCTCAAGGTTCATCCTAGACAACGCTGAATCATTTACGCATCTGTCATTGTATATGGCACATAATCTTTGCACAAGAAAACAGCAGTTAAGATTGGGTATATAATAAGTAGAATTAAGAAAAATAGAAAACCTAAGAAATTTTAACAGGGAGAGTAGTACATTTGGCAGCGTGAAATTCCACAAAATTCGTAACAAAATCACGTCCTCTGCAATCACATAACCTCACGTTCTTAACTTTTTTTTTTATTTGATTGGACAAACGCCAAACACCGTTGTGCATGTTCTACAAAAATTCTCAGTATTTTATGATTATGTAACATTATCTTATTCTCTTTCAAATAAACATAGTTAAAAATAACGGAAGGCATTCGGCAAATATCACCATTGTTTTCTAAAACGAAGAACTTAACTCCTTTCGAACCTTTCTTCCCCCCCCCCTCCTTCCCAACACAGAGAATCGAATTTTATCAAGTTGTCAAATGTTAAAGAGCAGCCGTTATCAGGCGAGCAAACGACCTTGGACCCAGAAGCAGCGGCGTTGATTTAATCTGGCAACGTCTCCCCGTGGCAATAAACCGCTCCAGAGCTATTTAGAGCCATTGTCGCTCGGGTCCACAAAGGCATGGGGATTTTTATTTTTAATTATTATATTTCTCTGGACGGAAGCCTGCTATCATGAGTCAGGGAGAAGAAAAAAAAGAATCGTGAAAATGGGGATTTTTATTTTGTATCGCACGCGATCTCTTGGCACCTTGAAGCTGTAAAACTATAAATTTGCGATATATATCAAACATCGTATATTGGTGACAAAAATACTGAAACAAATGAGGTTAAACAATTAAAAAAAAATCCATCAAAATATATTTGTATAATATATTGCAACCAGTTATTTTAATATATATATAAATTTGAAACGATTTTTAAATATTTAGTTTGATGTAAATTATCAAATTTATTAAATAAATATTTTGCAATTATAGCTACTAGAAGTCCCAAAATCCTTTATTTATTTATTTGGGGAAAAAAAAAAAAAATTTTGACTTTGAAAATTCTTTGAAACGTTTTATTTCAGCTTATTTAATTACATTATGTATTATTTTACCATGGATAAAAATTATTCATTTATATAGTGTTGTAAATAATGCAAATAAAATTATTTAAATATTTTATTTTTAATTAGGTAGAATAATATTCACAATTTGGTTATTATATAAATTATTTACATTTCATTACTTGATTCTGCTTTTCTCAAGTTTTAATTCAAAATAATTAGACATTTAAAAACCTTAATTTAGATAAAGAAATTTTATTTCGTTTATAAAACAGTATCAAGAATAAAGTAGTTAAATAATAGTTTTTTAATAATATTATGTCACATAAAAAAATTCCTTCTTTCAACTAAACGAATGAAGCATTTACTGATTATTCAAAATTCCCTTTTTCGACTAAACGAATATGAATGAATTTATGAATATATTGTGTTGAATTTATGTTATGAATTTATTTTCATTAATCTTTAAAAATAATAATAATAAATTAACCGGTATAATAATATAAAACTATTATTTTTAACGAACAAAAAATTATTTTCATAACAGACTAGGAAACAAAAGAAAAACATAAAAAAAAAAAAAGATAATTATCTCTTTATTATACAATATATTTAAAATACACTAATTTAAATAAAGAAATTTCTTCGTTCAAGAGACAATCAATTGCACAATTAACCGCTTATTAACCGACCATCAACCGCTTTTAACAATCAATTGCATTAACCGCTTTTAACAATCAATTGCACAATTAACCGCTTATTAACCGACAATCAACCGCTTTAAACAATCAATTGCAATCAATAACAATCAATTGCACAATTAACCGACAATCAATTGCAATTTTTAATAATGCAACTTGCTCATAAAATAAACATTTTTCACTTTTTCTTGTTACAATAAAAGAAAAACATTTACGGGTCAACTTATTGTGCCGTACAACAACATCGAAACGACTAATCCTCAAGAAAAAAAGGAACAAAAATGTTTTCTCAACGGGCTATAAAACAATATTCCCGGAATAGTGCTTTCCTGAAAATAATCGGGAAGAAAAATAAAATAAAAAAATAAAATCACTTCTACCGGAAAAAAAAAAAAAAAAAAAAAAAAAAAAAATACAAAAAGAGATAGAGAAAGAGACAGAGCGAAGATCGACTAAACAAAATGGCTTCCTTGGAGCTTGGAAGCTTTAGCCTTTTATTTAGCAGGTGAATACACAAAGACGTTGCTGTTTGTTTAATTTTATTTTTCCAAGTCTCTGACCTTTTGGTTTGCAGCCCACGCACAATTCTAATACCAACTCCATTGTGCGATTTCAACTCATTTCACACGCTACAGTCACTTGCATGAAAGAGCAGTACTGAAATAAATTTTAAATTAAATACTGCAGAACCCATTAGAATTGGAAATTGGAAGATTGTGTAATAGAGCCCTCGGATCTGTGGTCTGTAATGTAAATTAAATGGTTTCAGGCGTTGTCTGTTTTTACAAGAGCGGTGTAGCGTGTATTAAAATAAAATAGAATAAATAAATAAATATTCAGCGGTGGTCAAAAATGATAAGCCAATAGCAAAATAAAAATAATGTTTTTAGATCGAATTTGATAACTTTAATAGATTTCATGTTTTTGAAGTTCTATGCATTTAATTTTAGATTTTTATAATTTAAGTTTTGATTTTTATAATTTAATTTTTGTTTTTTATAATTTAATTTTTATTTCTTTTTAAAATGATATAGTTTTAAAATTTTTTATTTTATTATTTTTTTTTATGATTTAATTTTTATTGAAGTATAAAATTAAATTATTTATTTTATATCCTAATGATAAATAATTTTAATAATAAAAAATAATTTTAGTGCTATTTTAAAATGAAATAAATAATTATAAATAATTTTCAGTATATAATAATAATTAATAATATAAAAATAAAATATAAATAATTTTCAATAATATTATATAATAAAATAATATAAAGAAATTTATTATTCTCATTTATTTATTGTATTTTTTTATATTATTTATTTTCATATAACATTAATATATAATTATCTATAAATATATATATGTATATTAATTTTCAGTACTATTAAAAATAATTTTAATTAATAGTATAAAAATTATATATTTATGACAGATAATAATAAAAATACTATATAAATAATTTTTAGTACTATTTACAAATGAAAAATTCTGTATAATTTAATTTTAAATACAATTTTAAATGTAATTTTCACCTTATTTTTTGTGCTTTAATTTTAAATACAACCTTAAATTTTTTTTTTTTTTTTTTTTTGCCAACGCTAAAAAATCATTTTTATTTAGTCATTTTTTTTTTTGAAAACTTTCTAAAATATTTCTTTTACCACACATACAATAGATAAAAATATTTATATTTCATTTTTAATTACTTAATTATAAAAAAGACTAATTATTTTATTCTATTACGTCACTTTTAATTTAATTTATAATTGAAAATTCTTTTTTCAAGTAGTTTTTGTGGTTATTGTATTAACGAAAAATATCTCCTAGAAAATGACAATCAAAACTGACAAAATTAGTTTTAAGAAACATAAACACTTAATAAAACCCCTCACAAATAATAAAACTCATCAAATAAATATCATCTTAGGTATTTTATATTTATTCTTTACTTTTCAAATTAATTCTCGTGGGTTTTTGGCATGACAGTTGACAAAAACTACAATTTTAAGTCCTAATGAATTTTTGCTGATGTTTTGTCATTCACAAAGAAAATAAAAGAAGAAAAATATTTGAATAAATAAAATGCAGTTGTAAATGAGAAAACGTACGAAATAGTGTGTGTGTTTTTTTTAAAACCTTTTCAGAGGCATATGTGCTAATTATTTTAAGAGAAAACTATCAAATTCTGATGGAAAATTATTTTTATAAATTCCCTGAACATTCACAAAAAAAAAGTGTTTGTCAACACTGATCATTGTTATATTTTATGTTAATAACGTTGTCTTGTGAAAATTGAAATTTCATAAAAAATTTTTTTATCGTGTGAGTGGGCAAGAAATTTTTTTTTTTTTTTTTTGAAAAACTTGAAAATCTGTGATTTTTAAAAAATTAAAAATCTAAATATTCCCTCCATGCTTAAATGAATGAAATCATTTACTTCAAAACTTAGCATTAAATTTCAATGACTAAATATGTTGACATCATTTATTTTTCTATATGTTTATAGTGTTTTATTCATTTATTTATTTTGGATCGCTAAAGTGCTACTAATTCAAAACGAATGAAGCAGAATCAAACGAAAGTTTATGTTTATAATGTTTTATTTATTCATTTTTTGGATCTCTAAAGTGCTATTAATTCGAGACGAATAAAGCAGAATCAAATGAAAGTTTATGTTTATAGTGTTTTATTTATTTATTTTTTATTATTATTATTATTTTTTTTGTATAGCTGAAGTGCTACTAATTCGAAATAAATAAAGCAGAATCAAACGAAAATTTATGTTTATTGTGTTTTATTTATTTATTTTTTGATTTTTGGATCGTTAAAGTGCTACTAAGTCGAAATGAATAAAACTGAATCAAACGAAAGTTTTAGTTTATATTGTTCTATTTATTTATTTTGATAGCTGAAGTGCTACAAATTCGAAACGAATCAAGCAGAATCAAACGAAAGTTTATGTTTATATTATTTGATTTATTTACCGGTTCTTTTTTTGGATCGCTAAAGTCACCGAAGTTAACGCAATCAAACGAAAGTTTATGTTTATATTATTTGATTTATTTACTATTATTTTTTTTTGGATCGCTAAAGTGCTACTAATTCGAAACGAACGAAGCAGAATCAAACGAAAGTTTATGTTTATAATGTTTTATTTATTACCCTGAATGGCCGAATTTCTGGCGCTCGGTGTTTTATTTTTTTTTGATCCCGGCGTGTACTAATTCAGAAACGAACGGTTCGGAATCAAACGAAAGTTTATGTTTTTTATTTATTATTTTTTTTTCGCTCAAAACGAATAAAAGCCGAATCAAACAGCTTATGTTTACAGTGTTTTATTTATTTTTTGGATCGCTAAAGTGATACTAATTCGAAACGAACGAAGCAGAATCAAACGAAAGTTTATGTTTATAATGTTTTATTTATTATTTTTTTTTATCGCTCAAAACGAATAAAGATAAAGCGAATCAAGCGACAGCAAACAGTGTTTTATTTATTTTTTGATCGCTAAAGTGCTACTAATTCGAAACGAACGAAGCAGAATCAAACGAAAGTTTATGTTTATAATGTTTTATTTATTATTTTTTTTTATCGCTCAAAACGAATAAAGCCGAATCAAGCGACAGCTTATGTTTACAGTGTTTTATTTATTTTTTGGATCGCTAAAGTGATACTAATTCGAAACGAACGAAGCAGAATCAAACGAAAATTTATGTTTATAATGTTTTATTTATTTATTTATTTATTTTTTTTATCGCTCTAAACGAATAAAGCCGAAACAAGCGACAGCTTATGTTTACAGTGTTTTTATTTATTTTTTGGATCGCTAAAGTGATACTAATTTAAAACGAATGAAGCAGAATCAAACAAAAGTTGAAGTTTTTTTTATTTGTGTATCTTTATTTTTTATTTCGTTTACTTATTTATTTATTTTTTCTATCACTAAAAAAATCTTTGAAAACTCTTGTCGTTTTTTATTTTTATTTATTTTATTTATTTATTTATTGAGTGATCATTCTTAAAAAAATACGATTTTCATTCCAAATAAATGTGTTACTGATTCTTTTATCATTAAAAAAAAAAAGAAAAAGAAGAAAGAAAAGAGAAACATTTAAATAAGCAAAACGTAATTGCTTTAAAAAAACCATTGCTTTTTTTTTTTTTTTCATTTGAAAAAATAATCATTTAAAAAAGAAAACAAGTAAGATCATTTACCTTTTTGTTTACTCTTGCACGCTTTTCGATTCTCACGTTTATCTTCAAAGAAGAAACAAATTCTTCACTTGTTATCAGTCAGAAGATACAGGCTAAAAAGACAAAAAAAAAAAACTTATTTAAAATATTGCACACAGATTTAAGAAGTAACACTTCAGGCAAAATATATTACATTGTGAAAATAGATTGTAAACAATTATTTTTTTTGTTTCATTTTAAAAATAAATTTGTGAGTATAAATTGTGATATTTTTTTCTATAGTTCTGCTGCAGGTAACTGGCATTCATAACACAAATATGATTTAAATCAATTTTCTTTCATGTACAAAAAAAAAAAAAAAAAAATCATTAATCTATTAAATGGAAATTCTATTTGCCATTGAAATCACACGATACATTGATTCATATGTTTAATAAAATTTTAAATGATTTTTAACTTCTCCAGGATACGTTTTTTGTTTCAGTTCTCCAAATTTTTTTAGTGGTTCTAATCCACTTTAAACTGGTTGTTTAACCTAAAGACAAACCCAACCAGGATACGGTTTCAGTGGCATGATGATTTTTAAGGGTTCGGAATCCACTTTAAATTGTAGGTCCCAGTCTGTTTAGCCCTCGTGTGCACAAGATGATCGTAGAGCGACAAACCAGACCAAACATTTTTTTAGTACTACATTAAGTGCATTAATTATATTATGCATTACTTTTTGTAATTATCCAAAAAAAAATGTAGTTATCTTAAAATTATTAATTTATTTTTGTAGTTGAACCTAATTTTATTCATAGCTTTTATGACGTATATGGGTCGATACATGTCATATTGTGTAATACAAATTTATACTAGTTTTATTATGATTATAAAATCTCTTGGGTATTTTTTTCATCTAATTTTTCTTATAGTTATTAATTTTCTGTCAGTTTTAAGTTATTATTATCTAAACACTTTTATTGTATTATATTTGCCTGGCTCGGGGCTCAGTGGCACCGCGCGCCGTTGATGTTATTAGGGCAAAGGTTCAATCCGCTGTAGACATTATTTAAAAAACGAGGAGAATCGACGGAGTTTGTGATGTTCAGCCTATTGCATCGTTAGTTGGTACTACAAATACTACACCACGCCACATCACTGTGCCTAGAGCTGAGTTGCCCCTTTACAGTTTGGGAATGATGAGGGCGAGAAGAAGTCTGATTGGGCTCTGTGGCGCTCTTGTGGATTCCGAACCACTACAGACATCCATGGCACCGCCGTTATGCGAACCGATACCTGTGGGAACGAGCGCTAACCACTCGTCTGTTAGGCCTCTTCGTTATTTGGACTACCTGGGGCGAGTTTTCTGGGTTTTCTCCCATAAGATACGCAAATGCGGGGTAATTCCCCGCTAAAAGTCCTCCCAGAAGGAATTGCCCTCCTTCTTCAGCGTCAATGAGCCAAGTCAGATTTCTATCTACGGGCAATCCATCAGAGCGAAAGCGGCCTCACCCCCCCCCCCTTTCCCTCCTTCCATGAGACCACATGGTTTCTTGGACTTAATCTAGATGCTGTCTACCAAACGGGATAAGAAAAAAAAAAAAACTTGTATATTTTATTGCAATCAAAACCAAAAAAGTTTGCTAAGTTTTTTTTGGTATATTGCCCCCATTCATTAATAAGCAGAAAATAATAGAAAGCGTAATTGCTTAATACCGTGTGTTTGTGTCATATGTAAACGGACAAATATTCGTACTTCTTTACGTGATAATCAGATAACAATTATATTTATTATCAATATACCATAAATAGGATAATAGATAGATCCATCCTATTCAAACATTAGAAACCTTCGTAGAAGAGCGTGGAGAAAAGCTATTCTACGTAAAGATATACGTAACTGGATGGACTCTGACTGTAAATGTTGTAGCTATTCACTGAACTCTAAGAAACCTATAGATATACAAGCTATAAAACATCGCAGCTGCTTGAAAATAAACCTTTCCATGTCAATATATTGATTAAAATCATACGTCTGCAAAACCTGAGGTCATTCTTCTAATATATATATATATATATACTGGTGATAACGAAACGGTACGGTAATACCAGCAATAACGAAATTTAAAAATGGATATCTACTGTGTCCAAAAAGTAAGACCAGTTTTTGATTTAAATTTCCCGGCATATAGTATTTCAATTTTTTTTCATTTTTAAATTGTTGGCATTGTCCTTGACATCTGTGTGAAAGTTTACGTCAAAATATTCATTAGTACTTTGAGTGACGCTTGATTTTGTGAGATACTAAAACTGATTCCGGTGATTTTTAAAATGTCTGAATTAATTGAGTAAGAACATCCGTTAAATTTTGTTTGCGGAAACGTATAGAATGTTGCAGAAGGCATTCTGTGAGCATTCCTATATCGGAAATAAATGTTTAGAAGTGGTATAAACACTTCAAAGAAAGCAGAGAAAGCGTTGAAGACGAAGAACCCTCTGGTCGACCATCAATCTCAACCGACGAAGCTCACTTCCAAAAAATTAAAGATTTGGTGCTTGCAAACCGTCGATTTACAACTAGAGACCTTGCTGGTGATGTTGCAATTTCAAAATTCCATTTTAAAAGATGTTTTCTTGATTGGTACCGAAATGAATGCGCCAGCTCACACTGCATTCCTTCTTCGTGACTTTTTCGCCAAAAATGAAACCTATATCGTTCCACAACCACCGTATTCACCCGATTTAGCATCGTGCTACTTCTGGCTATTCCCTAAACTCAAAAGACCACTCCAGGGGACAACGTTTTGAGTAGATTGAAGAGACATTTCAAAAATCGCCGTTATCAGTTTTAGCATCTCACAAAACCAAGCGTAACTCAAACACTAATGAATATTTTGACGTCAAATTTCGCACAGATGTCAAGGACAGTGTCAGCAACCTAAAAAAAAAAAAAAATTGAAATATCATATGCCCGGGAAATTTAAATTGAAAACTGGTTTTACTTTTTGGACACAGTAGTAATTATCTTTTTACTTTAATTGATCATTAAGAAATGTTTTAAAAATTTTATATTCAATAAATAGTTTTATTCTGAAGAGTTGATCTATTGCAGTAGAACTATAAAAAAATGTACTATGTGTTTTATTGTTAAGTTTCCATATTTCGTTATAATGGTGACGTCAATTATGAAATTTGAAACGATACAGCTGTTTCCCATCAAAATCATCGGAATTTGAAGTACGAGCCTATAAAGTTCGAATTCCATACTGGTTTAGTTAATAGTTTCTTTATATCCATTCACATAATAAAACCAGTCATTAAATTTTGAACTTGTTACAAGATTTCGTTTCGTTTCGAATTGTAGCCAAGAAACAATTTTTATTGCAGAAATATAAATTTAGCCAATAAAATAAATAAATAAAAATTGTATTTCTCTATCAATTACTAGGAATAAATATTTCTAGAAATGTTCAAGGACAATTAATGATTTCCAACTGAAATTTATAATATTGGAATCATTAATTTTTATCTTCAACTCTGTAGAGCATAGGGCTGACAACCTACTCTACCTACCTTTCTTAATAGAAAGAAAACCACCTCATATTTCGTAATCTGCCTGTAGGCAAATGGCCTTCGCCCACTATGGGACAGTTGTGCCAATGAAGAAGAGGAATGAGCATTTAAACTATTTAATGTGACATCCTAAATATATAGCATTCCAATAATAATAGAGGTGAGGTTTTTTAATTTTTTTTTTTTTTTTTTATGGGATTCATCATTTTCCTTATATTTTTTATGGGAAAAAATTCACTTGACGTGCGTCTGGCATTTTATGTAAGTTTAAGATCTTTAAAGACGTATATCAAAACCTAATTGTTTATATTGTACTTTAAACACCTTAAGCAGGAATAAAAATTATGTAAACTGGTAGTAAAATATTTTATTCAAAATGTTAGTAAATGGAACTATCCGAAAAATTGAGAAGAAAGATCCAAAGAAAGAATAACTATCCAAAGAGGAACCCAAAGTTAACTATAATTCTTTTTTGGATTGGTATGTTCTTTTAAACGGAAACGGACGTACCTGTTTCGGAGTACCTATGGGGTAAATATATCCCGAAAACCTCCACATAATCATTAATAAAGTTAAATTACATCGTGAGAGACTGCATTTTCAGCTCCCTAGTGATTCTCTAATAAATAAATTATTACAAAAATAAAAAATAAAAAAATCGCCAACTATTATTTACATCCTGTTTAGTTATTTTATTTGATTAATGGTGCACTATTATACAAACATACTACTACAGATTGAGCAAACATACGAAATTTTCCCAACTGGGCTTTCATTCTTTTATTTTTTAACTATTTGCTCCTCATAAATTCACACAAGAAGAGATCTAATACGCGATTTAAAAAAAAATAAAAATAAAATAAAAACGAAGAAACAAGAAGAAAAACCGTTCCCATCATTATAAGCATTCATTAAAATAGTTTCAATCCATTGCACTCTTTCTTCCCCTCCCATCCTGCTACGGAGATTCGCCTTTTTTTTTTTTTTTTTAAACCCCGGCCTGTCAAATATCAACTCATCAAAACCCCTTTAAGGAACCCCCCGCGGGCATCACCAGGGCACACCCCACTTAGAATTAAAAAAAAAAAAAAAAAAAAAACTAAAAAACACCAGCAGCAAATAACGAAAAAAAAAAAAAAAAAACTGCCAATACCCCATCTAGAAACGGAAATGAGACAGACTTCAAAATTCTACATTCTCTTGCAAATAATGCTTTGATAGAGTTAAAGAGGGAGGGTAGATAGACAGCAACAAAAAAATTTCTGCTACTGTATGCATTGAAGCGAACAGACTTCTTAATACCTGTTCGTTTTATATAATTTTTTTTTCACGCTACGATACATTAATAATATATCTGTATGGATATATATATATATAATATTTTTCCTTTTCATTATATTCTAGTTATTTATCTGCCGCTTTATGTGTCGTTGGAGCACGTCTGGAAAAAGGAAAAGTAGTGTGGTAGTAGGAGGTTGCGCAAGAACTTTGAACTTTGGACGGATACAGAAACGACATAATTCGTAGAAAAAAAAATAAATAAAGGGCGGGGGGAAATTACTGGCTGGGAAATTTATTAAAGGCCCCATCCATGACTTGGGATCCTTGACTTGGATAGGGTGCGGTTGGTGCAGAATAAATCAACTTCGCACGTTTGGTTTTCGACTTTTTGGAGAAGTCGAATGTGTCATCCCCTTGAAAGAGCCTCTTCCGCCTGAAAAAGGCATGTCACTGAAAAGTGACGGCCCATTTTGTCTGTCATTTTTACCAGGAAATAGAACCTAGCATTTAACTTTCTTCGCGTTAATCAGGTTCAGGTTCAGGTTAAATGTTCTAAATGAAAAGCATCGTATTCATATTCCTATCGTCCTTTTTCAAGGAATATTCAAAATGAAACGCATCTTTATTATAATCTTTTATCCTTTTACAAGGAATGTACTAAATAAAAAACATCACATTCAGAAACCTTTTGTCCCGTTACAAGGAATATTAAAAATGAATCTCATCTTACACAAAATCTTTTGTCCTTTTACGACGAATATTCAAAATGAAATGCATCTTACTCAGAAACCTTTTGTTCCTTTACAAGGAGTATTCAAAATGAAACGCATCTTACTCAATCTTATTTTTCTCAGAATCTTTTGTCCTATATTCCTATTGTCCTTTTACAAGGAATACTCAAAATGAAGCGTATTTTACTCAGAAACTTTAATTATTTTACATGGAATATTCAAAATTGAAACGCATATTACTCAGAATTTTTTGCACTATCACAAGGAATATTCCAAATGAAATACATTTCATTCAGAATCCTTTTGTCCTTTTCCAAGGAATATTCAAAATGGAAATACATCTTACTCAGAATCTTTTGTCCTATCACAAGCGATATTCCAAATGAAACGCATCTTACTCGGAATCTTTTGTCCTATCACAAGGAATATTCCAAATAAAATACATTTTATTCAGAAACCTTTTGTCCTTTTACAAGGAATATTCAGAATGAAATGCATCTTACTCAGAATCTTTTGTCCTATCACAAGGGAATTCCAAATGAAACCAATCTTTTGTCCTATCAGAATACAAATTTTTTTATTCAGAAACCTTTTGTCCTTTTACAAGGAATATTCAGAATGAAATGCATCTTACTCAGAATCTTTTGTCCTATCACAAGGGATATTCTAAATGAAATACATTTTATTCAGAAACCTTTAATGGAAACAGTATTTACTATTTGATTTTCTTTACATTACCGCAGTGCTAGCCAATTGTTAAAAATTAAATTTATATTATTCTACTTAATACTATTCTCCTTTTATTACTTTTTTATTTATTTTGAAGGAGTTTTTCGAACTAACTTTCAGATAATTATTTTTACTGAAACTTAAAAGACTTTTTTAAATATTGTGTAGAATACAATCTACAATATCTTATAATAAATCAGGAAGTTGTTATAAAACAAGCTTTAAATAAGATACTGATTACGGTTTAAAGAATAATTACTATTTTTTCAATGTATATGAAGAATAAAAATTATTTACTAACACGTTTTAAAAATGAAGCAAAATTCATGCCATATTTCAAGCGAATTTATAATAAGAAATTTTCCCCACATGAAAAAATTTATAAAATAAAAAAATTCTGCAAAATTATTCTGAACAGCAAAGTATAAGCACTGAAAAGAAAAACTCTTTTGTTGAAAATTTTTGATTAATGTTATAAAAAAATATTTTTAAAGCAATTTCAGATAATATATATTACACGAGAAAAAAAAAAATTTTTTTAGCACAAAGCACTTGTTTGTTCAGAATAGTACTTTCCCTTTATATAATAACTCCCTTTATTTTCGGATAGGAAAAAAAAAAACTCTTTCAATATATTTTAAACTAAGAGCACCCTTGCTATGTATTCAATTATAATGACCTTGGCTAAAACACCTGGATTACAAACGGTACTTTCTAATCCAGATGTTTATATATATATATATACATTTATATACTTAACCTACGATGATTAATCCTATAAAAAGATAAAATATTTTTTCTAGAAATTAATAATTTATGATAAGAAATAAAAAAAAATTATTTTCATTCAATTTTTTTTTTACGAGCGAAATCTTCTGATCGTTTTGTATGCGTGTGTGTGTGTACTGAACATTTATACTAGAAAATAGATTGTTTCAATAAAGATGTATAATTTTGCTATATATATATATTTTTTAATTTTAATGATTTTTTTATAAAATACTATATAAATTTCCTATCAAAACCGTATGTTACAAGAAAAAAATAAAATTGCATTTAAAGAAACTCTGAGATTACCAAAACTAATGCAAAACAAAAACAGAAAAAAATATTTAATTAAATTTTGCGATTTGTTTAAATAGGTTAGAAAATAAAAGTTACCCATATTTTATAGATCATTATAGGTTTTATAGATTTATATTACAGATTTATTTATAGATTATTATAGATTTATATATATATTATTAATGATTTATTTATGCATTATTTATAGATTATTGTAGAAATATTTTTAATTTTATACATTATTAGATAGATATCAATATGTTCTATTCGGAAAATGCATTTTAAAATATTGTGTTAAAAAGGCCAACATTTGAACACAAGGAAACGGCTTGCAATCACTGAATTAAATTTACATAAATTCTATGAATATCAATACATAAAAAATAAAACACATATTTAAAGTTAAAGCTCAATATGAAATGAATTTATTAAAAAGTAGCTTGTTAACCACTTTATCTATGACTACTCTTAAGAAAATGTGTTAAAAATCACAGATTGAAATCGCATAAAATGTGATGAAAATATATTTTCATTCACTGCAAAAAAAAAAAAAAAAAAAAAAAGCATTAATAAATATTCATACGACGTAATTCAAAACATAAGACACCTCCTGAATTCATACTTCTGTATTTTTTAAACAGACAGAATGTTTATTAGTTAGAATTTCCAAACTAGAAAAAAGAGATTGACTCGTGAAATGAGTCACTGTCTGATTGTATATTTAATGGCGAGAGTTAGTATTGGGAGGGCTTGTATCCAGAAGTGTTAATGTAGTTAGTACAGACTGAATTAAGGCCTGTCTAGACATGTTTCAATTTGCATTTTTACAAAGAGAAATCTGATTATGTGAATCAATGCTAGAGAAGTTTATGTGAATAAGGACTCTGCTGTGAAATCCATTTGGCAGAACAAACACAAATAAGTAATTTAAAAGGTAAATAAGGCAGATATATATAAAAGGATATCGTGATTACTTAACTCAAATTACTACAGTAATACAATATTTGCCCTGCTCGTGACCAGTCGTGATAACGTGCGCAGCTAGCGTGCAGGAGATGCAGTTAGCGTTACAATCACAGCTTTGTTGTTCTCTATACTTGCCATACAACTTATATAGCAATAATGTGATCTTTAATATAATTCAAAGTTTAAAAAAAAGTTCACGATCTTTGATATAATTCGTTACACATGCGCCTCAAAGATCAGTGGCAACATGTTGTTGTTGCTTATCCCCTTGATTTAGAATCCAAGTCCAGTATATCACGCTGCATCAATAGATCGTAAACGGTCCTCCCCTCATTCAACAGTTGCCTCGCAAAGGCACCGATACAATCGATGAGATGAGAGGGAGACGCGATGGCCGAACAATGACAAAGGATATATATCTTCTCGTCTCCATTGAAGGTCACACTCTTAGTGAGGCCAGTCCTTAGTCTAGCTAAAGCCGTTTGAGTAGGTCTAGGACAGGAGCACTGCAAGGACATATCAATATATTTAGCGGCGTACCATGCATGAATTGGTGGGACATATGTAACGAATGGACATGAAGGCCCAGGATGGAATACGATTGCGATCTCTGCTCACAAAAATGAACAGACCCGAGGGCGATTGTGACAAGATGTAAAAAGCGTCTCGAATGGACAGTATGACTGCCTGCTGGGAGTATTAACGGAGTATCTCCAATTCTAAGCGCAAATGCAATACAACTTTTTTAAATCCTCATGGAAGTTTATGCGATTATATATATATACACACAAGCTTGCATGCATAAAATGTAATAATTAATTTTATATTAAATGTGCAATATTTAAGTTCCCTGTTTATGGGGCACTGTGCCACCGCTGGTAAACATCAGGGCTTAAGTTCAATCCGCTGGCAGTTGTTGTAGACGCTGTTTCAAAAAACGAGAAGAATCGATGGTTGGACTCGTTAGTTGGATTATTTGGTGGGAGTTTTAAGGGTTTTCTCCCATACGATACGTAAATGCGGATAGTAGTCCCCCTCCCTAAAATTCCTCCCGAAAGACACTGCCCTCCTTATACAGCAACTCAGAGTCAAGTCAGATTTTTACTTTCTGTTGCCACGGCATAACAGAAGCTACCCCCCCTTTCCTTCCTTCCATGAGAACTTCCGTGGGACTTGGGATATGGATTCATGGACTTGGTCTAGATGTTGCTGTCGACCAAATGGGAAAAGAAACAACAGCACTAATTAGCAATACTTATCATGCATGCTTACTAGTATTGCACGCAATACTTAATTATTGATGTTGTTTCTTTTCTTATTTGGCCGACAGCAACATCTAGACTAAGTCCATGAACTTGTGTCCCAAGTCCATGGAAAGTCACACGGAAGTTCTCATGGAAAGTGGAAAAAGGGGTGCAACACCTGTTATGATAGAGCACTCGTAGGTAGAAAACTGAATTGACTCCGTGTCTCTGAAGAAGGAGGGCAGTGCCTTCCTGGAGGATATTTAGGGGAAAACTACTCTGCATTTGCGTGTATATATATATATATATATATATATATATATAGTTAACAATAGATATAGATATAATAACGATGTTATATATATATATATCGAGAGAGAGAGAGAACGTAGTCAATAATTGAATATATTTATTTAATTTATGACTTTTATAATGACATTTCACGATAAATGTAGCCTGCAAGATTATTACGAAGAAAAAAATTGCATAAATGCATTTTTAAACATTGAATATATATATATATGTACCAATTTTTTTATATCTATATTTATATTTTTATGGCAACAAAATTATTATTATTGTAAATTACAAATTGTTTATAATTTTTTAAACATAAAATCAAAAGACGCTATTTTATAATATAAATCCAAAAATCTTTATGACATCTACTTAAAAACCAACACCGCCATGCTTTTCGCTACTTACACCACTCATGCACATCCACTTCCATCAGTCAGATATAACTCTTTCTACATCCACCCCCACCCCCTCATTCCCTCCCTGTTTCAACCTTCCACGTAAAAAACAAAAAAACAAAAAACCCGAAAGGCATTATTTTGTACCCTAACTCACTAAATTACTTGTCACTCAAAAACTATGAGGATGACGAAACATGAAAATGAAATAAAAAGCATGAGGGTAAAAAGAAAAAAGTAGAAAAAGAAAAAAGCGGAAGGCATCAAAGGGGGAAACAAAAAAAAGAACAAAATCGAACAAAATTCCGTTCTCACATCAGCGATAAAGATCTTTTGGCTGCGATGCTTTAAACACAAGAAGATATGCATTAAGTAATCTAAATGGAGCAAATTTCAGTTGAAAAGAAAACGATGTCGACATCAAGTCAGGATAAAAATTTAAAAAAAATAAAAAAACAGACTTTACCTCTTCACTAAAAGAATGATATGATTTTTGGAGAAAATGAAAAGGATCATTCGTTCTGGAATGAAAAATTAAACGAGTGAAAAAGGGGTAAAAAAAAAAAGAAAAGAAAAGAAAATGGCATTCTTGGAATATTCACAAGCGAACTTTTCCGAACGATTGAGGGCTTGACGTTTGAATAAATGTTCGAACTATGATCCTATTCATGGTAGAGTGACAGATTTTATTCCTTTAGTTTATAATGAAAAGAGCAATGGAACATTCTCTCTGAACTTCTTCTACAATGTCATGTAAAAAAGATTTTAGGAATCTTTTTTTATTTTTTTGTAGGAAAGACAACTTCCGTATTTGTTACTTTGTCCAAAAAGTAATGAAATGTTTTTCCTCGTAATTGAAGGACGTTAATTGATCTCTGAGTTTATAAAAAAAATATCATTTAAAAATAATTCAAGTCCTGTCTTTGATGAGTTTTTAATCTTCTTCTTTACTTTGTATGTGACAATAAGAAACCGACGAATAAACAAACAAAACCGTTAGTAGATTAATAATAAAATAAGTAAGTATGCAGTTTTTAATTAAATGTGTTCATTGTGTTTGGTTAAGGTTTCAAATCTGGATTCTTTAGGTATTTACCTTTCTTTTGAGTTATGTTTATAAATGACAGAATAAATAGCCATAGTTAAAGATGGAATGAATCCGATCTGACAATGACATAACATTTCATAATCATATTCTAAGCAAAGAATATGTGACATATAAACCTAAAATAGCATAGAATAAATTCTTTAAATCTATCATCATTAAAAAAAATTATAAAAAAAACGAATTAACATTTCACCAGCAAAGAATATGTGACATATAAATCTAAAATAACATAGAATAAATTCTTTGAATCAATGAAAAATCCGAATTCATGCAAAGTTCTAACAAAAGTAAGTATTTCAATGAATGTCCAAATTGACTTCTGCGTGATTTCAAAAGACACGTTTTATAAAAGTATGACACCATTGAATTTCATTCAAGTATCACTTCTTTAAAAATGGGACTCAAAAGTTATTCTAATAAATAACGAAACATTCATAATATTTAATAAAAGAAATAATAAATCAAGTGTAATAGAGCATCGGCTTTTGAAAGAAAGAATGCGGAAATTAAAAGAATTTGTTAATTTTGTGTTTCAAATTATTTAAAAAAAGAATGTTATAATTGCGGAATCTGAATCATCTTTGATTAAAGATCTTTGTAATTTTAATAATTATGATTCGAAATGATATTTTCAGTCAGAAAGAGGATTGATTTAGATTAATTTATCATGAATTCAATTGACGGTTTCTTTATACCATGTTGTTCATTATTAGTGTAATATTATCATTCCTTAAATTTTATGAAAAAAAATAATAAAGGTCATACTTCGAAATAATTTAATTCAAAAAAATGCTTTAGAAAAAAAGCTATCAACCTACTTATATTTCTTACAAAAAATAATGATAATTAATCAATTAAGTGATCATATTAACTCGGGGCCTGATGACCGATTGACCAGCGTTCCGACGCTCGGTGTTACAGAGTTCGAGTCCCACGGATGTTTGTAGACGTTTGGTATCCACTTTAAACCGTAAGTCGCGGTCTAATATGACTTTTCTATCTTTTCTTTTCACAACACCCCGCCCACGTACCTAGGGTTATGTAGGTAGCTACCAGTTAAAAATGTGAGGGTGGAACATCAGTGGGCTTCGTGCATACCACGAACAGCCCACCGATGCGTGAAGGGAGCGTTCATAAGGTCTAATATGACTGTAGAGCA
The DNA here is from genome assembly GCA_021605075.1 of Caerostris darwini. Classification (NCBI taxonomy): domain Eukaryota; kingdom Metazoa; phylum Arthropoda; class Arachnida; order Araneae; family Araneidae; genus Caerostris; species Caerostris darwini. The sequence continues at coordinate 242,211 of BPLQ01004179.1, read as the reverse complement.
TTGTGCGTAAGGGCTGACAACCCTACCCAGTAAAAAGAAACCATCTCTTGTTTCGGAATCTGCCAGTAAGAAGAATGCCATGGTTAGTCCATGTAGTTCCAGGGAGTTAGTTAGTTAGTTAGATCATATATAACTTAATATATAAAGTTAACATAGCAATCGTGACTGTGTGAATATATCTTTATCTTAAAACTAGAAATCCGAATTTTTTTACTTTGAATATATTGCATTTTTAACTGGTACATTACCAAAAGTCTCGAAAAAACTATACAATTCATTTATATTTAAATAAATTCTGTTACAGTAATGAAATCATTGTTTTATACAATATAAATATTATATATAAATGCTTTTGTAAAGCAAAACTGAAGATTAAATTGCTTAACTGTATGAAAAACAATTTCTATAATGGTATATGAAGCAATGCAAATGATATTTAGTAAACGGAATTCAGCTATTGATTCCTCACTTTATAAAAATCAAAATATTTATCAGTGAAAAACTGTGTGGTATAATCACCAATGATTCATTACGGGGTATTTATGTCAACAAAAATAATTAATACTGACAACGAAATTAGTAAGCAAACAACAATATTCCATCTTCGTTAAGTTTAAATATTTCTCCTTTGTATAAATTAGTAGTCATTGTAAAATAAATGCCATGCGATCGACTTGTCGGCTAACGTTACTATAAATCTTTCGCAAGCAAAAATTTGCATAAAACTTCTATAACTCGTGGTATTTTCTTTCGTCAAAGTTTAACAAGTTCTCCAGCAATGATATCATTAAACTGTAAATCCCGATCTAATTAGCCTAAAGTGTGCACAAAATGACCGTATAGCGACAAACCAAACCAAACTAAATCAACAATGATATAGAAATATAATTCAAAATCCATGAATTATCTTTAATTTAATAGCGTTTACGAAAGAAAATGAATTGCTAATCTTCCAAACAATATCTCTGAAATGTCAATTAGTTATTGAGCTGCAATTTTTACACTTTATCGATAAATTACATGTGTTTATTTAATAGGCTTCTACAATATGGAGTCCCATAACTATTGTGGATAAAAACCAATTTATTACTTCTCACTTTCTGTATCAATATATTTTTTAAAAGACATCATTTCTTCATTTAGTTATTCTATAACATACCGGTACTTATGCAATTATCAATATTTATGCAACACCTGTACTTATGCAATTATTTGTGCAACTTCCGTACATATTCAATTAACTGTACTTCTGCAACGTCTGTACTTATATGCAATTATCTGTACATGCGCAACAGCGGTACCTCTTCAATTATCCGTACTTGTGCAACATCCGTACTTATTATGCGTACTTGTGCAACATCCGTACTTATTCAATTATCTGTACTAATCCAACGTCGGTACATATGCAATTATATGTACTAATGCAACGTCTGTACGTATGCAATTATCAGTACCTATGCAATATCGGTACTTATTCAATTATCCGTACTTATACAGTTATCTGTACTTATGCAAGATTGGTAATTATTCAATTATTTGCACTTATACAACATCGGTACTTATACATGACATAGAAGTTTCTCATGCTTTCAAATTTTCATACGTGTGTGTGTGCATGGACTTGCGCCCTTCATAAATCTATACATCTCTATACTAAAGGGTTCATGCGGTCCTAGTTCTGGAAAGTGTGGATAAAGTGTGGCGTGAAATAAAGTGCTACGTCGTTTCATCCAGCAATCCGTTTTCCCAATCATGAGGAAATAAAAGACAGCTATATAAAAGTCAACAATGATAGGTTCAGAGGCTGTCGACCTTAGGCGAGGCACACCTGGCACCATGCGTATGAAGCAGGTGCGAAGGAAAATAATAAGGGGCCACCCAGGGTACGTGATAAGGTGGGGGAGGGGGCAGAAATATTGAAGGGTCGCGTGGCTCTCGCGTGTCTCAAGCGTGAAGAGAACGCTCGGCCGAACATCCCTCACAGGCATGTTCGAACGCGTGCCGCAGAAAGTTGAACGTTCCTTAAATGTTCCTTTTTTTTTTATGTTTAGTAAAAAGAATGAGTTGGGAAGAAAAGAAGCACAGGATACTTGTAACCCCTTCTTGACGGTCATTAGAAGAACAGTTGGTGAATAATAATGTTGTACTGTCATCTCTTGGACATTCATATATTCGAACTGATAAATAAAAAGATAATTATTTTCAGAATTAACTTGTCCCGATCATCATGTACTACTGCAGATTTTACGAACGATATCCTGTAGAATACTGGTGTTCCATAGTAGATCAATAAGTGTTGCGTGAAAAATGAAATTCTGATAAATTAGTATCATTGCATACTAATGTTAAATATCGTATTAAGTTCATTAAAAGTGTGTGTTGTGTGAAAGAAAACGTAATTTTACTTAGAATAAACTAATATTAATCCTGTACAGCATCGTTTACACATGATGTTTTACAGAACACTAGTGTTTTGTAAAAGATCAATGAGTATCACACGAAAAATTATAAGATTCTGGTAATTGGTAGTATTGTATGATTATAGGTCTGATGGCCGAGTGGCTATCGCTATGGCATTTTGCACCACAAATTTCGGGGTTCGAATCCCAGAAGTGCCATGGATGTTTATGGATGTTTGGATGCCATGGATGTTTTGTCCGGATGTTCCCGGTGGTACCATGGATCAAGTCCCGGAGGTGCAATGGTTCGGAATTTATTTTAAACCAAAGGTCTCGGTCTAATGTGATCGTACAGCACTGCAGGGGTAGTGTTACTCGCGTGCATAGCATTATCCTCAAGCTGCACATGCCCCCTGGGTAGTGCTTAATGAGTAATAGCGGTGCAGCCCTTGCTTATGGCGTAAAGATTAACTGTCTCTGTATTGCCAGCTGCATTAGAACAACAGTAGTATTCTATAATTTTAAATATCACACTAAGTAGTTCTTTGTATGAATAGCACTATTCTAAAAATTGTTTAGTAATACCAAATTACGAATTCCAATTCAGTAGCCAATCACGAAGTAATCAAACTTAAAACCACTTACAGACACTAGTACATCGCAATAAATAATTATAAATTGCAAAATTATGTTATGAATATTGCATTTTATACTATCATTTGATGCAAATAAGGACATTATTTTGTTATTATATTGGAATGTATACTTCTGCAATTTTTTTTTTGTCTGGACGTATTTTTATATAACGAAAGACTATAATGTTTTGACCTTTAAAATAGTCATTAATTATATTTTATTATACCAAGAATCCTATTATGTTGCGACGAATTTAAAATACATAAAGAGACGAAGCATCGCTGCGTCAGTTATGAGAATTAAATTTTGAAATATTGTGCTTAATGTTAAAGTAATTTATTATTCAAAGAAATTCCAAGTAATTATAATGTTATTGAGTATTCTTTATTCTGTTATTATTTTCAAGAATTCTGTTTGGTATAATTAAAATTTTGGAATAAATTCTTACTGTGCTTTTTAAAAATTTATAAAAATTGAAACTCTAAAGTTTCCACTCTCATTTTTTCTATTACAAAAACCCAATTATTCAGTTAAAAATATAATTGTGGAGTTAATTTTTTTAAAAATCTTTATTATGGAAGTGCTGGAAATATCCTTTAATTTCTGACACCTAGTCCTGTATTGTTACTATGTAATATGCAGTAATATTGTCAACTCCGATCGTGATTGTTTCATTGACTATTTTTAATCAATTATTGCGGAATCTTTCATTAAGTATTCAGTAGGGAAACTACAGGACATGAAACTAAGACGTAATAACATAGCTATAATTTAACTGGATAATAGCATATCTCTGATTTAGCTTAAATAATCATTACAAAAGGCTATAAAAATATATAGAGATAATTTTGCGATATAATACCTAAAAGAAATAAGGGAAAATGTACTTATATTTTTGTAATATGTGCTTTAAAAATTTTCTAAGCAAAAGTATAAATCCATTAGTGTAAAAAGTGAGGGTCAATAGAAAAAATATTTGTTGTCATCTCATAGTGTTCATGTGTGTATATACACTAAAGTGACAAAAGTCATGGGATAGCAATATGCAAATTTTCAGATGGCAGTAGCATCGCGTAGAAAAGGTATAAATGCGCAGTGCTTTCGCAGAGCTTTCATTTCTGTTCAAGTTATTCATGTGAAGAGGTTTTAACATGATGATGACCGCACGACGGGAATTAACAGACTTTGAACGCGGAATGTTAGTTGGAGCTAGACGCATGGGTCATGCCATTTCGGAAATCGTTAAGGAATTCAACATTCCCAGATCCACTGTGTCAAGAGTGTGCCGAGAGTATGAAATTTCAGGCATAACATCCCACCATGGACAGCGCAGTGGTCGACCGCCTGCACTTAACGACCGAGACCGGCGACGTCTGCAAAGAGTCGTAAATTCTAACAGACAAGCAACACTGCGTCAAATAACCGCAGAAATCAATGTGGGACGTACAAGGGACTTGTCTGTTAGAACTGTGCGGAAAATTTGGCTTTCTTGGGCTATTCCAGCAGAAGACCGACTCGAGTGCCTTTACTGACAGAACGACATCGCTTGCAGCGATTCTCGTGGCCACGTGAGCATATTGGTTGGTCCCTAGATGAATGGAAAACCGTGGCCTGGTCCGATGAGTCACGATTTCAGTTGGTAAGAGCTATGGTAGGGTTCGAGTGTGGCGCAGACCCCACGAAGCCATGGACCCAAACTGTCAGTAAAGGCACTGTTCAAGCTGGTGGTGGCTCCGTAATGGTGTGGGCTGTTTTTTCATGGCATGGACTTGGTCCTCTGGTGCGACTGGACCGAACATTGACTGGAACTGCTTATGTTCAGCTACTTGGAGATCACTTGCAGCCATTCATGAACTTCATGTACCCAAACAACGATGGGATTCTTATGGATAACAATGCGCCATGTCACCGGGTCACAACTGTTCGCGATTGGTTTGAAGAACATTCTGGACAATTCCAACGAATGATCTGGCCACCTAGATCGCCCGACATGAATCCCATCGAGCATTTATGGGATATCATCGGAAGGTCTGTTCGTGCCCAAAATCCTGCACCATCAACGCTTTCACAATTATGGACGTCTATCGAGACAGCATGGCTCAATATTCCTGCAGAAGACTTCCAACGACTTGTTGAGTCCATGCCACATCGAGTTGCTGCACTTCGCCGGGCGAAAGGAGGGCCGACACGATATTAAGAGGTATCCCATGACTTTTGTCACTTCAGTGTATATATATATATATATATATTTAGATGTCTTGTGGGGACCTATATGTATATCTTCTATTGTGGGACCAAACGGTCAAGTGATTAGCTCTCTGATGCTCTGTGGCACAGGTCTCGAGACTGTAATGTTTTGACCGACGATCGGGACCCGACGAAGCCATGTTTGTTTGTAGTGGTTCGAAATGCGCTTTAAACCATAGGTTCCTGGTCTAATAGGAAAACTCTACCATAAAAAGAAAATATCTCTTGTCTCGAAATCTGCGATTAGGCAGAATATAGGACTGTTGTGCCAATGAAAAGAACAACAATATATTATTCAATAGCCATTATATATTTTATTTTTGGCGAATTAAGCTCTGGTTTAGAATGATATAAGTTATGATTTTAGTAATCTAAATCATGATAAATATTTAAAGACATTTTCGTTCTTTAACTTAAAAAGTAACCTGTACGGGTTATTAAAGAACTATTTTCAAAAACTGGCAATATAAAAAAAATAACAAGCATGGAAAACAATTGGTACTATTTTCTTGACTTACTGCGTTTTCAAATAAAACTATTTTGGCGCAAGTGGCTCGTTTGTAGAGAAACGGTTATTAGCTCATCATTATTAGCTAACGGTTTCTGTTCAACTAATGTTGGTTCCATTTGTTTCAGTAATCTAGAACTAGAGATCATATTGATGAAGGATGCTGTATATTTAACTGAAAAGATAGAAATGAGAAAAATAATGGTTTACTGAAAAAGAAAAATATAGCTTGTTCATTAGCGTGCATATAAATATTAGGTTGGGGAAAAAGAAATCCATTATTTTTTCGATAGATGGCTGTAGTGATCGATATCACGTAAAGTATCAATTAAACAATTTCAGATTTATGCTCGTTAGAAAGGTGGCACTTCGTACTAAAATAATTCTTTTTCTGTTTTTTGTTTGGTCCATTCAGTTGGGAGTTACAGGGTGTTAAAAATGGAAGTGAACAAAGAGAAAATTCGGTACATTTTACAGTTTTTCTTCGACAAAGGCGAAAATGCAAGCCAGGCGGCTAAAATTGTGAATGGAGTTTATGGTTCCGATACTGTAACAGCCAATTATGTGCAATTTCGGTTTCGTAGATTCCGTTCAGGAATTTTTGATGTTAAAGATGCACCTCGCACAGGTAGGCCGGTCGTCGAAAATGTCGATAAAATCGAAGAAATGATCGAAGTTGACCGGCATGTTAGCAGTCGTAACATCGCTTGGAGCTAAAAATCGACCATAAAAACAGTTTTTAAACCATTTACACAAAGCTGGATTCAAAAAGAAGCTCGATGTTTGGGTGCCACACCAATTAACAGAAAAACAGATGGATCGAATTTCCATCTGCGAAGCCTTGGCCAAACAGAATGAGATAGACCCATTTCTTAAACGGATGGTGACTGGAGATGAGAAATGGATCACATACGACAACTCTGTGCGAAAACGATCGTGGTCAAAGAGCGGTGAAGCACCTCAAACGGTGGCCAAACCAGGAAGGTTCTGTTATGCATTTGGTGGGACTGGAAGGGGATTATTTATTATGAGTTGCTTCCATATGGCCAAACGCTAAATTCAGATCTCTACTGTCAACAACTGGACCGTTTGAAGATAGCGATTGACCAGAAACGGCCAGAATTGGCCAACAGGAGAGATATCGTGTTCCACCAGGACAACGCTAGGCCACACACATCTACAGTGACTCGCCAGAAACTTCGGGAGCTTGGTTGGGAAGTTTTAATGCATCCGCTATACAGTCCGGACTTGGCACCAAGCGATTATCATCTTTTTTCTTGCATTGCAAAAATTTCTTTAATGATAAAAAAATTGGCATCTAGGAGGATTGTGAAAATCGACTACAGAGTTTTTTTGTAAACAGAGACCAGGACTTCTATGAGAGAGGCATTATGAAGTTACCTTTAAAATGGCAACAAATCATACAACAAAACGGTGCATATTTGACCCAAATCGGACAATCCGAAGCATGTTAAATAAAGTCCTGAAGTTCATATAAAAATAATGGATTTCTTTTTCCCCAACCTAATATATAAAAATAAAATTAAAAATCCTAGCTATCCTAGCTGCTAAAAATATAGCTTGCTTTTTACTCTGAATTGTCTCTTTTAAAACAGTTGGACGTTTTTGTATCATTAGCTAAACAAATATTCTCACATACAAACTTCAATTAATAATTTATAAAACATTTGTATGAACCGATAAAAATTATATCTATCCGACATTAATAAAACAAACATGTCAATTTTCAGCATCATTACTACACATGTAATTCATCGTACATGTATGAAGATTATTACCTATCCATACAAAAACAACACGATATTTTCGCATCAATAAAAAAAAAACACGAATACATTTCACACACGCTACAGCTTGTCCAAACTTTGTTTACCTTATCCCACGGGTTGCATTTTTTTTATATATACATTGAATATTAAAAGAAAGAAGAAAGCAAACAAAAAAAATCCAACAACGAAGTCTGCAAGCTGAAAGTGTGTTGGTTGGTACCTTTCAGAATCCTGCTCTACCATCACAGGTCCAGCTGTGTTTGGATTGTCATTTTCCCCCCATTCGTCCAAACCTCCCCCACCCACCCACACTGCCAACTGTCAAATATTAAGAGAAGGGAGAGTGTTGTCAACTACCGGAAGTTAGGGTTGGCGACATGTTCCATCCATCATAGGAAAACGTCAGGAGCGAGAGGCTTTTTCTAATGACACACAGAAAAGAATGCAGTTCAATTTTTGGGACACGACCACTAAAATAGGATTTTGATTGAATAATACAATGTTAAAAATAGCAACTTTGCAGGTTTCTTTATAAGGAGTGATGGTGAAGGTGAAGTAAGAAGAGATGAAGAGAAACATAATAGACAGTTCGTCACCTTAATTTGATAAGTATGATATTGCTGGGTGATGTTACCAAGTATTGGAGAGATTGTGGATTAATGATCTTAAAATTGTAGACTATATAATAGCAACCGTTTTTCTCCATTTCATAAGTTTCCTGGCTTGCATACACCAAATTCAGTTATATTAACTGTAACCTCTCGGTCTATACTAGACTTATAACGGTTTCAAAAAGAGGGCCACTTTCAGGTTCACGGGAACACATTAAATTTTATTTACTAACATTATATACAGAACTCTATTTACAAAAAAAAAAAAAAAAAAAAAAAAAAAAAAAAAAAATTAAGGACATAAATTAATACACAGAGTGCAGTTCACTCTAAGTTCGGACATCTTCAAAGTTCACCAGCCTACGACGAATCTAAACATCTGGTCTGCAAAAAACCTTAACTATCACACGACGTGATTCACGAAACCCCACAGGTTAGCTTCCCTCACTTCCCATTGGAGTAGACATTTCTCAACTCGTGGTATATCCACAATCACGATGGAACAACTCATAGTATAATTTATATTCAATCTGTAGTTATTTCAACTTGTGAAAGTCGCACAGAACATTCGCCATTTTCCTCATTTTACATGATACCGAATATCTGCTATTAGATTTGAGTGACAGGTTGCTCTCATTAGTACAAAACTCTAATTTCAATTAATATATAACTATACACAACACTGCTTATCTGGTCATATTTGAGTGAAGGGTTTATTATATATTTGTCAAATAACATACATTCCTCTCTCCTGGGAAGGAAATGCCAAATTTTTCTCGTGAGAAAAAGACTGTACCTAACCCTACTAACCCTGCATCACATTTTCTCGTGACAATAGCATTTTGTTGACTTAATATTTTTCTTCGTGTACTGTGCATATTTCTTTGTTTCCCACAGTTTGCAATCTGCTAATGGAAATACTTTTAAAATTTGTTTCGACTGCCGTTGTCATAAACTAACAGTCACCCAAGAATCTTCTCCGCCGCCTTTCTAGCTGAATCCTAATTCTTTAAACCCACCAATATTAATAAATGGTAAAACGACTCATAACTATTCACCTACTTGTCGATACCACTTTGTTTTTGACTGCATCTTGCCACAGTCTCCGATCTTCCTACATGTATGAAGGGGCTGGTGGCCCAGTAGTTAGACCTCTGGCGCTCGGTGCCACAGATTTCGGTTTCGAATCCTGGCGGTGCCATAGATGCTTGTAGTGGTTCAGAATCCATTTTAAACCATAGGCCCCTGTCTAACATGATCGTAGAGCGTTGTGGGGATAGTGTTACTCTAAAGATATGTTAGTGTCCGTAGCATATCTTCAATCTAATCCCCTTGGGTAGTGCTAAATGAGTAACAGGTTCATCGGTGTAGCCCACACGACATGCCTTCTTCAAGGTTAGTTTGTATTGGGCTGCGCACAGGGAAATGGTCAATACGACCCACTTCTCATCGTAATAAAAGAAAACAGGACATAAAAGTAAAATATATTAGATTATTAAATGAATTAGTGTTTTGAAATGCAAAAGCAAATCGAAACTTTTTTGCTTCAAACGAATAAGAACATATACTAAATATATAAGATAAACTAACATTTTTATTTTTTTCCTTTTGTGAAGCATTCAGGCTTCTACGCGTTTGATATATGAAGTGAAATTAGTTAACTACTTCGAGAATAAATCACCATTTTGGTTGTGCAACATTGCTTTTTTTTCCCTATCAGTTAAATTTAGCATGAGCACCTTATAATCGCATCATCTTCGAGCTGAAAGAAAGAGTCTTCTGATCTAAGTATTTATCGAGCTCTTCCTTAACGTAAACAAGAAAGTTTTCAATTTGGCTTCGAACTGAATCGAGAAATTCGACGCGCTTACACACTCCTTATCATTATACTAATAAGGTAGGTTTGGTAGAGGACCGGAATCTTTATTTAAGGGAAAAGAGCTGAAGTAAGGTGAGATGAGATGTAACAGATGGTTGTTTACCTTCGTTATAGAACTTCCTGGGTAATGATTCACTCAAGCATTGAAGGGCATCATGTTTCTAAGTTGGTTACATACTAATGGTATTGGTATCCTTGATTTAATTTCAAAGTTTTATAATTGGCATGCGCATAAAACACGAGAGTAGATTATTCAGTGAAATAGTGTTGCATGATATGTTTTATTGAATGGAAAATCGGTTTTCTTTAGTTGGAGAATCATTTTTAATCAAGGTCTTCTAAGTAAAAATAGTAGGATTATTAATAGATAAGACTTGCAGGTTACTTTATGAAAAGTAACAAAGATTAAATAATTTAAAATAAACTGTTCATCGTCATTTAAAAACTGTCCAACATCATTGTCTTGAGTAATTATACTGCTATTTAAAAGGCTTTTACAATTTATTTTTAGTTTATTAAATAAATACCAAGTTAAAATGTCCATTGTCAGCTACTTCCCTTAAGTTTAGAATAAATATACTTTTTTCAAATAAAAAAATAATAATAATAATATTTGCAGCGATAGAGTACTAATTCATTTAGAGTTATAAGTCTCATCATTATAACAAATAAATACGTTTTTATTTGAATAACATGTAAAATAAACATAGTTTTCTGTTAACTAATATTTATTTATTTCCTTTTTTCTTTTCGACTTGGTAGACACCAACATCTAGACTAAGTCCAAGAACCCGTGAAGTCTGGAAGGAGAGAAGGGGGTGGGGACAGCTTCTGTTGTCATTGAGCACCCGTAGGTAGAAGTCTGGCTTGGCTCCGTGACTCTGAAGAAGGAGGGCAATGCCTTCCGGGAGGACTTTTAAGGAGAATTTCCTCGCATTTTCATATCATATGGGAGAAAACTCCTACCAGATAATCCGACTTACGGGACAAGATGTTAAACATCCCAGACGCCAGCGAGTCGTTTTTGGAACAGTGTCTACAAGAAAGCTACCAGTTGATTGAACCTCCGCTCTAATGCTCACCAGCGGCGCTGGTTGTCACTGAGCCACAAGTCAGGTTTATAAATTTATTAATGAATATAATGACTTAAGTGCACATGTTTTTAAGATTGAAACAAGATATTTTTTATAGATATTTAGAAATAAGTCACTGATATTTAGATTTAATATTCTTTAATTATTTAGAAGTATTTCGACTTTATTATTGTATTAAAAATGGTTTATTTCACCTTACAAATTAATGATAATATTTTCCGAGTCTGTAATTTATTCAAAATTGTTAAAAAAATTTATTAGAAAACTCATTTTATTAAAAGTAGACATGAAAAAAAAATCCATTGATGAAATAGTAATTATCTACTTAATTATAATAAAAACCCCCAAAACGGCACTGAAACATACAAAAATCGAACGACGACAGCTCAAACAAAGAAATCAAACACCGAAAATACAAATATCAGACAGTGTTAATTTTTCTTTTATTCTACCACCGAGCACTATTTACAAGTACAAAAGCAGTTATTTTATCAAATATCGCTCATTTAGCTGAAATATTAGGATGGAATGGTGTGTGCCTATGTACTTTACAAAGATCGATAGGCATATGGTTAGGTTGCGGATGTTGATGGATCGCAAAATAATAACAGCGTCATTTCGGCGGCTGGAAAAGATGATGGAAAAGGGGCAGGATTACGTGTTCGCCTCAAATTGGCAAAATGCCGCCAAAGAAGCCTCTCGTATAATACTACACACGGCGATTTAAAACATATTTTAATTTTTTTTTAAATCTTTATTAATGTTTTGGTTTCTTTAAACGAGTAGTTCAAAGTAATTTGTTTTTAAAAACATTCCTTTAAAAAGTTTTTTATGTATATAAATGTATGTAACTTTTATTTATTTTCAATTCGGCATTTAACTCGTTGCTGGTCGTGAACGAGTTCAGACTCCTTCCAAGTAAATATTCATTCAATTCGAGTCCATGCTTCAAGGTGAATTCAGTACGATGCGGATATTTTTGTCAGTAATTCGTTCAGACGTGTATATATTATCAGTTTCACGAAACGAGTTCATCTGGAATGTTTTTCAAACTGAGTTCGTTAAGCAAATGCTCATTAAAACCTATGAAACTTGCTAATTTATTAAAAGTTATATTACAGAACATTATTTCGCCGTACTAGCTGTAAATAGCTTACGGCCGTCGTTCTTTTCGGTTTTATTGATTGTCGGTATTGGTATTGGACGGTCGGACTATCGGTATTGGTTGACTGGAAATGTTGTATAGCTTGGAAGAAAGATACACCTTCCTTCTTAAGAACTAATACTTATTGACATGATGACAAAACACACACACATATATATATGGAGCCTGAATGGCCGAGTGGCTAGCGCTCTGGCGCTCGGTACCACAGGTTGCGGGTTCGAGTCCCATGTGTGTAGTGGTTCGGAATCCACTTTAAACCGTTGGTCCCGGACTAATATGATCGTAGAGCGTTGCGGGGGCATTGTTGCTCCGCGTCCGTGGCTTATCTTCAAGTTACACGCGCCCCTTGGGTCATGCAAAGTGAGTAACGTCTGTGCAGCACTTGCCTTAAGGCATCCAAGACGTCCATGTCTGTTTGCCAACTGCATTGGAAAAAAAATATATATATAGCCCTATATTTACACGATTATGATGGCCCTAATGGCTGAGTGACTAGCTCCCTTGGTGCCACAGGCTTCAGATTCGAGTCCCGGTGGTACGATGGATGTTTGTAGTGGTTCGCAATCCACTTTAAAACATAGGTATGGAAGCCCTTTAAACCTCTAATATGACCGTATAGCGTTGTAGGGGGAGTGTTATTCACGTCCGTAGCATATCTTTAAGCTGTACGTGCCCCCTGGTTAGTGCTAAATGAGCAACGTCGCTGCAGCCCTTGTTTATGGCATAAAGATAACTGTCTAAGTACTTTCCAGCTGCATTATAAAAAAAATGATTACAATTATATAGTTAAGTTAAAATTTGAACTTCTCATGTCATACTGCCTTTCTCCTCTCATGTTTTGTGACCCTCTTCCACGAAATAGAAATGTCTATGGCACTAGATGTCTCTGAATTCTACAAAGGAAGTCCATCCCAATAGCCCCTTTTTCCTGGAATTTCCGAGAAAGTCCGTAGAATCTCATTGCTACAGATACTGAACGAAAGATAAATGAGGAGATAAAATTTGAAAATGTATATACAGTTTAAATATTTGGGTTCAATCGTCACCGAAAATAATGATATTATGCCAGAGATGATACGAAGGTTGAATACAGGAAAATGCAGTTTCTTTGCTCTAATAATATTAATAAGATCTAAAGTAATAACAAGGAAAACGTAGCATAAAAATCATAATCAGACCAACAGTAATTTATGGGTCAGAGACCTGGACCTTAATTCAAAAACTGGAGATAGAAGGAGGTGTTCTGATAAACAGGAGTTGGTATCCTGGGAGAGGAAGATCTTAAGAGCTCTATTTGAACCTATCAGAGAGGGTGTTGTTTGGACTGATTATTTTTTTTCTTCTAATGCAGCTGGCAAATAAACCGTGATCTTTCGCCAGAAGGGCTGCACCGATGTTACTCACTTTGCATTACCCAGGGGGCGCGTGTAACTTGATGGTAAGCCATGGACGCGGAGTAACAATGGCCCCGCAGCGTTCTACGATCCTGTTAGGACCGGGACCTACAGCTTAAAGTGGATTCCGAACCACTGCAACACCCATGGGCAAAGCCGGGATTCGAACCCGATACCTGTGGTACCGAACGCCAGAGCGCTAGCCATTCGGCCATCAGGCCCCTTGGACTGATTATAGTTTTATACATCCGGGGCTTCATGTTATTACTTTAGATGTTATTAATTTTTTAAGAGCAAAGACACTGCGATTTCCTGTATTTAATCTTTCTATAATCTCAGGCATAATATCAATGTTTTCCGTGGAGGCGTTACAATCATGAAATTGCAAAATTGTTTGGAGAAAACGATATCATAAATTATATAAATTCTAAAAGAATTCAATGGCTAGGACACTGTGAGAGAATGGACGATAGCAGAAGCCCAAAGTAGATATTCAAAAGAAGTGCCAGGGCCAAAGAAAAAGGAAAGGCCAAAAAAAAGATAGAAGTGGGAAAAAAAAAGTGAAGAACCTAAAGATCACACATTGGAAAACCAAAGTTCGAGACAGTCGTATTGTTAGGAAGGCCATGGTCCAACATGGACTGTAGTGCCGGTAAGTTTTTTTTTTTTTTTTTTGTTCTAATGCAGCTGGCAAACACTTAGACAGCTTGGTCTTGGATGCCTTAAGGCAAGCGCTGCACAGACGTTACTCACTTTGCATTACCCAGGGGGGCGTGTAACTTGAAGATAAGCCACGGACGCGAAGTAACAATGCCCCCGTATCGCTCTACGATCCTATTAGGACCGGGACCTACGGTTTAAAGTGGATTCCGAACCACTACAAACATCCATGGCACCGCCGGGACTCGAACCCGAAACCTGTGGAACCGAGCGCCAGAGCGCTAGCCACTCCGCCATTCAGGCCCTGTGCTGGTAAGTTAGTTAGTTAGAATCTCATTCCAACCTTTCACGCTGTTAAATCTACTTTAAGGTAAATCAAAATTTTTTTTGTACATATTTAGAAAACGAGGAAAATACCCACACTTCCAGCCCAATAACAGTAAAACATGATGCATGTCGGCTTCAGTTTAATATTTTAAATTATTTTTGATATTGGAATAAGAAAGCCACATATTTCCATCTCAGAATTATATATTTTAAATGCATAAAATAAATTTCTGAGAAAAATTTATTTTGTGTTTAAAGGAGTATATAGAGGGAAAAAAGCATTATTTAACTTGCTACCCTAAAACATGAATTGTATCTTGCATTAATATTTATGATTTAGTTTGAAATTTTAAAAACATAATCAAAAATACAATCATAATCTCATATTCTGTTGAATTCTGTCTGATTAAATTTAAAACATAACATATTGTTCAGACACATAATGTATTTACTTTTATCTCAAGTCACAACTATTTGCCAGTGCTTCTGGATTTCAGACGCCAAATCAATTTGTCTGGACTCTTTTAATTAAAAGCCTTCATATTCAACAACATTGCATGCATTCGTCATGGTTTTTTTAAATCCAAACTACCGTTAACATTTGGAAGGAAGGTTTAGTAGATTTTCTTTGAGAATTAGATAGTCGAGTTCTGTTTTTAATCTCTTTCTTCCGTGTCCTTTATATAATTCTATTGGATTATTGTAATTGTGTTGGACAAAATGATTTTTTTTTTTTTTAAATACTGAAGTTAATAGTTAGAATTTCCTATAAAATTATTTTCTTATGTGTCTGGCTGAACACTTTTACCCAAATATTTCATATTCCAAATTTTAAAGAAAACGGAAAATAAATATTTAAAAAGATTATTTAAAATTTTCTAACATACATAATAAAAGAAATTCGAAAAGGAAGTCCTGAGATTTTACAATTTTTAAGAAAACCATAATATCGATTCTTGTTTTTATTTATAATAATGTTTTTACATTAAGATTATATTATTCTTTCTCCAAAAATATATTTTTTTGTTTAAATCCTTTTAGAATTAAAAACTTGAAATTGTCATCATCAATGGTGCAACAGCCCCATTGTGAGCAAAGGCCATCTGCCTGCTGGCAAATTTCTAGACAGTAGATGTTTTCTTTTTAATACGCTTTTATTAGCTTCACCTGTATGTATGTATGTATGTATGTATGTATGTATGTAACTAACTTTTTCCCCTTGAGATCTGTTTCTCCTCATATACACTATTTAAGCTGCAAAGAAACATTTACAGGCATCTTTCAGAAAGAAAACATTTGATTATTTTTAATACGCTTTTATATTAGTTTCACCTGTATGTTTGTTTGTTTGTTTGTAACTGCTTTGGGCTCGATTTTGACCTACTTTAAGCGATCCGATTTAATTTAAACGTTGTAGACTTATCAAGGACCGACGGCAATAAAATAGTTTGATAAATTTATGATCTCATCATGATTAGGATCGCCAGGATTAGAGATTTTATTTTAACTTATGAAGAGCAATTTAACCCATGTAGAAGGAAAGTATTCAGTAAAGACATTCAAACCTACGTGGGACAGTGGCACAGCGGACTATTCGCATTTAGCCTTTGTTTTACTCACTAACTATAGTTCCACTATAGTAAGAACTATAGTTCCACTCCTCCGTACCTGAACCTCATTTAACTGTTATAGTTTAAAAACACTCAAAACATGCTTTTAGAGTTAATCAAACTAAAAATTAAAAGATTAAATGAATAGTTTAAAAAAACTAAAAAAACACGCTTTTAGAGTTAATCAAACTAAAAAGTAAAAAATAAATTAATAGTTTAAAAAAACTAAAAAACACGCTTTTAGAGTTAATCAAACTAAAAAGTAAAAAATAATTGTTAGCATAAGAATAAAATGACTAACGAGAAAAGGAATGTCGTTGTTCTAAAAGCGCGGGGTGCTTGATATCAATCGTTATAATTTTTCACTAGTTTCATTCCGAAATGCAGAGTTAGTTTTAAAATGTCATACAAAGCACACCACGCTTTTAGAACAACGACATTCCTTTTCTCGTTAGTCATTTTATTCTTATGCTAACAATTATTTTTTACTTTTTAGTTTGATTAACTCTAAAAGCGTGTTTTTTAGCTTTTTTAAACTATTAATTTATTATGGGGTAGGGTTGTCACTACTACGTCCAACAGTCATATTAGAACGGGACCTACAGTTTAAAGCGGATTCTAAACCACTAAAAACATTCGTGGCACCGACGGAACTCGAATCCCCTATTATTACAATAGAAGATGAAGAATAAATTTCACTATATTGTTTAATAAACGCTTCAAGTATAAAAGAAAATATTTGCTTCGAAATAGACTGAATAAGTTGCCATGGTTACTGCATAACAGTTCATGTCTAATATGACTGTATAGCATTGGGTGTAGGGCTATAACCCTACACCGTAAAAAGAAAACATCTCCTGTTTTGGAATCTGCCAGTAGCCAGAAGACCGTGGTCCAACATGGACTGTAGTGCAGGGTGTTTGTTACTATTGAGAAATCTGTTGTTGTTGTTTCTTATCCCACTTGGCTGGCCAAGCCCACGAGCCCATATGGACTCATGATTGAAGGGGAAGGAAGCAGCTTCTGTTGTGATGGAGCACCCCGTAGGTAGAAGCCTGACTTTTGCTCCGTGACGCTCTTACAGTCATAGAAGACCGGGACCTACGGCTTAAAGTGGATTCCGAACCACTACAAACATCCATGGCACCGCCGGGATTCGAACCCGAAACCTGTGACACCGAGCGCCAGAGCTATTGAGAAATCTTACACATATATATTTATTTAATATAACATACAATAAGTGATCAGAACGATAATCCTTTAAATTCGGATGAAATTGAAAACTGTATTATTACAATAGAAGATAAATGGCAAATTTCATTATAATGTATAATAAATGCTTCAGTGCTTTTTTCAATATTTAAAAGAAAATAAAAAAAATTGTTTGGAAATGGACTGAAGAAGTTGCCATGGTTAGTGCATAAAGATAATTCAATATAAAACACCTTATAACAATTTAGCGCAATTCACTCTTATCTTGCGATACGTATACGAATCTCAGGATCTGACGTCATTTCCGTTACAGTTACTCCCTGGCCAACGGCCGTACCATGCTGAATATACCAGTTCTCGTTAGATCACCGAAGTCAAGCATCATTGGGCGCGGTCAGTACTTGGGTGGGTGACCACCTGGGAACACCGCGTGCCGTTGGCAAATTTGGGACCTGAATGGCCGAGTGTGTCTAGCGCTCTGACACTCGGTGCCACAGGTTTCGGGTTCGAATCCCGGCGGTGCCATGGATGTTTGTAGTGGTTCGGAATCCACTTTAAGCCGTAGGTCCCGGTCTCCTATGACTGTAAGAGCGTCACGGAGCAAAAGTCAGGCTTCTACCTACGGGTGCTCCATCACAACAGAAGCTGCTTCCTTCCCCTTCAATCATGAGCACGTATGGGCTCGTGGGCTTGGCCAGCCAAGTGAGATAAGAAACAACAACAAAACAACAACAACAGTTACTCCAAATTACTAATCAATACTTTTTTTTTGTATGTGGCCCAGTTTAAAAGTTGAAATTTTACTATATTGATCTATGAAATAACAAAATACCACCAATGCAATAAAATACTACATTCTTATACACCATTCTGAATTATCTTATACATTCGTCTATTTAATTTCCACATACAGGTATAAAGACCGGAAACTACTTGAATAGTATTTTTTTCCCCTTGGACAAATCCAGCAAAACATTTTCGGAGGAGGGTTGAACTTTGCTTCTTGGTACTGCGAGAGCTTGTAAACATTTTGTCACAAGCGACACTTAAGGCGACTCTATGGAGTGCCAGATAGCGTTCCGATAAGGTGTTGGGGAGGGGAGCATCCGGTTGCTGCGGCGGGAGGAAGACCCTGTTCTTATCTAGGCACAGAGTCCGACATATTTATTGTTGGAATACTGCACCAGACTCACGTGGGGGTTAGAACACAGTCTTAAGGGGTCCTTTCGAGTGTTTTTAGAAGAATGTTAGAATTTTATTTTGTTGGAACATTTATTATGTGTTACGATTTGTCTAAGGCAGGGATCTCCACACTTTCCAGCCTTAGGGCCACACTGTTTACTCCAGTAAGTACAAAGGGCCAAAACCGTTTTAATTTTTATGCCATTATCTATAATTTCTAGACCAGTCGCCGAGTACGCGCTCTGAGGAAGCATATACTTGCTAACTACAAACTATTGTCAGTGAAAAATCACGATTACACAAATCTCACTAGTATTTTTTTGCAAGTGGATACCCCGCGGTTTCATTCGCGTTCATTTAGCTTTTCCGTTCCTGAGGGAATTTCAGGATAAAAATCATATGTTCGATTCAGGACATATGTATTCTAAACATCGATATACATACACATGCGATACTCTTTACCCCAACATAACTACCGTGGGACGTGCACTAGTTTATAGTGATAGTGGGATTCATTTCAATTACTTGTTAGTTAATATGCTTAAGTTAAATTTTCCACGTATTATGCTTGTCCTTACGCTTTACCTAGCAAGTCAATAAAACAGATTTATTATCGTGTTCTTTTATCCAGCTTATTACAGCAACAATAAGCTATTTGCTGTCGCAGGCCGGATTGATGACACTGGCGGGCCGGATTTGGCCCGCGGGCCGTAGTTTGGAGATCCCTGGTCTAAGGGATCAGGATCTGACGTCATTTCCGTTTCAGTTATTCCAATAAATAATCAATACGATTTTGTATGTGGTCAAGTTTACAACTCATTCCACTCGTAAAATTTTATAAAATAATTGTATGATATGTATATATATAATAATAAAAATTGTATGATAAATTATGTATTTGTCATTCATAGTTTATTATAGAAATATTTTCCTAATTATTATTATTATTATTATTATTATTAAATCAAAACAATTTGGTTTCATTTTTCTTTCTCTATTTTCATGTAAAATAATGATAATAATAATAATAAGAAGAATTCTGTTTGGATTATTTTCACTTCACTTAGACAAATAATTAAGTACATTTCATGTTTCCCTAATTAATATTTTATTATATATATATACTCGATTTTATTAAATATATATATAGATATATATAGATATAAGCCATCATTTATAAATATTAACATTCTGCCTATATCATTTTCTTTTATGATATATATGTGATATATATATGATGTTTTCTTTTATGATATATGTTATTTATTTACTCGTACAAAAACTCGGATACTTGTAATATGTAGAATAAGGTAACTTTTTAGGGTTAGAGTAAAAATTTATGTAGAAGCATATTTATTAAATTTCTGCATAATTTACATAAAAATTCATTACATTGATTAATTACAAAGCTTAATTACTCAAAATTCTTTCAATTTTTACGAGAGTGATAAAAACTTTTTGAAGCTCCCTACAGAACAACAAAGCTAAAAAATCAACTTATTTTCATTTGACGGAACTCTAAAAAAATATGACAAATAAAAGGGAAAAGCGTAAACAATGCTCAATTTCATAGCATTCAGAAAAAGAATTAACGCAGGTAAATATTTATGTTACATCTTAATTGTTATACTTATTATGGAACAATACGTTATTGTGGAACAAACTACAAATTGAGCAAATCCAGTATGTATTATGTGTGATATTTCATCACGTATAAATAATTAATATGATTAATCATCACATATAAATGATTAATCATCACATAATAATAAAATAATTTTAGTTAAAAAAAATCGATTTTCAGTTATGCTCAAAGAAAATGATTGCTTTTTCACTTGTTGTTTTCATCCTAGACATGCAATTAACATATTATTGCATATCAACTTTCAAAGTCAATAACAAATACTTAATTACTTTCTTGATAGTTACTTTTTTAACAATTACTTTTACCACAGTTCTTATAATAAATACTGTATTTTCTTTAAATATTACTAATAAATTTAAAAAATAGGAAAAGTAGTCATCTTAGAATAGAACTTCAGAAATAGGTACTTACCATAATTGTCTATAGAACAGAATCCATTAAAAGTAATTGGAATCCATCGGAAGTAATTGCCATCTGTTAGTTTACTCATCTAAACAGAAACAAAAAACATTTTTAAGAAGTATCTCAAAACATATATATAACAGAGCAAAGTTTGTTTTTTCAATTTGTTTTTAGTTTTTATTAGTTCACTTATCAATTAATAATAAATGCTTCTTAGTTAGACAAGAATAAAATTGCTATAGAGATGTAATAATACATGATAGTCATGATATAATCCCATATATATAATATACATGAGTCTGTTAAGGAACTTAAATGCAAAGACAAAGATAAAAAAATGCATATGTAACATAAATGTAAACATTTTTGATGTAATGTATTAATAATCAAATACCTTATTGTTGCATAAAGATAGTTAAGCAAATTATGTTTAATAATAGGTAGACTGTTGCACAAGATGGTTAACATGACACTATTAATGAAATTTCTAATACAAGTCTGAGGAATTTAGTAAGGTTTCATTTAATTGACATGGGAAAATTTATGTGCTTAATAATTGACACATTTTATGTAGTCTATTAAGTATAGTTAGAACTTGCATAAAAGTGTTATAATCCCAAAAGTTGGGGTGTAGTTAAGAAATCAAAATAATTTCTAACAAGCGTAGATAGTATCCGATCGTAAATATATTAGTAAAACGGTTATATAGAAAAATATAAATAGTATAATACTTCAGGTTAATTTAAATATTATTCATTTAAGTTCGATACTTAACCTTATAAATTAATAGGTAGTTGATTAATTAATTATACTAAATTAATTAATTTTAGTAAAATGATAATAATGGATTAAGAATAATAGATAGTTAAGTTGTTAATAATAAATGAATTATTAAAATAATTTAAGTCTTTTGTTAGTTATATTGTAAATTAAGAAAAACCTAAGTAGCCAGTTAAATGAAGGCGATTTGGTTCGTCGCTATACGGTCATTTTTTGCACACTTTAGGCAAATTAGACCGGGATCTACAGTTTAAAGTAGATTCCGAACCACTCACAAACATCCATGTCACCGCCAGGATTCGATCTCATGCTTTTGTGGTAACAAAGGCCAGAGCGCTAACCAATTGGCCATCAGCACGCTAAATGACGGCAAAGCAGGTGCCAAAGGCTTGAACTTGGGATCGAACCTGAAAACTTCTTATTCAGTAAATCAAAACCCGACGAAGTCTTCTTTTAGTAATGTGTGCTACAATTACTGTCTTCACAAATGTGAAGACTCGATATCGATTACGACGGTGTGTGTGAGCATTTGAATGGACATTAAAGTTAATTGGTGGGAGTATTCTGGGGTTTTCTCTCATACGACACACATCTCTTCTATCTATCAGTCGACTTTTTGTATAATTCTCCGATGCATGAAATGAAACCTCCCAAACGATCACGTTATGATTGGGCTATAAAATAGAGTTCTCATTTTATACAAATGATATCATTTAACTTTTCGTTTTTACATTAACTAGAGTGTAAATTTAAAAGTTTAAAAAGCTTTTAAAAGTTTTAGAATAATGAGGATCGCAGAATATTTAATCCTCAAGAGTAAACCATCTCCTATTTTTAATTAGGAGTTCTCATTTTCGCCTGAAAAGGTATAATTTCTCTGATCATTTTCGTGATACGTCTCTTAATTTTGATTATAAATTCTCTTTAATTCTCAGATATTTTTAATTAAAAGACCGAGGGAGAGATATTTTTAGAAAAGTACGGTCTACAAGGGAAAATTTTAAATTAATCTCAGTTATAAGCCCACGTTTTATAAATTTAAGCATTTCTCAATTGGCAATGCGTTTACATAAGCATCAAAATTGCGGTTTTAAAAATAATGATGCAGAAACTCATAGCTATAAGAATGTTTTGAATTATAAAAAAAAATGTAATATTTATAAAATATATAGAATTATTTAATATATATTTTTAAAAATATATTTATTTTATTTTTATTTATAAAATATATAAATATATATTATAAATATAACTAAAAAAAATATTTTTTTAAATAAGTAATTAAAAAATATATTAAAAATATATAAAATTATATAATTAAAATAAAATAAATATTTTTTTTATATTTAATACATACATATATATATATATATATTATTTTATTTTTATTTATAAAATATATTTTGATGAATAATAATAATTATTTTGAATAATGATGTATGAACTTATAGCTATAAGAATGTTTTGAATTATAACCAAATATATTTGTAAAATCTATATAATTATTTAATATACATTTTTAAAAATATACTTAAAAAATTATAAATATATTTAAAAAAATATAATTATATAATAAAAATATATTTATTTTATTTTTATTCATTATAATAAAACATATAATTCATTATATATTTTGAATATAATGAATTATAAATAAAATAAATATATAATAAACTATTATAATCTTTGGAATTCATCGTTACTTACAAAACAGGAAATCTTAATCGATAAGTGACATAAATTTAAAAAAAAAAAATATTAAATCAAATACATTTGGGAATTCCAAAACATTTCAACAAAAATTTTACTAAGTAGGATTTAATAATGATGGATATGCTTAGTTATAATGAACAGAAAAAATTATGAATGGATAATAGTAGGATTCGAGTTTAATTT
The DNA here is from genome assembly GCA_021605075.1 of Caerostris darwini. Classification (NCBI taxonomy): domain Eukaryota; kingdom Metazoa; phylum Arthropoda; class Arachnida; order Araneae; family Araneidae; genus Caerostris; species Caerostris darwini. The sequence goes on along the minus strand of BPLQ01004179.1, from coordinate 218,774 downwards.
CATGAAATAAATGCTTTTGTTTAATAAAATCATGTTTACAGCAAGGTAAAAAAAAAAAAAAGAGTGAGAGAGAGATTAAATGAAACTCAACAACAATGCTGATAAGAGAGAAACATTAAAGATAAATTTACTGAGATAGAAAGTTACAGTTAAAATGTCAAAGTACTTTCAAGATTCCAAGAACAGGAAAGATCGTGTGGCATTTACAGTAATAGTACAAGCATGCATTAAATATACCTAACAAATACTTATTTTAAAAGAATGAACATATTATTAAACATATTATGAACATATTATTTTAAAAGAATGAACAAATTGTGAACATTTTTTTTTTCTAATGCAGCTGGCAAACACTTAGACAGTTGTCTTTGATGCATTAAGCTAAGCGCCGCACTGACGTTACTCTCTTAGCACTACCCAGGAGGTGCGTGTAGCTTGAAGAAAAGCTACGGACGCGGAGTAGTAGTACCTCCGTAACGCTCTACCATCAGGATTAAAATACTATTTAAAGTGGATTCCGAACCACTACAAACATCCATGACAACCGAACCCGAAAACTGTGGTACCCAGCACCAGAGCGCCAGAGCGCTAGCCACTCGGCCATTCAAGTCCCACATATTATGAACATGCGAATGATCATATTACGAGTATATTATTATTTTAAAAGAATGAGCATATATGAATGAACAAATTATGAACATATTATTATTATTTTTAAAAAATGAACCTATTTTGCATTTAATACTTAGTTCAAAAAGGATGTTGTTGTTTTAAAAAGCCAGGCACTTTAAATCAACTCATTCGTCACTAGAATGATAAATATGTAGCAGCTTCAACATTATGTAGGGTGTATTATAGAAGACCAGTAAACTGCAGTATATTTTGCCACCTTGAGTTTTACCGTACATCACCAGAGATGGCATGTGTGGGAGGAGATCACTTTCTTTTTCCTCAAGCTCATTGAAATGATATTCCACTTAACAGATTTAACGACTTCATTCCCTGCACAGATATGGATGTTCATTCCCTGCACATGGCATGTCGAATTTTAAACCAAGTACTGCGCCCTATTTCCCAGGAGATTCGAACATTCACATTGGAGGAATAAAAATGGGTTTGCTCGATATGCTAAAACCATGCGTTATGAAAACGCAGCAAATTAGATTGGATTAGATGGCGTTATAGAACGTGAGGTTTTAGTATCCGGTAGATTTGGTTTGCCGCTCTATGGTCATTTCTTGCACGTTGCCACTATACAGTTTGAGAATGATGTAGGTGAGAAGTCTGACTGAGCTCTGTGATGCTCCACAGTCGTATGAGACCAGGACCTACGGCTTAAAGTGGATTCCGAACCACTACAAACATCCATGGCACCGCCAGGACTCGACTCCGAAACCTGTGGTACCGAGCGCCAGAGCGCTAGCCACTCGGCCATCAGGCCCCTTACTAAACAACATATACATATCAACTGATAAGGAGATTACACTGGACACTCGGTCATTCAGGCACCGTTCTAATATGACTGTCGAACGTTGGGAGTAGGGCTTACAAGCCTACTCTTCATGTTTCGAAATGTGAAAGTAGGCAGTCGGCCTTGGCCCACCATGGGGCTTTTGAGCCATTGAAGATTGGTTTGGTTTGCCGCTCTACAGTCATTTTTTGCACATTTTATGCTAATTAGACAGGGACCTACAGTTTAAAGTGGATTCCGAACCACTCATAAACATCCATGCCACAGCCAGGATTAGAACCTGAACCTGTGGTACCAAAGACCAGAGCAGTAGCCAAGTGGCCGGCCATCAGGCCACTAGTATCCGGTAGTAGCCCATCTTTAATTTCTCAACATGAGGAATTGACATCGCAATAACTTTTAGTAAAACTCTCGAATAACACACATATAAGTTAAATATATTTAGATACAACCATCAAAATCATGAATATATTTGTTTAAAAAAAAAAAACTAAATTTAAAACTTACATAAATAATAAAAAAATTATATACTAAAAGTAAAAAGCCTGATCATGCAATCTTAGAGTATTAATCATACGGTACTTAAGTATTAACGGTACCTTGGCGACAGAATTGGCGGTTTTTAGGTGTCGCCAATCTTTATTATTTGGAATAAAAACATTTTGAAAGCGTTTTGATTTTAAATGAATTGTTTCTTATATATTTTATTATTTGGAACAAAAATTTTAAGTGTAGATTGGCGCCAAATCTGTAGCTCCGGTTGGCGCGTGTGCTCTTTATTGGCGCAACTGTCGCCAAGGTATCGTTAATACGTAAGTACCAATCATACAAATATCAGTATTAAATATAATTAAAATGAGGAACCCTTTGGTTAGATATTAGGAACAATAATGATAACAAAGCCCTACAAAGTTAAGAAAGGCCTAAAACAGGCTCTCACCCAAGCATATTTGTCACTCCACTAACCAGGGACTAAAAGAAAGGTGCCCCTTTTTTTTCCTTCTCGCTGAAGGGGTGGGGCCAGATTCCCTTTTTCCTCGAAAAGCTGAAAATTCCTGATTTATCTAAATGACGGCAATTGCAGACAAGAAGAGCGCTCGGAATTCGCCGGGCCCGTTTCCCATGCCTGCCTACTGATGCCGCCGGATTATTGACATAGCTGTGAGGGGCCCCAGAAAAGGGGGGGGCCCTTGTCTCTCATGAATGGAGAGAGGAAGTTGGGAATTGTGAATGAGTGTGGAATTGTGTGCTCGTAGAAACGTATGAATCAGTGGCTTGTTATGGATTGCATTATCTTGGTTGTCGACTCAATCAGTTCTTGTGTCGTCAGCTCTAAAAACAGGCTGGATTATTATAGGGTCTATTTGGAGCTAAAAGAACCATACATACGATGCCAATTTTAATATTCCTTTGTAAGGTAATTATCTTATGTCTATACTTTAATTATAATACAAAAGAATTCAGGATTCTTAAATTTAATTTACTTCTTACAAGAAAGGACTTAACTATTTATTCTCAAAATCAATAAGCAGTACAGAAATATTAGATAAATATAGTAAACCCAGCTAATATATATACAAGCGTCCTGTAAAAGTCAGTTAGCTTGCATTTATACTTTGATTATAGAGCAAAAGACCTTGCATTTCAATCAATGCCCAGTATACTGATAAATATAGTAAGCCCAGGATGGATATATACACTGAAGTGACAAAAGTCATGGGATAGCAATATGCAAATTTTCAGATGGCAGTAGCATCGCGTAGAACAGGTATAAATGCGCAGTGCTTTCGCAGAGCTTTCATTTCTGTTCAAGTTATTCATGTGAAGCGGTTTTGACGTGATGATGACCGCACGACGGGAATTAACAGACTTTGAACGCGGAATGTTAGTTGGAGCTAGACGCATGGGTCATGCCATTTCGGAAATCGTTAGGGAATTCAACATTCCCAGATCCACTGTGTCAAGAGTGTGCCGAGAGTATGAAATTTCAGGCATAACATCCCACCATGGACAGCGCAGTGGTCGACCGCCTGCACTTAACGACCGAGACCGGCGACGTCTGCAAAGAGTCGTAAATTCTAACAGACAAGCAACACTGCGTCAAATAACCGCAGAAATCAATGTGGGACGTACAAGGGACTTGTCTGTTAGAACTGTGCGGAGAAATTTGGCTTTCTTGGGCTATTCCAGCAGAAGACCGACTCGAGTGCCTTTACTGACAGAACGACATTGCTTGCAGCGACTCTCGTGGGCACGTGAGCATATCGGTTGGTCCCTAGATGAATGGAAAACCGTGGCCTAGTCCGATGAGTCACGATTTCAATTGGTAAGTGCTCATGGTAGGGTTCGAGTGTGGCGCAGACCCCATCCATGGACCCAAACTGTCAGCAAGGCACTGTTCAAGCTGGTGGTGGCTCCGTAATGGTGTGGGCTGTTTTTTCATGGCATGGACTTGGTCCTCTGGTGCGACTGGACCGAACATTGACTGGAAATGCTTATGTTCAGCTACTTGAAGATCACTTGCAGCCATTCATGGACTTCATGTACCCAAACAACGATGGGATTTTTATGGATGACAATGCGCCATGTCACCGGGCCACAACTGTTCGCGATTGGTTTGAAGAACATTCTGGACAATTCCAACGAATGATCTGGCCACCTAGATCACCCGACATGAATCCCATCGAGCATTTATGGGACATCATCGAGAGGTCTGTTCGTGCCCAAAATCCTGCATCATCAACGCTTTCACAATTATGGACGTCTATCGAGACAGCATGGCTCAATATTCCTGCAGAAGACTTCCAACGACTTGTTGAGTCCATACCAAGTCGAGTTGCTGCACTTCGCCGGACGAAAGGAGGGCCGACACGATATTAAGAGGTATCCCATGACTTTTGTCACTTCAGTGTATGAAAGTCCTTTAAGTGCCAATTAGTTTGTGTCTATACTTTGGTGGTAGATCAAAGAAAGGACTTTTGCTTTCTCAATCAATGCCCAGTACACTGATAAATTTAATAAGCCCTTTGTGAATATATATGAGAATCCTGTAAGTACCCAGTCCCTTGTATCGATACTTTGATTGCAGAGTAAAGAAAGTGTCTTGCATTCTCAATCAATGCCGAATAAAATTCCCCTGATAAATATACTAAACCCTGGATGGATATATATAAGAGTCCTTTAAGCGACAATTGGCTTTTATCTATACTTTGATTATAGTGAAAAGAGGACCTTGCATTCTAAATCAGTGCTCAGTACACTGATAAATATAATAAGCCCTTAATGGATATATATGAGATTCCTTTAAGTGCCAATTAGCTTGTGTCTGTACTGATTGTAAAAAGATAGGACCTTGCATTCTCAATCAGTGCCCAGTATACTGATAAATATAGTAAGCCCAGGATGAATAGTTGTATATGAGAGTCCTTTAAGTACCAATTGGCCTGTGTCTTTACTTTGATAGTAGAGCAAAATAATTTAGGATTCTTAAGACTAGCTTTCTTCTTACAAGTTGCTTACTCTCTACGTTGTAATATTTTCAAAAATGTCTGCATATAAGACTAGTGTAAAGAGAGTTGTAAGTTTGGTTCCAAACTCGATAAGCAAAGATAAACCGAAAATTCTCGGAGTATACTTGGGATGGCATGATAAATCTGTAGACAGGAATATCTGTCATTGTATTCTAGGGGGTTAAATAAAGGTTCAAAATCTCTAGATGCCAGTCCTGGGAATTCTCGGACTAAATTCCAATGACACAATGTGGGTACGAATGTAACAGTTTCGTCGAAATGCAACCTGAATAATGTTGAATCTGCTGAGTAATATTCTGGAGATGAATGAGTCTTAAGTCGGTGTTTGAAAACAATTATACAACATATTTAATTCTAAATATATTTATTGTTTTTTTAAAATATTGTTGATAATATTTTTTGTAGGAAAATATTTATGTTTTGATACATATATCAGAAATATTTATTTAATATTTTGTTAATATATAATTTATATTGTTTAAAATTATTTATAAACAATAAATGGGTGAAATATTTTTATATTAAAATAGGATTATTTTTTCTCGATTTATTAACTGGATCTATTGGACCTGTGATAGTCATAGATCTATTGAAGATATTTTAAGCGATGCATTAATTTAAGAATGGCCAATGCAATCTATATTATATTTAAATGTATTGTTATGAGAAAAAAAAAAGGTGTATTTTACAAAGGTTTTATGTCTACAACATTTGTAAAGTATTCCTTTAATAAAGAATTATAAATACAATTTTTTTTATCTGTAATTAGATTTAATTCTTTACGAAAATAAATTTAAAAAACAAAAAAAAAAACTTTACATATATATTTTTTAAGCATTTAGTAAATAAACCATTAAATTATATTATTTTATTTTTAAAAAATTAACATCAAACAGAAAATTTGGGGACAATTCGTTTTCAAATACAACAAACATCAATAATAATAATAATTACTAAAAAAAAGTTTCTTGTTGTTTGAAAAAAAAATAAATAAATAAACAATATTCAGAACGCATTATGCTCAAGATTATATTGAATGATATAAAAAGGAGTTTGTTAGCAACTGTATCATTCATAAAGAAGGCGCTAATTAATCAGCATGGAAGGCAAATGTCACGAGCCTTCATTAAGTGCTTGCTTATCATGTCCTTGCAATCGTAAATACGCGGATTACGTACGCACATAGGTGTGCGTGAATAACTGGATTACGCAGGTGCAAGCATTCACCTCCCTTGTTGCTAGGCAGCGCGACTTCCGTCTGCAGCGCCATCTGTTGGGCAACAAAATCAACACAAATTTGTATTTATGTACTAACTTGAAAAATTGATTCTAAAATTGTTTGCAATGTATAGCGTCATTGCCTTATATTGAAATTCAATTTCGTTTTTATGTTTTTTTTCAAGTTTTAAATAACATTTATTTACAGTTTTAATGATTTATTATCATGATTTATTTGTTATTAAAGAAATCAATAATTTTTCTTAGCAATTTGGAAAAACTAATTTTTGGAGAAATCATTAGTTACTGCTATCACACAAATTTTCTGCTACGTTTTCATGCAATATTATGTTTAAAAATTAAGTATTGTTTTATTTTTCCCATTTATATTTTGAGATATCAAAAAATTATGATAGATTTCCATAGTAAACTTAAAAACCGCCCATTTTCCTATTATAACGGAAAAAATTGTAATCTTATTATAATTGTTAAAATTATATAGAACTTTAATATAAACGTTAAAATTATATATAATCTTACTATAACTCTAAAAATTGTAATATAATCTTAGTATAATGGTTTATCATCATCAGTAGTGCAACAACCCCATGGTGGGCTAAGGCGGTCTGCCTATTGGCAGATTTCAAGATAGGAGATGTTCTTTTTACGGGGTAGGGTTGTCAGCCCAACCTCTACAGTAATATTAGACCGGGAACTACTATTTAAAATGGATTCCGAACCATTACACACCTAGTATAATGATTTAATCAATCTAAAAATTAAACTGTGTGTTGGAAAGCGCGTTTTATTTGAAAATTTTAGGAATTTGGTTCGAAATCTACCAAGAGATGTCGAACCGAATATTTCTTTGTCTACGTCGGGATTGGACACGCTAAATCTAGTGACGGATATATTTTTGATGTAGAATGTATGAAAGAAGGTAGCTGCCATCTACCAAGTTTGAGATGTCTATTTTAATGAAGTCCAGAAGTCCACTACTATAATGAAGTCCAGAAGATACTCCTCTTTTTTTTTCTATAGTTCATACTTAGTAAAGCTGAATCTTCTATAGATCTATCATACCAGTGGTGAAGGATATTCTCACCTAAACTTAGCATTTGATAACAACAACTATAAAAATAAATACTGTAATATTTTATTAATTAGAGCAATCTAGTATCAGAGCAACGCAGTATCTGCAATTTTATTGGCCTTAAGCCAAAAGTTCTTACTCATTTGAAACAGGACTTCTTTTCTTACGCTTAGAGTACTTTTTATTTTTGCTATTAAACGTAATTTCGGTTTGTTGCCAGTTAGTTGAAATGTGGTAATTTGGTAAATGAAAGCTTTTTTTAGATGTCTTTAATTATTTTATTTTGCAGCAAATATAATTATAAGACAGAGAAGTATTCAGTGTTTGAAAAACAAAGTAAGAATTTATATTTTAATCCTGTTTCCGAAATTTTGTGAACTTTAAGCCTTTTTTGAAAATATATTTTAAATATTTTTTTTAAATATATATATTTAATTACTTTTTGTGATAAAGCATTAAATACTAAAAAGTTCGCAATTTTTTCTCATTTATAAATTAAAAACAATCTTTTTTATAAATTTCATTTAAAAAAATTAAAAAATGTATTAAAAATTGAAATTTTTTAAAAAATTTTGTAAATTTAGAAAAATCTTGGTAAATTGACAAAATGATAAAAATTGAAGGGGGATTTTTTTGTTTGTTTGTTTGGGAATTTTTTATAAATAAAAAACTCATAGCAGATTGCATTCATTGTTATAATTAACTAACCTTTTGTCAAAAATAGATTACACCACTTTCAAAGAAAACAGCTCATGTATAAATATATGCAGTGTTTATTGAAAAACGCCGAAAATAGATGTGACCTTTACACACTTTAAAGCACCCCGAACGAAACCAGAACAAGTTACGAACTGTCATCGGGCGCATACCAAAAATAGCTCTCTGGAAAAAACAAATTTGCATAAGCCCGTAATCTTGCGCTTAAGTGTAAGCGACGAGCTTACTTTTTTTTTTTTTTTCCCCCTCAAAATCATGAACGCCACCGGAATACGTTCCACATACTATAAACCTGCCTCGAATACAAGACAGCTTTCTCACCACTCCCTTCAAACATGGCCGGTGACGGTTTTATGGGCAAAGTAGCACTCGTTTCAATTTGCAATTTCCCCTTTAACCCCTTCCTCGCCGGCGAAAGAGTAACATAAGCAAACTCTTTTCAGCAACAAACTCCAGATCAAAGGAGAACTTATTTGCATGCATCCCGAGGTCCACAGAGTATGCAGTAAAAGGAACGATTTCTGCTTTCCCTACATTTCTTCTCTTGGGAGTTTCTTTGTTGCAGGGAAATGTTGCCAAGAGCAGCGTTTGGATCTATTTTGTTGCGGTTTATGGCGGGTTTTTTGGCACAAAATATTTAGTTCTTGAAATTATAGGAGGGCAACTTTAGCCTCTGGTTGTTATGAACAAAATCAAGGAATGATCACGTCCTTTTAAAATTACCGCATATTTTATGGTGTGTATCAAAGTTCCAACTTGTTTACGTCCAGGATTGAAAATCCGCATGAAAAATTAATCACAGTTAACTTTCTGCGACTTTGAACATGACAAATTAATTGCACTAGACTTTCTACATGAAAAATTAATCATAGTCGCCGCCTAATATGAAAAATTAACTGCTACTTAATAATTAATGATATTTATAATATCTGCAAGAAAAACCAGAAAACAATTAAAATGTTATACAGTAATTTGAAAAATCAATCCAGAACGCCGGTCCACAGTGTAGTAAAAGGAACGATTTCTCCTTCCCTACATTTCTTCTTTTGGGAGTTTCTTTTTGCAGGAAAATGTTGACAAGAGCAGCGTTTGGATCTATTTTGTTGCGGTTTTTGGCGTTTTTTTGCCACAAAATATTTAGTTTCGAGGACAACTTCAACCTTTTATGAACTATACCTCAGATTGTTATTAACAAAATCAAGAAATGATCACGTCCTTTTAAAACAGCAGATTCTTAATCTATATTTAAGCAGGTACCGCATATTTTATGCTACGTATCGAAGTTCCAACTTGTTTACCAACGAAGTCCCAGCTTATTCCAGGATCGAAAATCTGCATGGAAAATTAATGACAGTTAACTTTCTGCATGAAAAATTGACTTTGAACATGACAAATTAATTGCATTTTACTTCCTACATGAAAAAAAAATAATCATTGTAGTCGATTTCTGCCTTTTCTTCTTTTGGGATATGAGAAATTAACTTTTTAGTTCTTGAGTTACAGATTGATGATGTCAATATCTACAAGAAAAAACCGTCCAGGAAAGATCAATTAAAATGTTATAACATGACAAATTAATTGAACTTTGTGAAAAATTAATCATAGTCGCCTCCTCATATGAAAAATCAACTGTTAGTTACAAATTAATGACGTTTATAATATCTGCAAGAAAAACCAGAAAACAATTAAAATGTTATACAGTAATTTGAAAAATCCACCCAGAACGCCGGTCCACACTGTAGTAAAAGAAACAATTTCTGATTTTTCCCATTTCTTCTTTAGGGAGTTCTTTGTTGCAGAAAAATGTTGCCAAAGAGCAGCGTTTGGATCTATTTTGTTGCGGTTTATGGCGTTTTTTCTGCCACAAAATATTTAGTTCCTGAAATTATAGGAGGACAACTTCAACCTTTTATAGTATGAACTATGCTTCTGGTTGTTATTAACAAATTCAAGATAAGGATAAGGAATGATCACGTCCTTTTAAAACAGCAGATTTTTAATCTATATTTAAGCAAGTACCGCATATTTTATGCTGCGTATCAAAGTTCCAACTTGTTTACGTCCAGGATCGAAAATCTGCATGAAAAATTAATCACAGTTAACTTTTTGCATGAAAAATTTACTTTGTACATGACAAATTAATTGTACAGGACTTCCTACATGAAAAATTAACTGATGGTTATAAATTAATGATGTTTATAATATCTGCAAGATAAACCAGAAAACAATTGAAATGTCATACAGTAATTTGAAAAATCCACCCAGAACGCTAGCCCACAGTGTAGTAAAATTAACGATTTCTTTTTTCCTACATTTCTTCTTTTGGGAGTTCTTTGTTGTAGGAAAATATTGCCAAGAGCATGTGGATCTATTTTGTTGCGGTTTATAATATAGCGTTTTTTTGTCACATAATATTTAGTTCATGAAATTATAGGAGGGCAACTTCAATCTTTTATAGTATGAACTATGCCTCAGATTGTTATTAACAAAATCAAGTAATGATCACGTGCTTTTAAAATAACAGATTTTTAATCTATATTTAAGCAAGTACCGCATATTTTATGCTGGGAACCTTGATAAAATTCTCTGTTGGAACTTTGATAAAGTTCCAACTTGTTTACATCCAGGATCAAAAATCTGCATGAAAAATTAATCACAGTTAACTTTCTGCATAAAAAATTGACTTTGTACATGACAAATTAACTGCACTGGACTTCCTACATGAAAAATTAATCATAATCACCACCTTATATGAAAAATTAACTGCTAGTTATGAATTAATGATGTTTATAATATCTGCAAGAAAAACCAGAAAACAATTAAAATGTTATACAGTAATTTGAAAAATCCACCCAGAACGCCGGTCCACACTGTAGTAAAAGCAACAATTTCTGATTTTTCCCATTTCTTCTTTAGGGAGTTCTTTGTTGCAGAAAAAAGTTGCCAAAGAGCAGCGTTTGGATCTATTTTGTTGCGGTTTATGGCGTTTTTTCTGCCACAAAATATTTAGTTCCTGAAATTATAGGAGGACAACTTCAACCTTTTATAGTATGAACTATGCTTCTGGTTGTTATTAACAAATTCAAGATAAGGATAAGGAATGCTCACGTCCTTTTGAAACAGCATATTTTTAATCTATATTTAAGCAAGTACCGCATATTTTGTGCTGCGTATCAAAGTTCCAACTTGTTTACGTCCAGGATCGAAAATCTGCATGAAAAATTAATCACAGTTAACTTTCTGCATGAAAAATTGACTTTGAACATGACAAATTAATTGCACTGGACTTCCTACATGAAAAATTAATCATAGTCGCCGCCTTATATGAAAAATTAACTGCTAGTTACAAATTGATGATGTTTAAAATATCTGCAAGAAAAAGCAGAAAACAATTTAAATATTAAACTGTAGTTTGAAAATCAATAGCGCCAACCAACCAAGTAATCTATGGAAGTCTAATAATCTTTATTTAAAGGTAACTGTAATCAGATTAAAATTTCTGAAAATTAGACAGCATAATTATGCTTTTTCTTCTTTTGACTATTAATAGTATTAATAAAAGATGAATTTCAATTAGAAATATTTAGATACAATTAATAACTGGACATATTAATATTATATTTTCTAATAGTTGTACTATTTAGTTTTGACTTTTTACATGACAAATTAATTTAACTGGACTTGCTGTATGAAAAATATAGTCGTTATATTCCTCAATTCGTTAAATTCTTCATATAGTCGTCACCTTATATGAAGAATTAACTGCTACTAACAGATTAATGAATTCAGTATTGCTAATATTTGTGCTATTTAGTTTCAGTATTGTTAATAGTTGTACTATTTAGTTTTGACTTTTTACATGACAAATTAATTTAACTGGACTTGCTGTATGAAAAATATAGTCGTTATGTTCCTCAATTCGTTAAATTCTTCATATAGTCGTCACCTTATTTGAAGAATTAACTATTTAATGAATTCAGTATTGCTATTTTGTGCTATTTAGTTTCATATTTATACTATTTAGTTTCAGTATTGTTAGTATTTGTACTATTTAGTGTCAGTATTAATGAATTCATATTTTAATATTTGTGCTATTTAGTTTCAGTATTGTTATTATTAATACACCTTAATTTAACTGGACTTGCTGTATTTAAAGATCTTAACTATGTCAGTCGTCACCATAGAAGAATTAACCACAGTTTTTCAAAAGATCGCCAAAGATCGTAGACGCATGTAGTTTCATTTCAGTAGTTTGAAAAATCAATAATGCCAACCAATCAAATAATCCACAGAAGTCTAATAAAGAATTTATTCTTTGTTTAAAGCTAACTGTAATCAGGTTAAGAATTCTGAAAACTAGAAAATATAATTGGTCTTTTTCTTCTTTTGAATATTAGCATTATTGATAAAAGCTGAATTTCATTTAGAAATATTCAGATACAATTAATAACTAGGTATAACTCTCTATTCGCTAATATTTGTACTATTTAGTTTCAGTACTGCTAATATTTGTACTATTTAGTGTCAGTGCTAAGGTATATTTTAGTAATTTATTATTATTACTCTCTCCGCTATTTAAAAGTCATTGTCACATCAGTCAAGGTCATAGTCACGTTTTTCAAAAGATCGCCAAAGATCGTAGGTTTGATTTGGTTTGTCGCTCTACTGTCATTTTGTTCACACTTTAGGCTAATTAGACCGGGACCTACAGTTTAACGTCGATTCCGAACCCCAAACATCTATGTGCCCGGGATTCTAACCTGAAGGCTATATTATCAAAGGCCAGAGCACTAACCTATTGGCCATCAGGCCGCCAAAAGATCGTAGGCGCATGTAATTTCATTTCGTTCGCCATTTGCTGCTGTTTGGCGACATAGGTAACTATAAAATCATGGATTCTCTCTATTTTCATTAAGCTCAATTCAAGCATAGAAATTTTAAACTTTAATGATACTCAAGAGTGGAATAGTTCCACAAATAGCATTGTTCCCCTTGTTGGGTATTATCACCCATCTTATCTTGTCAAAACAGTTGACGAACACCCTGTAAATAAGTTATTCAATGAGTAAATGTTGTTGTTGCTTCTTATCCCTCTAGGCCAAACCTACAAACCTATGGATTCATAGTTGAAGGGAAAAGGGGGCAGCTTCTGTTGTGATGAACAGCTTTTGTCTGACTTGGCTCCGTGACGCTCTACAGTCATGTGAGACTGGGACCTATGGCTTAAGGCTCATTCCCACCGAGACGTGAGGCGTTTAAGCGTGAAGCGTTGACCAATCACTGGAATCACCGCATTTGCCTGAAACCGGTTTGAAATGCACCGCTTCGAGTTGAACAACTTTCAATTCGAAGTGGAACTTCACTAGGCGTAATGTAATTTCTGACGTTTCGCTATGAATGGGTCGAAAACATTTTCTTTCCTGCCGCATGTCGCGTCACCACCTCTCGCCTCGGTGGGAACGAGCCTTTAAAGTGAATTCCGAACCGCTACAAACATCCATGGCACCGCCGGGATTCAACCACCCGGACCAAGCACCAAGCGCCAGAGCGCTAGACACTCGGCCATTCAGGCCCCATATTATATTCGTAATATTAATAGAATAACATTTCCTTAAACAGTCGTCCAAACATTAAAAGTTGTTAGCAAATTATTGAAAACTTTCAAAAAATATTGCTGTCTAGTGAAAAACAAGCATTAACAATCTCAACTTATAATAAGATGCTGAAAACGATTTCTGCAATTTTCCTTATCAAGCCCGTTGATAGAAATTTTGGCTATCTTGGAACAGCTGATATGACTCATCATTCGAACGCTCACCCCAAACAAGGCCCCTAATAAGCCAAACTTGCTAAGGAACTTTCTTTCGACACAGTCCTGCACGGAAACAAATAGATTTCGTGAGCACGGTCACAGTTTATCAGATGAGAGATGAAAATAAATACAGACCATTTCCTCTTGTGGATTTATCAAATCTCACTTGCAACTTCTTTTCGGATTGTTTAAACAATTTGGAAAGGAGATTTCAACAAGATTGTATCACTGAATAGCATGAAGTTGTGTGAAAGTAGCGCGCCATGGAATCACGCGCCTTGGCGGTGTCTTTGGTGTCTCACTTCCATAACTCCAAAGATAAAAAAAAACCGTTGACTGTATTCATAATATTTATTGTTCTGTTTATACTAATAAATAATAGTTTTCATTACAAATTTTTTTGATGACTACTTTTAAAATGAGGCGTCGAAAATTACTGGACATACTACAAAATGTTAAAAAAAAATGCATTGAGTGTATTTGTAATATTATACTATATTATTTTCTATTCTATTTATACTAAATGATTGTAATTTTTTGTAAATATTTTTTACGGATCGTATTTGTAATACATGGTGCCAAAAGTTACTGGACTTGTTAAAAACTTATGTAAAAATAAACAAATTAATTAATTAACCAGATGAGGTATAAAATAATCTGTCTTTCACAAGATATTATATTTAAATCAATATATTTTAGAGGGGGGAGGGATATATTTTCTGAATTTTTGGATTTTATTTTTTAATGAGTCTTTTGTAAACAGGCATACCGCGAATGAAATGTAATGTATTTAACTCTTTTTTGGAATTGAAGTATATTTTATTAGCATTCAACTCATGACAAGAGTGTTTTTTATTCAAAAATAATTTCTTACCACGGGCTATCTTATTGTCCTTGTAGCAGATACTTGGCCATAGGCAAAAATTTGTTTCAAAAGAACCTGAAATAACAGAACACTGCAAGTTTGCGTATTAAAATAAATTTCTATATTAGATCCTGTGGTTGTCTATTATACGTTCAAGTGATACTCGATTTCATGTCGAGGATTGGAATAGAAGTGCCTACGAAGAGGATTTTAATGGTAGCTAAAAGTCCAACTAGAGAGTCTAAGAGGTATTAACAAATGTTATCAAATTCCATTGAGTCCCCCTCCTTTCTGAAAGCAATCACTGCAATGCACACCACCAGTGGATTTGAACCTGGCACTCCTGCTTATTAGCTACGCAATTTACCACTGGACCACAAAATATCAAAATGATATGACAATTTTCTTAATTAATTTTTGTAACAAGATCATGGAATTTTACATTCTATTTAAACAGGAAATGAAATTTTAAAATAAGCTATTCGTTTTAAGATTATTTTACTTTTAAATTTTCAAAATTAAATTTAAAAAATCTTAATTAAAAAAAATTAAGATGCAACTACAATTGTCAGTACTATATAATAAATAAACTAGTCCAGTGATAACGTACATAGTTAACATGCAGAAGGTTTCATTGCCATAGGCTAGTTGGTTGGTTTGTCGCTCTACGGTCATTTTGTGCATACATTAGGCTAATTAGACCGGGACCTACAATTTAATATAGATGGACACTAACAAACCCATGCCACCACCAGGATTCGAATCTGTGGTACCAAACGCCTGAGCGCTAGCCGAATAGCCATCAAGCCGCCCGTTGCCATAGGAGATTCTTAGCGATTATGGCAATATGTTTAAATGCCATGTTACCTGATGGGAGTTTTCGTGGCTTTGTGCTTTACAATGCTGAGCCTGATAGCCGAGTGGCTAGCACTGTCGCTCGGTTCCACAAGTTTCTCATTCTCTTTTTTTTCATCCGGCAGTGCCATGGATGTTTGTAGTAGTTCGGAATCCCCTTTAAGCCATAGGTCCCGGTCTCATATGATCATAGAGCATCACAGAACCCGATCAGACTTTTTCTCAGCCACATCATTCCCAAACTGTAAAGGGGCAACTCAGCTCTAGGCAAGGTGGTGTGGTGTAGTAGCATAGTAGCAGCTGACAAACACTTAGACAGCTTGGTCTTGGATGCCTTAAGGCAAGCGCTGCACAGACGTACTCACTTTGCATTATCCAGGGGGAGCGTGTAACTTGATCATACGGACGCGGACTAACAATGCCTCCGCAGCGCTCTAAGATCCTATTAGGACCGGGACCTACGGTTTAAAGTGGATTCCGAACCACTACAAACACCCATGGCTCCGCCGGGCCTCCAACCCGAAACCTGTGGTACCGAGCGCCAGAGCGCTAGCCACTCGACCATTCAGGCCCCGTAGTAGTAGTTTTACAATGCTCAATTGTGGGTCAATTACATCTGAAAGATCTACCACCCCGTGGTGCACCTGGTAACACTTTTTAGTGGCTAAAAGATCTGCAACTTGGCATTATTTTAGAGTAATGAACTCTGTTTCAGCATGTTTTGTTGTATTATTTTGTTGTTGTTGTATGTTTTTTTTTTTTTTTTTTTTTTTTTTTTCGTTGTTCTTTTTTTGCTGTAACTGTTCATAATCTGCCATTGGAAATAGAAAAAACATCTGAAAATCCTCCCAGAAGGCAACGTATTTTGTATTATATTTATGGGGAATCTGTGTTATATGTATGGGGAACACGAGGCCCACTAATGAACATTATATACTGTATATAAATAAGATAAAAATCTATTCCACCTTTCTATCCATTTTTAGATCTTGATTAAATATCCATTTTTTAGTATATGGGGATATGTTTTTTTACTACCCAGTGGCAAAAAAAAATAATCCACCACCAAGAAGAATCCAAATGAGACCACACAGACTCAGACAATCAGAATCCATTTGTGTCGTTCCATCTCTGCCCAACAAACCAGAGCCCACTTTGAGTGCTACCCGGGGAAACGAAGAAGCGACCCTTGAGGAGGGGGCGGGGCCGGGGGCCGGGCAAAAAGGAAAAAAAGCTGGAAAAGCTGTCGGGATAAATTCGGGAGAGCCCTCTTCCCGCCCTCTCGAGACAAAGTGACGTGGATCCAGACAACTATTTGTTCAGCATTTCTTCCATCCAGGGGTGCCCTCTGCTCGCTCCCCTTAAATCTCTACACCCCTTCAAGGAAGGGGATTTAAAGGGTGCGCATTCAGAACTCGAGCACATTTTAGCTCGAGCTATTTTTCATACGAGTCACTCGAGCAAAGCTCTGCGGTTTTGGATTCATTCACAGGAGACGCATGGTGGGAATTAAAATGGGAAGCAATTGGACGGCACATTAGAAGGAAGGACTTGCAGAAATGAAATGTTTTAATTTTATCGTCACTATTTTCATTCGCATATACTTCTAGTAAGGTGAAAATATTAAATATTTATTTCTAAAAAGTTTAAAATAAAATAAAATCTTAAAGTGGTTATTATTTTTCGATCCTTAGGATGAGGACATTTGCTACTACAAACGGTATATTTGTAGTAGATTTAGCGTTATTAGGAATTACATGAACCATCTCTAATACGGAAGCTCTACCCATAAGGCCCTTTCGACCCTCATAGCAAAAGATAAAATACAGTCAACTTGTCATTCAGAATCCTCTTTTCTAAGAGTGGGCTCAGATTTATTTGGAAAGTAAATCAGAACTCTTTTTCTTCTTCTTCATTGGCGCAAGAGCCCTATGGTAGGACAAGATCCTACTGCCTACTGGCAGATTTGGACAAAGAAGATTTTTTTCCTTTTTACGCGTAGGAATGTCAGCCCTACGCCTAATGCTCTACAGCCATATCAGACTACGGGATTCAGAACCACTACAAACATCCATGGCACCGCCGGGACTAAAACCCCAAAACCTGTGGTATCGAGTGCCAGACACTCGGCCATCAGACCTCATATATATACTATAATATATAAATACGGTAAAAATATATTCCACCTTTCTATCAGTTTTTAAGTCTTGATTCAATACATTTTTTAATATGTGGCGATATGTTTTTTGCTACTCAGTGCCAAAAGAATTTGCATTAATCCACCACCACCAAGACTCCAAAGGAGACCCCACAGACTCCAGACAATCGAAATCCATCGGCCGGCTATTTGTTCAGCATTTCCTCCATCCAGGGGTGCCCTCTGCTCGCTCCCCTTAAATCTCTACACCCCTTTAAGGAAGGAGATTTAAAGGGTGCGTATTCAGAACTCGAGCACATTTAACTCGAGCTATTTTTCATACGAGTCACTCGAGCAGAGCTCTGCGGTTTTGGATTCATTCACAGACGCATTGTGGGAATGGGAAGCAATTGGACCGCACATTAGATGAATTCTTTCGTCACTATTTTCATTCGCTTGTGAAGTGAAAATATTAAACATTTTAAATTTGTAAAAGAAATAAATGTTTAATATTTTCACTTCACAAGCGAATGAAAATAGTGACGACGACAAATTTAAATTGTCACATAAAAGTTTAAAAGAAAATAAAATTTATTATTAGTGATTATTATTTTCCGATACTAATGATGACGACATCTGCTACTAAAAACGGCATATTTGTAGTAGTATCAGAAATATCATGAAGCATCTTCAATACTGCACCCACTTTTTGTCGTAACAGTATACAATGAATACAAACAATGATGGAATTTAAGGCCTTACTCACCGATCTCCTCTAGGCCAATGGTACTTTCCGACTTACAGACTTACCACGACCAGAATAGAAATGATGATTTTCAGGTTCGGTATCCTTTGGTAGGTTATGAATCGATCGCTCAATGTTCGGAAGCTCTATGCACAAGGTCACTCCTCCCAAGGTCATTTCAAGGTTATAAAATGCCTTCAATTTGACATTTAGAATCCTCTTTTCTGAGAATGGATGCAGATTTATTTGAAGAGTAAATCAGAATTTTGTTTCCTCTACATTGGCGCAACAGCCCCATGGTAGGCTAAGATCGTCTGCCTACTACCAGATTTGGCGAAAAGAGATGTTTTTATTATTTTTTTTAATTTTTTATTTTAATGGGATAGGGTTGTCAGCCATATGCACAACGATCTACAATCATTTTACACAGGAACCTACGGGATTCCGAACCATTACAAACATCCATGACACCACCGGGACCAAACAACCTGTGAACTGCTTACTTGTAAAATATATTTTTAAATTAATAACTAATGCTCAATTAAAACAATAGACTAGCATGCACTTTGATAACATACTTGCTGCTTGCAGATTAATATTTACGAGTTGTCTTCCTATGTCATTCAAATGCGAGCCAGTTCTCCTCCTAAGTGCTCTTAGGAGAAGGGTGTATGAGTTAATACTAAACCTGCTAGTATTTTCCTATTACGAATGCAACATATGTATATACTGATGTTTAAAAAGAATGTTGATTATGAAATGATAAGAATAAAACTTTGCGAATGAATATTAATCATTTAATCGAATTTTTACCTAAACTTAATGCAACATAAATTTATTTAGAATACACTTATATTTAGAAATCATTTATAGCATTAAGAATGTATGTAAAATTTATAAAATGGAAAAAAAAAACGGAGGGTAAAAAATAAATAAACATAATGTTGCTTAGCATAGTGTATGTGTATAAGCTATAACACTAATGCATTCAATTCTGTTGGGCAATGGTTTTTGTTGAGTTGGAATCCCCTTTCCCATCTTGAAGACGCTTCGTAAGCGACAGATAAATAAATGGTTGTGTCTCCGAAGTCGCGGTGCTGGTCGACTGCCAAAAATGGAATAAACTTTTGCGTCTCCAGCCGCTTTTTATAGAAAGATAAGTACAAAGCAGTTAGTTTGCCCAAAATGGAAACAAAGCATCTCTGGGATTTTGCGCGATGTACTTAATGAAATGATATCTTTCTTCAGAAAATGGCTCAACTGTTTTATGACGGTGGCGGAGAAAAATTGAGGGATTTAAAAGTTTGCATTTGAAAGGGATCATTCATTTTGGGCTACCTGCGTTTTAGTTCGCGAATGAGTATGAAGTAAGTCAGCGTAGATAATAAAATATACATTTTTTATTACTTTATAATAAAAGTATTATTATTAAAAGCAGATATTTAAAAGCAGATATATATATATATATTACATTATATAAATAAATAAATATAAACTTGCAGATACAAACAAAATATTTTTATTAATGTAACGTAATTACAAAAATATACGAAGGTTAAAAATGAAAACAAAAATTTAAATGTAGGTACAAAACGTACCAAAATTGAAAATGTCGGCACAAAAGTTTAGTACAAAATATACAAAAGTTTAAATGTGAGTACAAAACGTACAAAAAGTGAAAATGAATGCGCAAATGCTTAAAATGTTAGTACAGAACGAACAAAAGTTAAAATGTAGGTACAAAAACGTACAAAAAATGAAAATGTAGACATAAAAACTGAAAATATAAGTACAAAAATTTGCAAATGTTTATAAATGTAAGTGCAAAAGATAACAAAGGTACACAAATGAAAGTACAAATGTTTATAAATGTAAGTACTTACTTGTACTCTTATTACAAGTACTTACAACTGAAATGTTTGTCAATGTAAGTACAAAAGTGTGCAAAAGTAAGCAAAAAAATTTATAAATATAAGTATTTACTTGTACCCTTATTACGAGTACTTACATTTGTAAACACTTGAAGTGAGATATTTCCTTACGAACATAATTCATAAGCAAGCCTTTGTTAGGATCAAAGCGGAGTAATTTTTCTAAACATCTATGGTATGGTGCAAGATGGTTAAGCCCTTACCGTGATTACCAAGGGGCTAAATTTACGAGTAATGTTCTTAGAAATAGATTTGAAACGTTAGTTTTGTTAGAGATTAAATGATAAATTATTTATATCATAAAAATTTGATTAATAAATCAATCCACAACGTTAAGCACGATTGAAGAATATTTGTGAGGCAGATTTGCAGTTTAAACGTAAAATAAATCTATGTAGTTTCATTTCTATTCGTATTTAAGATCAAATGATAATCAAAAACAATTTCTGCATTTGATGTTGCTATGCATAAATAATGATAAATTATTTTGCTTTTCGAATTCAGTCCATTTTTAATCTCAGATCTTTGGCCCTTTTCTAACAAGCCCCGCATTTGGATTAATTATTAAACTGGAGCGCTGTCAGCGGTGGTTGTAAAAGCATAATGGATTAATCATTCCACTGGTAGGATAGCACTCCCGTTAATTAGATTACGGTTACACCTTAAACCGTCTTGTTACCAAGGTATGTCAATTGATTTAGTTGTAAAACAGAAAGTCATGGTTACGCAAATCGATACGCTTCGAATTGGGATATGAGATAAAAATATTTTGCTTGATTCTCTTAAAAATGATTCATTTTAATTAGTCTTATATATAATTGAGTAGTTAGAAGTATAATTAAAATTTTAAAAGTGATGAAATATAATATGTCGTGATTTGCATAATTGTGGAGCTTTATTTTGTAGGCAGATAATTTTATGTAGAAAAGACTTTCTTGAAAAAAAAAAACTGTTTTTCTTCATTTTTTTAGTTATTCTTTGCTTTGAATACTTTCGATAAATCTAGCATATAGACACAGCAGTTCTTAAATATTTCTTTAATAATAATACATAATAATGTTGGTTAAAAAACAATTAACTATATCAGTATGCTAGTTTGCTATTATTAATTGGCAGAATACTTATATAATGATGAAAACAAAGTATTATTTATCGTACATTGAGTATTTTTGTGGCCATAAGTACCTAAATATAAATTCTTGTTCACAGACACTTGAATTAAACTAGTTTTAATTTAAATAAATTAAGCATTTATTTAAATTAAATTTTATACAAATTTAAAAATATATATATAATTTAATTGACCTTCCATAGCGTGAAATAAATTAATCGCAACTTATTAAATTAGAAAATAGTACGTGATTTTTTTTTCTTGTACTTGTTTTCCTGGGAGAAAATCACCATCCGTGATTGTCCTCTTCTAGTTTTAAGTTGTTTTCTCAATTAAAAGTTCATTTTATATCATTTAAATATATTTGGGCATATTTAATTTACTTATTTTTTTAAGTACGCTGTAATTAGTTTACATGAGGGCTGGAGTGATTAGGAGATAGCATATTGGATTTTCCAACCAGAAAAGCTTGATTTTAACCAGACAAGTAAAGCTCAACTTAAAACTCTCGTTTCTCTGCCGAGATAAGTTTGCGACATGCCAAACTAAACCATGAGGAATAACTCTACGGTCATTTTGTGCCCACTTTAGGATAATTAGACCTGAATATTAGGCTTATTTAAACATCCATGCCACCGCCAGAATTAGAACCTGAAACATGTGGTACCAAAGGCCACAGTTCTATTCTTTTGGCAATTAAGCTGCTAGTGGCTCATGGAAGAGGAAGGAAAGTTTTGAACCTTCCAGGCGATTTCCCTACGTTCATTTAAAAATGTGGTGGCCAGAATGTGGATGTAGTGCAGCTCTGTGATTCACCCTGGGTAATGTTGAATTTGCCTCACTTATACTGTTCTAGGGGCAAATAATTTTATATCAAAGGAATACCATTGTTATTTGAAAATTAACAACAGCAAAAAAACTTCTTAGTCTACATTTTTTTTTTTTTTTTTTTTTTTTTTGCTTCAAAACAGTGTGAGGCTGTTGATTTCATACCCTTGATCTATTTGCACATTTTCCAAGTATAAATGAAATCCTCTTGTCAGTTTCTAGTAAAAATTTCTTTCTAAATGAGTGTGTTTGAGTTTCTTTGGAGGCTGACATTTTCATGAAGTTCGTTGAATGGATGAGTCAGAAAAAGTCGATTCGGTTTCCTGAATCAACTTCCCCGAACAACACCCCTCACTGGAAAACTTCTTAATCCACCTGTGAGTAATGGCAGAAGGTTCTGACGTCAAACTGTAACCGCGATTCAGGCATTTGACGCCCCACCTACTCGCTCCCGAAAAACTGCTCTTATTTTAGATTCCCGGACGGTGAAAGCCCCCGACTTTCTTATTTTATCTTCAGTTCCTTTCTTATTAAGCGCGCTTCGACATTTTGTTTATTAGTATTTTACTTTTTTGTCTTTCTTTCTTTCTCTTTTAAGTTGTCCCCACCTAATTCGTAAATGGCTGCTGTATTTAGAAAATGGCGGCGTGGCTCGTGAAAAGTCTAGACTTCTTTTTTCTTTTTTTAAAGAGCGTGATTCAGCGACATTTTTATTTTTGTCTTTTGTTTATTATGGTTTTTTCAACGTCTACCGTGAGTCAGGGAAATTATTATTATATTTTTATTTTTATTTTCTGTTCTTTTTTTAGATGCATCTGTCATGGCGAATTTGTGGAGTAGACATGTCTATGCATATACGAGTAGACGTTGAAGACGCGTGATTTTATCGGGATTGAGAGAGACGGCTATATGTCAACCTCAAACTGGTAGGTAAGCCCCTAGTTGGGGGAAAGAGTTCATTCTTTAAACTTCTTGTCTGTCTAGTACGCAACCACAAGAATATAACTGCTATATATAGAGCAGTAAAAATGTGGATAGATGACATATATAGACCTTAAACTAGGGCAATCAATACTGGAATCATCATTTAGCAAATTTGGTTTTACTGTATTTCAAAACATGCTTATAAGCTTGAAATCAAACCTAAAGATGTTTATAAGCTTTGTTTCTTATGGTTTTTTTTAACGTCTACCGTGAGCCAGTGAAATTATTTTTTTCTTTTCTTTTCTGTTCTTTTTTAGATGCATCTGTCATGGTGAATTTTCTAGAGTAGACATGTCTATGCATATACAAGTAGACGTTGAAGACGCGTGATTTTATCGGGATTGAGAGAGACGGCTATATGTCAACCTCAAACTGGTAGGTAAGCCCCTAGTTGAGGGAAAGAGTTCATTCTTTAAACTTCTTGTCTGTCTAGTACGCAACCACAAGAATATAACTGCTATATATAGAGCAGTAAAAATGTGGATAGATGACATATATAGACCTTAAACTAGGGCAATCAATACTGGAATCATCATTTAGCAAATTCGGTTTTACTGTATTTCAAAACATGCTTATAAGCTTAAAATCAAACCTAAAGATGTTTATAAGCTTTGTTTCTTATGGTTTTTTTCAACGTCTACCGTGAGCCAGTGAAATTATTTTTTTCTTTTCTTTTCTGTTCTTTTTTAGATGCATCTGTCATGGTGAATTTTCTAGAGTAGACATGTCTATGCATATACGAGTAGACGTTGAAGATGCCTGATTTTATCGGGATTGAGAGAGACGGCTATATGTGAGCCGCAAACTGGTAGGCAGGCCTCATAACAGGGAAAAGAGTTTATTCTTTAAACTCCTTGTCTGTTTTCTATGTAACCACAAGAAGGTAACTGCTATGTATAGAGCAGTAAAAAGGTGAATAGAGGACTTATATAGACGTTAAACTATTGTAACTGATAGGGGAAACGTCATTTAGCAAATTAGATTTTACTGGCTCTTAAGTATGCTTATAAGGTTAAAATCACGTTTATATTATTAAAGCTAGTTACCATTTAATTCGGAAATGAAATGTAAGCTAGTTTAAGTTACTTTCTAAGTCTAAGTTAATCTTGTACATTTAGCATGACAGATCTTTGAGCAATAGGTTCATTTTTCATGTAAGGGAAAATAATTTATTCTTTAACTTCTTGTCTATCCTGTACGTAACCACAAGAAGATAATTCCTGTGAATAGAGCAGAAAAAAGGTCTAAATAAGTAAGTAGCGTCTAAGTAAGTCATCTTATAATAAGTAAGTCAGTCAGTCGTCTAAGTAAGTCAGTATTGATCTTAATAAATTTTATAATATCTGGGTCTTTATAGTATTTATAAAGTAAGTAAGTCATCCATCCATGACTTATTTAGACGTTAAACTAGTGCAACCAGTACAGGAAGCATCATTTGGCAAATTTGGTTTTACAGGATTTCAAACAAGCGCATAAGCTTAAAATCACGTTAATACAGTTTTAGCTAGTTACCATTTAATTCTGAGCTACCACGTAAGCTAGTTTAAGTTAATCTTGTTGGGCATTTAACATGATAGATCTTTTAAGCAATACGTTCATCTGGCATGTGAACAAAGTGGACACCTTTCTTCGTCATTGTTCGAAATGACTCATAGTAAAAAATTATTATTATTACAAATACTATTTCCACAAGGGCCAAGGTTTTTCTTTGAAGAGATTCATTCCTCTGGATGACAATGATCAGCCGATTCTAAACCTTTAGTACAGCAAAATCTTTTTCAACTGCATCTATTCGTCGCTACCTGGGTCGTCCTCTTCCTCTTTGTCCCTGTAGTTTTGCCAAAACGAGCCTTTTTACAGGGTTTAAATCCTTCATTCTAAACACATGAGCAGCCCAATTTAATCTATTGATCTTAATAAATTTTATAATATCCGGATATGCCTTTCTAGGGTTTTCTCCAATAATTACTTTCTCTAACACCTCCAAGAATAGCCCTTAAAACCTTCCGCTCAAATATACCCAAATGGGCCTTATCATATCTTAAAAAAGTCCAAGTTTCAGAGCCACAGACCAAAATAGGTCTACAATGAGGATTTTATATAACAAGAATTAATTTTTTCTGCATATGAATTGGGATTTTAACAGATTTCATAACCTATAAAAGGCCTTATTGGCAGACACGATTCTGCTTTTTATTTCGGGTAAAATATTATTTTGGCAATTAATTTCTGTTCCTAAGTGTTTAAAACTAAGTACAAATTCAAAAGTGTAAGCGCCTAAAGTAATATTGGGTGTCAAAAAAAATTCGGAAGCTCGAAAAGCTTCTTCCAAAGCTGCAAAAGATAATACCCACCCCCTCCCCTCCCCTCTTGAAAAGAAAGAACAAAAAATTATAGACATCGAAATTATTGACATCGATCAATAAATCGATGATAGACATTCTAATGTTAAATTAACGATCAATCCAATGCCACAATTCGAAATTATAGACATCGAATTGTGGCATTGGATTGATCGTTTATTTAACATTAGAATTTAAATGACTTTATAAAAAAATATTTTAAACACGAACTAAATGTTATATTTATACCATTTAAATTAAGCATCTGCACATCAATTTTTATTTAGTGCTGAAATTATATTTTACTTAAAGAAATTTTCAGGTTCAGCATCTACATTAGATTTAATTTTTAAAAAAAAATAAGTCCCAAAGTGTGTTACAAAGTAACGTACCACGAAATTATACACATTCTAACAGAATTTTAATATTTCCATTTATCCAAAGCAAGACATAAAAATAAAGTAATCTCAGAGAAAAAGGAAAACCCTCTTTCTCCCCATTTGTAACATCTAAATTTTCTCACACACATGCAAAAAAGAAATCTTCATCTGGTTACGAGTCTGGATCCTTTAAGTGCCTGCAAATTTAAATTAAAAGAGCATCGTGGGCTTTTAGTGTATTCTAAAAAGCAGGATGTAAGCTTTAAAGAACTCACTACCGTATTCCACCAATGAGAATCTCAAGAGAAAGTGCCATAATAAAGCATACGAGTGAAAAGAAAACGATAAAAAATAAATAATAAAAAAACAAAAGCAGGAAGAAAACAACAGAACCTTGCCACTTTGGCGTTGGCGTCGCTAATAATAACAGTGTGCCATCTCGAAACTCTTTCCATTATCTTTCCCAATAAAAATAATAATAAGAAAAAAAACTAGCATTCGGTGAGATGGCATCAGACAATGGACCAATAACACTCCATCGCGTTTTTGAAAAGCTTGGGATGCTGCCACCCAACGCGAGATAAAAGAAGTGGGGAGAGAATAAGAATTTCTTGATCGGAAGTGCGCAAATGAGAACATCCGCTCGATGTTCCATCCGTGGAATGTAGTACTGGGGATCGTAGAAATATGCCGAAATGTATCGGAAAAGAATGAAATAGATACAATCAATGGCCCGAAATGACATCTGGAAGAAATTTGGTGCGTTAAATATAGCCCCTTCATCCCACATTCAGTGCGAGCCCATTTGGATCATCTGGTAGAAGTGCCTGGAAATAAATTTCTTAAGAAAGAATTTCCATTTGTTCGAAATAACTTCTTTTTTTGTAGCATGTTTTTTGGATACGAAATTGGGCTTCAATGGTTGCAAAATTATTGTGGATTATAGTCAACGAGCTTGGAAGTAGAAATATATATTTAAGGACATTTCCTCATGAAATCAGAATTGTCTTGAGTATGATGATGTATTGCAAATAGTTTGCTTTGTTTGTTATTGCAATAGAATGCTTTGCTTGTGCAATAGAATGTTTTGTTTTGCATTTTCTTTTTCAGAATACATTTTTTAAAGTTGAATTCTAAAATAGAATAATAGCGCAAGGAATTTGTGTTATATCATTTAATAATCTTATGCAATTTTGTTTTAAAAATTGATATGGAACCTTAAATTAATTGATACAAGAGCCTTTTCTACGAAAATACTTTATTCTTTAAAATATTCCATTAAAAATGTTACTTTATGTTTAAACAAAAGAAAAAAGATCTAATTTTTAGTTTTGTAAAGATAAGAATTAATTATTAATATCATTAAAAAATTATCATTATCCTATCAGTAGTTCTTATTAGGTACTCGAATTGACACTTCCAACTTTAATCTTGTTCCCTATTAAAGTGGGAAAAGAAGGGAATGAACTCCCTAAACGACATTCTTCGGGATGTTTGGTCGAAATTTTGGTGGCAAAATTTGGTTGCAGTGTATCAGACCTTCTACAGTAGATCTAGGTAACACTGCTTTGGTTGGTGGCTCTACGGCCATTTTGTGCACACATTGGGCTAATAATTAGACCGGGACCTACAGTTTAAGGTGGATTCCGAACCACTCACAAACGTTCATGCCACCGCCAGGATTCCATCTGCTCTATGTCTGTTGTTTATATGTTCAATCAAAGTGCTGGGAATTCAGAAACAAAATTTAATTCCTGAAACGTCCTGGTTTCTGATCTAGAGCAGCTTAATTCATCATTTTCGAGATAAATATTTTACAATTAGAAGTGAGAAGTCGTGAGGAGACTCATTGAAGTAGTGGTTCCTCTCATCGTAAAAATTAAAACAGCATTAACTCTATCATATTATGAGCAAAGTATACATTCTTCTTCAATTCTTAAAAGCGACCCAACACAACTGGGAAAAAAATATCAATATAAACCAAGAAAATCGCAGGGATCATGATCATATTGCACTTTTTGGTGTCGAAATTTCGTTTCGATTCATTCTTAATTATTCCATGACTTAAATTTCGTTTCCATTCATTCCCAATTATTCCATACCTTCAATTCATTCCCAATAGTTCCATAACCTCGATTCCTTCTCAATAATTCCATAACTTACATTTCGTTTCGATTCATTCCCAATAATTCCATAACTTCGATTCATTCCAATCATCCCATAACTCGAAGAGAGAGACTCACCAAAAGATCCACAACCCAGTCGCTCTCGCCCTCCCTCCCTCCTCTAAGACCTTCCGGTTCTTCGGCGAGGAAGGAATGCGGACAACCCCTTCTGCATACTACTACTACCGTGACCTCACATTCCTTCTCTCGTCGCAATGAATGAATGAACGCTCTCAATGAACAATACGGAAGGCCTTGGCAGTAGTGAGGGTCAGTCTGGCGAGGGGGTAACGCACGCACGGCTTGACCTGCCACTTCGGGGAAGAGGAGAAGAAATGGCATGGCTTAACAACTTCCGCTCGAAAAAGGCTCAGGACGGCATTCGGCAAGAAGTATTTTTGGGTTACTGAAATGCAGATAGATGGATTGTTTGCATTTTAGATCTCCTTTTTTGGATGGATTTACTACAGAGTTTTATGTTTTTGTTTGCATAAAAAGTGTCCAGAGAGGAATCTTTCTAATTGAATTAATTGCATATGGGAATTGAGAATTGTCTAAGACAGGGGTGGCTAACCCGCGGTCCGCCTTGAATATTTTTCCATCCCTTGAGATTTATCACACTTTTACAAAATATATTTATTTTATAATGGCCAAAGTAGTGAAAAACAATGTATTAAAAAAATACATTATGTGTGCATGCATTTATTTAAAAATTAATTGTCGAAATGATGAGAAAAAATGAACTTTGATTTTAAAATAATATTCGTGCGAATATACGATAGATATTGGTTGTTTTATTTATGAGTTAACAGTTATGAGTTCCCAAAATAATTAAATTATATTCTGCGAACTAATTTCGCGCGCATCTTGGAACATCTAAAATAACAGGTTCTATGTTTCGCTTTAAGGGACGCAGTGACCATCCCTAGTTACTGTCCCCCATGTTACAGTTGATTGTTGATAGCAGAGCCCTTGATACAATGTTTTTGGTGCCACACTGATGCTCTATGTCGGGTTCGAGTCCCGGGGGCCATGGATGTTTGTAGTGGTTCGGAATCCACTTTAAACCGTAGGTCCCTGTTTAATATGACTGTAAAGCCATAGGCATAGGGTTGATAATCCTACCCCATAAAAAGAAAACGTGTTCTATTTCGGAATCTGCCAGTAGTCAGACAGCTATGGTCCATCATGGACTGTAGTGTAGGGGAGTTAATTATTACTAAAAATAATATAACAGCAGTGCTGATAAATAAATCTTTAATTTTAATATTAATAAATTTTGTTGTAATAGTCCAACTGATTTTAAATGTTTTTTTCAGTTAGAATCATTTTATTTGAAAAAATTATTGTTCCCATATGTGTCAAGGTTCCTAAGGAGGTTTGTAAGAAAATTTCCAAAAGAAATCGACTATTACATTTTTACATTAATTATGCAGTACTTCAGGAAAACTTCGATATTTATTCATATAAAATAGAAAAAAAGTTATAAATTATATCCCTATACGTCGTTATATTATGGATTAATATTGTCATTTTCTTTCAAAAATTTACATATTCTTGTGTGTTGATATAAAAAAATATGCTTACATTATTAGTAAAACTATTTTTTATAAAAGCTTGTATTTTTTTATTTTTTATTTTATTTTTAGCAAATATTACAAAATGTTTTTAAAAAAAAATATTATAATAAAAGTTGAATTGTCGATAGTTCGAAAATATTTTTAATATTCAACAATGCAGAATACATTTCAAATTTTTATAATTGTATATAAAATATTTATTACTGTAAGTATTTGAAATATCTTATTCAGTATATGTTTTCATATCCTAATCATATTTATCCTATTCCTGTTCATATTCATCAGTTTATTAAATTTTTTCATATTTTTTTATCCTGTAAATTACTTGAATTTAACGGCAATTTCAATAACTTTTTTATTTATTAATTTTTTTTAACATAGAAAATATTTATAGAAAATTTAACAAATTTAATTTTGATTAATTTGCCTTTTAATCGTATAATAATAAAATTTTAAAAAATTCTAGTACTATACTACTTAAGATTTCTATTATTATACAACTATTACAAATAAAAAATAAAATTTATATAAAATAATTTAACTTTAATCGAGCAAAAATTATTTGGAGAATATTCATTATTATGGTATTATCTGTGAACAAAATTAATTAACTGAGAATAGTCAGTATCTGAAGAATCCACTTTTCAATAGCAATTATCGTTTTAATTATTCAAATACTTGAGCTATTTACTTTCTGCGATATTTAAGTTATTAATTTCGAACTCGATTATCAGAATTGAGGTAGCTTTAATTTTCAGTCATTTATTCTCTAGAGAATACGTCAGATGTGGGCGCACCCAAACGTACGGCGTACTCAAATAATAATTCTAAAAATAGTATTATTCTATATTAAATAAACTCTATATTCAAGTTTAAGATTGAAAATTGGATTCCCAAGAATCTCTAAGAAGTTATATTGGTAAAAATAATAACAGGGAGTTTTTATTATTATATTATTAAAACATTGTGATTTTGAACTAAGCACGGGATAAAATGAAGTTAGAGAAATAAAACATAAACTTATCAGTTTTATTAATTTTTAAGAAAATTGAAGTTCACAAAAATTCCCAAGAATATCCATATCTATATAGACAAATGTTCATATAGATATTATATAATATATTATATAAAATGTTATTAAATATAGCTGTTGAGTTTCTAATGCCAAAAATTTGAATATTATTCATATTTTTACTCTTCATGGATTTTATTTAAAATAATTTTTAAGTAAAAAAATTAATTAATTAATACATTTTATTAATCAATTTAATAAGTGATGTCACTTTTTTTAAACAAATACAGTGATAAAATTTATTTAGATGATATTTATTTATTTTTATTATTATTAGGATGAAAAAATGAAATTTATTTTTTCTATTTAAAAAATGGATGATAAAATTTATTTAGATGATATTTATTATTATTATTATTAGGATGACAAAATTAAATTAATTTTTTTTTTATTTAAAAAAATAGATGATAATAATTAAACGATTAATTTATTTTAATTTTTAGAATTATTTATTTTTATTTTAAAATAACTATTTTTGATTTTTGTAAAGGCGTTTTCAAGAATTTGAAGTATATATAAAGAAAAATAAAAGGTGTGAGTAGGAACAGAATATTTTATTTTTAAGAATTGGAATTCTAATTACAAAATTACTGTCTTAATTACAACTGAAATTATCTCTGTTAGTAATTTTATATTATTAGTAATTTGTTAATATTTTAAAATAATAAATTATTTGCGCTTGAATTAAATGGTTTATTAAGTGATAATGCTAATATTTTAGGTTGTCTCATTTGTACAAGTATGTACGCATATGTCAAATAATTATACAAGTGAGTTAAATTAGTTAACTTAACTATAGTCAATATAATTAATTGTTTAGTTAATTTTACTCCTTAAATACAAAATTGCCAAAATGGTTTTGAAATATAATTTAATTTGTTAATATATAACTATTAATATAATTTGTTTTTATAGATATTATTATTCATTCAGAAGAACTATAAAAATATTCTATGTATATTACAAGGTAGAGTTATAAAAATTAAATATTGCTCTTATAGTTTGAAATATAGTCAACCAAATTTCAAAATTGCTTTAAATTATCACATTACAGCAACTGAACAACGTATAGTTTCATGTTAAATTGCAAATCTTTGCCATTTGGTACTGTAAATGATTAATAGTTTCTTCATAATGCATGCTTTGTTTACTAATTATAATTCAGGATAATTATTATTTATAATTAATTAATAATAAAAACTTGTTAGTAATAGAATTGCAAAATGGAATAATGGAATAAATATCAAATAGTTAAAATTAACGAATCATACAAAAAAACCATATAAAAGACTTTGTTATTCAATCTTCATAACTCAAATTGTGACCCCTAAATAGAAACTTACATTATTAGAGTAAATAGAAAATTAAAATAGTAATAAAATTCTTTATTACTTTTGTATTTAATGGTTTAAAATGTTTATTTCTTAAATATATTCATCAAATTAATGCATTAAGCCGTTTGTATTTTAATTCAAAATTATATTTTCTCTAAACTTTTTATTTTCTGTTATACTCTAATTTAATGCTTCATTTAAAAATGAATTATATTACGCTTATTTCAATTCACTGTTTCTTAGAGATTTTAATTAAATATAATGATAACCATCGAATTAAATATTATCATATTTTATAGTTAAAAAATAATTTAAGCATCAGAACTTTTGAATTTAAATTTAAGGAATTAAATCATATTTCTTATTTATCAAACTTTTAACCAATTAAAATCTGTATCAAAAGAAAGAGGTTGTTCCTAAATAGCACACAATATTAGCACACACACAGTAATAGCACACAAATATTATTAGTTCCAAGAAATGTGACGATTTATAATCAGTTAAATATGGTAATCAATAGTCCTTACTGATACTTTTGTCAGCATTGTTATCAAAATTAAAAACAATTAGTCTTGTCAAATATTAACATTATACAATAACGATAAATCCATTATATATGCAACATGTTGTTAAATGTCAATTAAATTTGTAAAACAAATTCATCATTATAAAAAATTACATCAATTTATATCACATAAATTAGTTAATATCATTGACCATCTCAAAATGGAATTGTATCTTTCAAACAGAAAGGACAAAAAATAATATCCCCCATTATACTCATTACGTAGTTTCGCTTGATTTATTACACAACATCTATTTCCTCTTGGTAATGCATCAAGGAATAAATACCCTTTAGAAAATGGGACAGATTTCGATTGGGTGTATAACACCTGCTAAGGACAGGGCCATATCCCAAATAATACATTCCACTAGGTATAAATCATGAAAACCCACTATGTCTGCCGTCAGTTTTTGGAAACAAAACCCACAATCTTCTTCTGCGTCAGTTAACAAAACTCTCCGATATTAGACATAAATAAATCAATGTTTCTAATTAGAGAGATCCACCCTTATTATTATTCCTTTCCCTCCCCCTTCCCCTCAATGTTTTAGAAATGAATAAAGAAGAACGTCTTAATGCTAACATCACGACATCCGCTGTTTTGGAATTGCCGACAATTATTATGATTTCGCTCTGTGCTGTTTAACGCTTTTGCTTATTTTTCTAAATGTTTCGATTTTTTTTTTCAGGTGATGATATAAGCCGATTTTTTTAAACCCCCAAGATCGTTTGCAGATGTTCGGATTCGAAAAATAGGGATTAGTGCAATCAGACGATTTGTGTTTTCAGAAAAATTATTATTGTTTCGTTAGTGTTAAATGCAGTTTGTAGATTTTCATCATCTGCCTTTTTCTGTGTGTTTAGGGCATGTTTTATTTTTGGTGGTTCTCAATTCAAATATTTTAAAGCATAAAATAATAATAATAATAATAATGATAATGATAATAATTCGTGTTTTATTATTTACGTTATGAAGCTAAAAAATTTTTTGTGTAATTTTTGTCATGATTATACGTTATAGGACAATACAAAATTTGGTCTTATATCACAACAATAATTACAAATATATATATATATGTGAGTGTGTTATTACTAAAATTGATAAAAAGATCAATGGACATTTTAAAAATTCTTAAAATAATTCTTTCTATATTAAATTATATTTTAACATGAAATATATTTTATTAGAAATGTTCAATATTAATTAATAAAAAATTTAAATCTTACAATTTTGCTGAATTCCATCTATTTGCTGACTCTTTTTTCTGCCTATAAAATAGTTAAAATTAACAAATCATGAAAAAAGCCATTTAAAATAATTTGTCATTCAATCTCCATAACTTAAATTATGAACAATAAATAGAAAGTTACATTATTAGAATAAGTAGAAAATTATGAATAAAACGAAAAAGATTATTTATGAATAAAATGCAAAATAATTATTTATGAATAAAATGCAAAAAGATTATTTATGAATAAAATGCAAAAAGATTATTTTTGAATAAAAAGAAAAAAGATTATTTTTGAATAAAAAGAAAAAAGATTATTTTTGAATAAAAAAAAAAAAGATTATTTTTGAATAAAAAGAAAAAGATTATTTTTGAATAAAAAGAAAAAAGATTATTTTTGAATAAAAAGAAAAAAGATTATTTTTGAATAAAAAGAAAAAAGATTATTTTTGAATAGAATAAAAAAAGATTATTTATGTATAAAATGAAAAAGATTATTTATGAGTAAAATGAAAAAGGTTATTTCTGATGAATGAAATAAAAAAAATTATTTCTGGTGAATAAAATAAAAAGATTATTTATGATGAATGAATAAAAAAAATATGTTTCTGATGAATAAAATGAAAAGATTATTTCTGATTATTACTTCTAATGAAATATTATTTCTTTAAAACAAATAGAATACACAAATAACATCAGAGTATAAATTTTCTAATATAGTAGAATATGCGTGAGTCTAAAATAATTTTATCAGCTTCATACACAAAAAAAAATTTGGTGAAATTATTCAATTGTTCCAAGTTATTTAACTATTCAACAAACTTCAGATTATATTCAGTCAAAAAAAAAAAAAAAAATCGATACTTATAACCATTGCATCTTAAATTAATAACTTAAAATTATAATTTTATTATTTTTTTTATGTTTTTTCTAAAAATTTAA
The DNA here is from genome assembly GCA_021605075.1 of Caerostris darwini. Lineage (NCBI taxonomy): Eukaryota > Metazoa > Arthropoda > Arachnida > Araneae > Araneidae > Caerostris > Caerostris darwini. Next base: position 183,868 of record BPLQ01004179.1, on the reverse strand, counting down.
ATATATATATATATATATAAAGAAAATAATTATTTTAAATTTGATTGAATAATACTAGTTTTAAATTATGATTTCATTAACTTTTAACTTACATACAGTTTAATTAAAAAATGAAAACTTTTTATTTTATTAAAACCAGTAACATGTATAATTCGATAAAATACTGTACATTAATTTTTAATTTTTAAAAAAAATAAATAATGTAAATATGTTTATTAGTACAAATTTACACTAAACTCAATTTTAATTGTGTTTAAAGCCGATTTCTAATGATAGTAATTGTATCAAAAATATTTTAAAAGTAACGTTTGTATTTGTTTCATGAAAATAAAAAATACTTTTACTATAAGATATTTATGGTTATTTAGCAAAGAATGATAAATTTTTAAAAGTATATACATTCAGTATCTTGAGTGTAGCTATGGTTACATTTTGATACTTTTCAGACACGTCAGAGATTAACCCTAATCAAAATATGAAAAAAATAGTCATTATTTTAAATTATTAACATTATTTCTCATCAATGAAATATCAGCCTTACTAATATATTTAATTTATTATTTATGTGCGTTAAGTAATTGGTATCTTAAGTAAAAAACAAGTATTAAGCAATATTAATATTTTAATGTAGTTTAAAATGTTCTGTATGATATATCATGTTTGAATATTTCATCTGAATTGATTAATTTTTATGTACTTAACAGAAAATTCCAAAGTATGACGTCATTCCAGGGATATGACGTAAAACTAATAAGGAAAACATACACGCACACATATATAGATAGATATACATACATTATGTAATAAATAAATAAAATTCAGAAATCATAATACGAGGAATAAGATAATTAATAAAATGTCAGTGATATAAAATAGCTTCGCCTACTGAATAAATAATAAATTATTAATTAAATTTTGTATAAAAATTAAAAGTTAAATGACTTATTTGTATTAATTATAAATTGAATAAGTTATTGAATATTCATTTTTAAAGCACTTTAATAAAATAAAAATATTTATTCCATATAAATTTAGGACTGTTATTTTTGTGAAATTACTTCATTAAAAATTTTTTATAATACTTATAGATAGTCAAGCATATAAAGGAACTACAAATCACTTTAATCCCATCATAAAAACCAATGGATTCACAAATTTTAATTAAAAATATTATAAAATATTTACGAAGTACAATATATTTTCTTAAATATAAATATTAATATTAATTATAAAATATTATTATTTCGAAACTATAAAGTAGAATTGCATTTAATTCCCATCTTACTTTTTGTTGTCAAAAATTTGTTAATTTAGAGAATATATTTTAATACACAAAAAGAAAAAATGTCATAAGAGAAGTTTGGAAGTAATTAAAATGTAACAGAAAAATTTTACATGGGTATTCATAAAAAAAATAAATTATAATTAATAATTGTAATTTTTAAAAATTTTTAGAAGTTACAATTGTAATGAAAATTTCATTTGATAATGAACATATTTTTATTTTCTATTTCAAAAATTCTTGTTATTTTGTTATTACTCTAAAATCATTAAATTCAAATAATAAGTTTTTGACACATTAACAGGAATTAAGTTAAATATATCTTGTTATTTGGAAAATTTGCTTAAAAAAATATCAATATCAAATGGTACAATTTTTAATATTATTATTATCATCATTAAATTTCTTATTTCATTAACAAAATGAAATTTTTTTTAAAACTATTTGTTAACTTAAAATCTTTTTCCTAAACCACATCCAAGAACTATCTGAGTTTTGTTTTTCTTCTTTTTCATTTTGAATTTTTTATTTATTATTCATCACATTTAAAACATCAAATTATTGAAAAACTCTAGAAATATCCTAAACATATCTAAAACTAAACTATTATTGAAATTTGGTTGTTTTTTCATTGCTTTTCTGTTTTGCTCATTTGGTCTTTACATAATAACGCTCTGGCGCCAGGTGCCACAGGTTTCGTGTTCGAGTCCCGAAGGTGTCATGGATATTTATAAGGGTTCGTAATCCACTTTAAATCGTAGGTCACGGTCTGATATAACTGTTGACTGTATTTGGTCGTAAAAATAAAACATCTCCTGTTTCGGAATCTGCTAGTAGGTAGACGGCCACGGTCTAGCATAGACTGTTGTGCCGATTTGATTTGTCGTTCTGTGGACGTTTTGCGCACACTTTCGGCAAATTAGACCGGGACCTACAGTTTAACGTGGATTTCAAACCACTCACAAACACCAATGCCACCTCCAGGATTCGAACCTGAAGCACCAACTTCTAGAGCGCTAGCCAGTTCGTCATCTAGCCGCCCGTAGTGTCGCCGAGTTAATTATTTATGATGAAATTTGTACTGATTTTTTGATGAACTTGGTACTGATTTTTTGATGAAATTTGTACTGATTGTTTGATGAAATTTGTACTGATTTTTTGATGAAATTTGTACTGATTTTTTGATGAAATTTGTACTGATTTCGTAAACTTTGTGAAGTTGCTTGGCATTTTTCAATTCATATTGAATATTTATTAAGGATACAATAATTTGATTTTACGGGGACTGAATGGCCGAGTGGCTAGCGCTCTGGCGCTCGGTACCACAGGTTTCGGGTCGAGTCCCGGCGGTGCCGTGGATGTTTGTAGTGGTTCGGAATCCACTTTAAACCGTAGGTCCCGGTCTAATAGGACCGTAGAGCGTGGCGGGGGCATTGTTACTCCGCGTCCGTGGCTAATCTTCAAGTTACTCGCACCCCATGGGTAGTGCAAAGTGAGCACATATGTGCAGCGCTTGCCTTAAGGCATCCAAGTCCAAGCTGTCTAAGTGTTTGCCAGCTGCATTAGAAAGAAATAATTTGATTTTACACTGAAATTTCATTTTATCTCTCACTTTCTCTAAAAAAATAAACTACAAAAATAAATAAATAAAATAGTCTAAGTATTCACATCCATTATATAATTCATTTCTAAAGAATGAGTCATTTTTCCAAAAAAATAATGAACGGAAAAATGCTTAATGATGCACTTTGTAACAAAACCATCTTCTTTAATAAAATAGTTCACCAATTATATGGCACCCAATGGATTTTAAGTCTCTACCACCATCTGCTCATGACGCAGGTGCGTTGAAGAGACAGAAAAAAACAAAAAAAAAAAAAACCCTAATATGCAGAAGGCGGGAGATAGCTTCTTCTTTACTTAAGAAAAACGCCTAACTAATCCGACCATGATTTTAGCAATTCTCTTCAAAAAGAAAAGAACTGTTACTTAAATAGGTACGAGGGGAGGGGGGAATGGAAGAGATAATCGTATGCTTATTTTGTGCACAAGATTGTTCTTCTGTTAAAGATTTTCTAGGGAGATAATTCTTTTTATTTATTTATTGTTGTTTGTTTTTTTTTTTTAAGCCTGGTTTGTTTTTGCTGTTGTTTCCTTGTTTATAAAAGGGCTTCTGGGATTTAGACCACCATAAGTACCTGGGAAAACTTTTTATTATTGTGTGAAGATAATATTTTTAGGTGATAGCTTATATGAATAAATAATCTACTAGGTATGTATTAAAGATTAAATGATTTCATAGAAGACTGAAAATTAAATTTGTAACATTTTTTTTTCCAATGCAGCTGGCAAACACTTAGACGGCTTGGTCTTGGATGCCTTAAGGCAAACGCTGCACAGACGTTACTCACTTTGCATTACCCAGGGGGAGCGTGTAACTTGAAAATACGGACGCGGAGTAACAATGCCCCTGCAACGCTCTAGGATCTTATTAGGACTGGGACCTACGGTTTAAAGTGGATTCCGAACCACTACAAACATGGCACCGCCGGGACTCGAACCCGAAACCTGTGGTACCGAGAGCCAGAACGCTAGCCACTCGGCCATTCAGGCCCAAATTTGTAACATGGTGTAAAATGTTTTCAAATGCAACTGTTTAAAAGTTAAGTCCTTGATTTTCTCTTAAATGGACGTGGTCTGAGGGCCAATTGGCTAGCGCTCTGGATTTTGGTACCGCAGATTTCAGGTTCGAATCCTGGCAGTGCCATGCATATTTGTGAGGGGTTCGGAATCTACGTTAAATTGTAGGTCCTTGTCTTGTTAGCCTAAAATGTGCAAAAACATTACCAAATAGTGACAAACAAGTCTCTTAAATGAACAATTGGCTAGCGCTCTGTCCTTTGGTACCACAGGCTTCAGGTTGGAATCCTGGCGGTGGCACGAATGTTTGTGAGTGGTTTGGAATCCACGTTAAGCTGTAGGTCTCGGTCTAATTAGCCTGAAAGTGTGCACAAAATGACCGTAAAGTGACAAAGTAAAGTAAATCTTAGATGAACAGAGATTAAAATTATTGTTTTCGACAACTATCGATTGCCCCGTGAAATTTCAAATGTATTAAACTAGTCATTAGTCCTAACGGCTTGTTGTAGAATTCTTGTGAGATCAAAACGAAATGATTTATTTGGTTTATTATTCTATGATCATTTTGTGCACACTTTAGGCTAATTAGATCGGCACCTACTGTTTAACGTGGATTCCGAATTATTGCACCACTACTACTACACCACACCACAACACTGAGCCCAGACCTGAGTTACCCCTTTACAGTTTGGGAATGATGTGGGTAAAAGGTCTGGTTGGGTCCTGTGACGCTCTACGGTCAATTGAGACTGGGACCTACGGTTTACAGTACACTCAAGAACCAAAACATTATGACCACCCCTACATTTTGCAAAGAACTCGCCTGGAGGACGTGGAAGGCACGTGATCAGGTGGAGCCCCGTATTTCCGAACTGGCATTAAGTGGTCAAAATCCATGCCACAGCCATGGTTGAAGCTGTGTTGCGCTCCAAAGGTGGGTCAACTCGTTATTGATAGGTGGTCATAATGTTTTGACTCTTGAGTGTATATTCAGAACCACTACAAATTTCCATGGCATCGCCAGAATTCGAACCCGAAACCTGTGGTATCTATCAAAGGCCAGTTGGCCATCAGACCGCCGAAACGAAACGAAGGAAGATTCTGAGTAAAGCTTCAGTCCACACTGATAAATTGAATCAATAGGAATATATATTTTAAATTTTACTCCAATAACATCTCTGCAATGAGGGCCTGAATGGCCAAGGGTACCATAGGTTTCGGGTTCGAGTCGCGGCGGTGCCATGGATGTTTGTAGTGGTTCAGAATCCACTTTAAACCCTTGATCCCGGTTCTAATAGGATCGTAGAGCATTGCTGGGGCATTGTTACTCCGCGTCCGTATCTTCCAGTTACACGCGCCCCCTGGATAATGCAAAGTGAGTAACGTCTGTGCAGCGCTTGCCTTAAGGCATCCAAGACCAAGCGTCTCAGTGTTTCCAAGCTGCATTGGAAAGAAAAAAACATCTCTGCAATTACTTAAAAGACTGAATTTTGGTATATCTAAGATAGCAGGTATTTGGATTGAAGGACGATTTAAAAAAATTCAATTAGAATCTTTGTTTAATTGCATTAAGATTTTTTTCCTGGTATCCTTTGAGGTCAACAGTCTTTAGTCATTTATATTACTTTTTTTCCAAGATGATAAGGTTAATAATGTTAATATTCCTATTTTAGAGAGAAAAAATTTTTTTAATATTTATTTTTTAATTTAAAAATAAAAATAACACGAAAAGTATTTATTTATGATTCATTAAGCAGAAATCAATTAAAAGAACTCTTATGATTATGTACATTTTGTTTCATTGGCACCGTTTCACAATGTCAGACTTAATTCAATGGCACTTTAATTTTTTATTTGCACATGTGAACTGTTATACATATTTGTATGAAAATTACATGGCATTTTAAGCAGAGATTCATGTTTGATTCATAATATGATAAATAACAATGAATCCATAAGTAATTGAATCAAAAATAAAATCAGTGTATAACTAATATCCATTATTTATTTTATTTTTATGTTAAATAACACGAATAAAGCAATGAAATTTAATTACATAAATGCATTTGTGTTTTTGTTACTATTTTTTGGCACTAGAGCAAAAAGTTTCGAAAAATTCGCCAATTTCGCCAAAATTAGCGAAATCGATTTTTTTTTTCAAGGCAACACAAATTCACTTAAAAAATAAAATGATAATATATGGATGATGATATATGGATTAAATGATAATATATGGATGATAAAAGTAAATTATCATTATTTTAATTTATGGAAAAATAATGTTACTAAACTATAATTACTTCTGTAAAATTGTTATAAGATTAAGCATCGCTTAATGTTGTATTTTTAAATAAATATTAGCAAACTTCACTTAAATTTTTTAAAATACAAAAGAGGAACTTCCAGTGATCAAAATAATTGTTTTAAGAAAACTACGATTTATTAGAAAAATAAAATTATAATCAGTTGAATATCAACTTAGCTAAGAGTACACTACACTAAATTCACCTCATTTGTTTCAGTTTATAGGTAGGAATAAATTTATTCTTTTGAAATTTTTTCTTCCATCTAAAATGGCATTTCCTGCACTTAGTACTTCGATCGATTTATGATGAAATAAATAAAAAAAATTTTTTACAGATTTTGTTCAAAATCATTTTTTAAACTAGATTAGAACACATATAAATGTTTTACAAATTTTGATAAAAATATGAAAGAAATTTTTTTTTATTATTTATGCTTTAATATTCAAATTATGAAAAGTTTTTATTTAATTTTTTTATGATACGGATTCTTAATGGTAAGTTTTCTTATATTTATAAATGTCGTCATATGCAAAATTTTATCTTAATGAGTCGAGTTTTGTTTATCTATGTCTTCGTAGTAGGTCATTAAAAACATATACTAAATTTCTATTGAGAAGAAAAGTCATAGGGGCCTGATGGCCGAGTGACTAGCGCTCCGGTGTTCGGTGCCACAGGGTTCGAGTCTTGGCGGTGCTATGGATGTTTGTAGTGTTTCAAAATCCATTTTAAACCGTAGGTCCTGGTCTAATATGATTGTAGAACGGTAGGAGTAGGGCTGACAATCCTACCCCGTAAAAAGAAAACATCTCCTGTCTAGAAATCAGCCAGAAAACAGACGGCCTTGGCTCATTATGGGGCTGTTGTGCTAATGATGATGATGATGAGAAATGCCATGGATCTTTACTTTAAAATTTACTACCTGAAAATAGTAAAACTGTTATATTCCTTTATACCTTCGTTACATTAAAATTTTTTCTCTATCCATTTGTGGATTTCTTGGCTGCAGAGATCATCTGGATTTGGTGTAAGGGAGACTTTTAACTGTAGCCATGAGTTATCTACGTATCGCATTAGAGAAGGCCACAATCGAACAGGGGCAGTTCAACTGCAGATCCGAGATACTTTGTCCTTTGACTCTGCACGATTTTTTTTTAAATCCCACTTAATAGACATCAACATCTAGACCAAGTCCATGAACCCGTGTGGTTCCATGTAAGGAGGGAAAAGGGGGGGGCTAGCTTCTGTTGTAATGGAGCACCAGCAGATAGAAGTCTGACCTAACTCCGTGCCACTTTCTACCCTGCATTTTCGTATCGGAGAAAACTCGAAAAGCCCCCACCAGACAGTTCGACTCACGAGACAATATGCTGATCATCACAAACACCATCGAATCTCCTCGCTTTTTGGAACAGTATTTACAACAAAGCTGCCAGTGGATTGAATCTCGATCCTAACATTCCCATTGCCACTCAGCTACGAGTTGGCATTTGAAATTGAAAGCCAATAGCAAAACTGAACTTGCCCTATCTTGCTGTGGTGATAAATACGGATTAAAAAAACCAAATTCCCTTAAAACTCCAGGACAATCTGAATCTCTCAACAAACATAACATTCAAAAAAAAAGCAATTAACAAAGTGCAGTTCAATTTTGATAAACCACCATATATATAATAATAATAGCCTTGCATTATGGCAGTTTTAATCCCAGCCAACAATTTCATTCCTCTACTTGACATTCCACTCTCATCATTCAGTTTACGAGACTTCCTATAAAACTCGCGCTTCAGTCACAAGACATCCGTCCCGCCCCTTTCAATCTTATCCTTATCACGAATGATAAGAGAAATCTGAATAGACTCGTAAGCGCCTCGTTTTAAGCTTCGTGTCGCACGCGATTTTGGAATGGATTGAGAGATTTGGTATCTCCAATGGTGTGATAGAAGAAAGAATAGAATTTTTTTTGTCTCAAAAACACACTGTTTTAAGTATGGATCGTGGACTATGATATGTAAATGAAATTCTGATAATGCGGAACTTTGACATGAAATAATTTGAATCAATATAAATTTAGTTTTGTCTGAATTAGTTCAATCCGAATTTAGTTCAATCTTAACTAGTTCAATTTCAATTCAATGTTCAGTATTTCGTGCAATAACAAATGTATAGGAAATATACAATAAGAAAAAAGATATTGTAGCAGTATTGCTCAGTATACAAAATTCTATGAAAGAAAACCATTTAAAGTAATTATTATTATCATCATTGGCTTAACAGCCCCATGGAGGGCCAAGAACGTCTGCCTACTGGTAGATTACGAGACGAGAGATGCTTTTCTTTTTACGGGGTATGATTGTCAGCTCTACACCTAACTCTCAACAGCTATATTAGACTGGAACCTACGGTTTAAAATGGATTCCGAATCACTACAATCATCCATGGCACCGCCAAACTCGAACCCGAAACCTGTATCACCGAGCGCTAATCACTCGGCCATTCAGGCCCCTAAAGTAATTATATCAGTAGGAAATTTAGCAAATAATCATATTTAAATCAATTCCATAAGAAGAAGTGTCTGAAAAAAAAATGTCATTAAGAAAATGATTTAATATGACCACAAAATTATTTTTTCACGTATTAAGTGACGAAAGGTCATTTTTTTTATAAGAAACTCAAACAATTTGTTTTGTTTGTTTCTTATCCCACTTGGTAGACAGCAATATCTAGACCAAGTCTAAGAACCCGTGTGGTCTCATGGAAGGTGGGAAAGGGGGGGTGGGGAAGCAGCTTCTGTTGAGATTGAGAACCCGTAGGTATAAGTTTGATTCTGCTCCGTGACATTGAAGAAGGAGGACAGTGCCTTCCGGAATGTTTTTAGGGGGAACTACCCCGCATGTGCGTGTCGTATGTGAGAAAATTCGAAAAACTTCCATCAGGTAGTCCGCCTAACAAGGCTAGATGCTGAACATCCCAAACGCCATCGAATCTCCTCTTTTTTCGAAATAGTGTCTACAACAAAGCCGCCAGCAGATTGAACCTCAGCTTGATGCTCATCAGCGGTACAAGTTATCACTGAACCACGAGTCGGACAAAGTAGTTTGTTAAATTATAAATCTTTCATTTTAAACACGGAATCTAGTTTTAATTTCGGTATTTAAAAAAAAATACTTTGAGAATTTTTAAATGACAAATTTGTTTTAAAAAGAAAAATGTTTATTTTATAGCAGATAAGAATTTCTTTTTCCATTCGAAACTCATCTAAGGTTGGATTGTGTAAAATAATAATAATAAATAAATAAATAAATATACAGATAATAAATCTACTAATGGTTTATTATTTAAAAGAAAAGCTACAACATAATTAAAATCGTGAAATCATGCGCGATTCATAAATTGCTATGTTTGTAATTTGTTTACAAGTGCCTGCCTATTAACATTAAGTCATTCACTACTAAAGATGCTAATTTTGTAGTAACTTCAGTGTTACCCAAGGAGCATCACGGTTAACGAGACCAATTGTTTTCCTCTCAAAAACGGCATATTTATTAACTTTAGGTAATAGTAAGTGTTAAAAAAAGTCCATATATTTTCCTCCATAGTTATTTATTAATAAAAAGAAAAAGAATGCTTTTTTCAGATAAGAATGAAATTCTTGAAATTTTTATATTTTCGTATGGTGTGCTTTATTTTGCCTTCGTGTTGATTTCATATTAGGATGAAATTCTTGGCTGAATTTCTTAACTGGCTTTCGTGTTGATTTTATATAAAGGTGAAATTCTTGGCAGGTATTCTTAATACGCCTTGTTTTTGCCTTGGTGTTGATTTCAAATAAGATTGAAATCTTGGCAAGATTTTTCGTTAAAAAACAAACAAAAAACAAGTTTTCCAAATGAAATATGATGCAATTAAGATAACATGATCTAGATTTAAACACTCTAATGTATTCGTATAAACTTTTCTACATTAGTCAGAATCCATGTCATAATGTCGTTCGTAACATGTTATGCGTGGGAAAAATTACTCGATTTCTAACTAGGGTCACTCAGGGATCATGGGAATTCGAAGTTAGCAATGTTTTTTTTTTTTTTCTCTTTAAATAGACTATAAAATAAAAATAAATTTTAAATATTTCCAGATACTGAGTGAGCCCTTTCATTTCTCATATTTGTAAATGAAGCAACAACAACTTCTATTAATGAACGCTTTAAACAACAATTTCAAGGACATGAAAAAAAAATTAATTCGATATTTTTAAAATTTTAATTCATAAAACTTTGATATGAAAGATTTAAATGCTTTTATTAGCCAAACAAAATGCTTCAATTTATAGTAATAAATAAATCTGCCAACACTTTTGGCAATGAATATCTAATTGAAAAAAAAAATTTTTAGTTATATAAGTAAATTAATTAATTAAAAATAATTTTTAGTTATATAAATAAATTAATTAATTAATAATTTTTAGTTATAAAAATTAATTAGTTGAAAAATAATTTTCAGTTATAAAAATTAATTAAAAACAATTTTTAGTTTTATAACTAATTAATTAATTAATTAAAAAATTAATTTTTAGTTATAAAAATTAATTAATTAAAAAATAATTTTTAGTTATGTAAATAAATAAATTAATTAATTAGAAAATAATTGTTTAGTTATATAAGGATAAAAACCGCAATTGCCAAAAATAAATTCAGATTTAAAAGTCTATTAATTTTTTTTTATCAGAATAACAATCATTATTTACTGAAAGTAAAAAGCAATAATTTTCATAACATTAAATGATATTGTAAAAAAAATAATAGCAAAATAAAATAAAACATACTAAAACATCTTTCAACAAATTTTGAATTCAGTAGTTATTGTAAAATAAATGATAATGAATAATAAATAAATAATAATATATATAATAATAAATAATAAAACAAATATCAATAAATATAATATAACAATAAATAATATAAATATAACAATAAATAACAAATAATAATAATATATGATAATTCTCAAATAGTAAAAATGGTTAAACCCAAAACAACAAATGGTGTAGAAAACTTTTTAAATACTATTTAAACACTGTTAACTGTTGTTGTTAAAATCTCATATTGTTTCCAAAATAAATAAAAAATAAAAACAAAATTTAATATTTCCAAGTGAATAAAAAGATATTGTCTTCTAGCAATAAATATCTAAAGAAATTTAAAGAAAAATGCTCTACTCCACATAAGATAAGAGTGAAAAATGACATTTTGTCTTGGCGACAAACAAAACCGGAAGACAAGTGGGGAAAAAAATCCACATACAGACTAAAATAAAAAACTACAAAAAATATCACAAGAAATTTTATGTTAAAAGAAACTAGACTAAATATATCTTTATAAAAATATGTAAGTATATAAATAATAATAATAAAAAAAATGCAAGGAAATGTCTGGTAAGTTTCCGTTAGAAATTTAATGCAAAGGGCTGGAATGTCAGGTCGAAATATCAAAAAGAAAAAAAAAAAACGTCTGTTATAATAAAAAAAATTAAAAAAAAATGTAAACGGACACCCCACCCTGAGCAAAAAAGACAAAAGAAAAACACTTCAACTTCACCCTGTTTTATTTTTCCCTTTCTAAAATTTTTATATCTTTGGTGGCAGCTGCCAGCAGTACGAACAAAGGTAACAACAGTTAGACAATGAAAAAAATAAAAAATAAAAAAATATTGAAAAAAAAAAAAAAAAAAGTCGTAGTCTGTGGTGTGCCGTCACCGAAATAAAAGCAGTTTATTATTGTCTACTTATTCAGTCTGCTGGTCTATCGCATTACCAGGATTTCTAGAATTGCAGATGGTTCCCATCGGTTCTGGTTCGTAAAGGGTTCCGTTTTGTGGTTTGCTGTAACCCTAAACTCCATCTGATACATATATTTAGAAGGAAAAAAGAATTAGAACCTTGTCACATGAGATACTTTTTAAAAGAAAAAAAAAATTAGAATGATTGACTTCGTAATTTGAAATTCTTTATTTCGAAGCAGAAGCATGTGTTGTCATTCAACCTTTCATCATAGGATTAAGATTATTAATGGCTGTTCCTATAATTATTGTGGTTATCATTATATTACATGACTTTTTGGAATTGCAGATGGTTTACGTATTAAAAGGCTTTGTTCTTGCATTCTGCCGCCTAAAGTAAGATTTAACATTTATTTTCTTTATTGTATACACACAAACAGCAACTGTTACATATATCATTACATTTCAATAATGAAACGCCTTCTCCCTATTTCACCCCTCCCCCTAAAATTTAAGTGTTCAGGTTCGAATTCTAGCTGTGACATGGATGTTTATTTTGGAGTCACAGTTTAATTTTCTCTATTCTGCCATTTACTAAAAATCTATTCATGAACTTTGCATCTGTCCTCCTGAGGATGGCGGCCTGATGGTCAATTGGCTAACGCTCTAGCCTTTGGTACTACAGGCTTCAGGTTCGAATCCTGGCTGTGGCATGGATGTTTGTGAGTGGTTCGGAATCTTAAAAAAAAAAACTTAAAAAAAATAAAATTTGTGTTTTATTTCACGAAATTTTAATGTGTGAAATAACGATCAAACGAAATATTTCTTTTCAGTTAACAAAATGTAGGTTCCGGTGTAATTAGTCTAAAGTGTGCAAAAAATTACTGTAGAGCGACAAACCAAACCTAAAATCTAACCAAACTGAAACCTAACCAAATACTACCTAAACAAACTAAAACCTAACCAAATACTACCTAAACAAACTAAAACCTAAAAACATATAGAACCTGGTGGATAGCACAGTGAACTTCACACTAGGGCAAGCTAGTGCGAAACCCAACAAGTAAATCCAAATTGAAAGCTCATATGTATAGGTCACAAAGTTCTTCGACTGGACTGAAGTAGAAGAATGTAAACCCTTAAATGCTACCCATGGAACTGTTCGCTCCAAATTTTATGTAAAGTGTAGCAATTCTGCTGTACAGAAGATGCTACATATCTGCTGTTCTAATACCGCATGAATTAAATCAAAGTGATCATATATGAATAATACAACAGTATGTCTATTAAGTACATCGTTCATTAGACAAAATAGGGGCATACTTAAAAAAATAAAATTTGTTTATTTCACAAAATCTTAATTTGTGAAATAATTATCAAACAGAATATTTCTTTCTAGTTAACAAAGAGCCCTTAAGTAGTTTCTGAATTAACTAGTAAATTGAATTCGAGTACATTTGTATTTTTTTTTTAAATATCGCGAGTTAATTCGTACAAAAATTAATTTTTAATTCTGGACTCACACTCGTTAAGTACAATTGTCAAATACTCATTTGAATATTTTGGGCTCTCTTGTGCTGTAATGCCAATACGAGTTACGACAATAGTCATTCTAACGTGAATTTTCAGATATTACAGTCTTTCAGTATCTAAAAGATGGGCGAGGAGCTGTGAGTTATTTATTTCTTAAGTCCTCTTGCATTTATTTTCCATGATTTCTTTTTAAAATAAGTACAGGATATTTTTAATGGTAATAAAAGCCAATCGATCAGCTAATAACAGATATCGAAATCTTTGTAAAGTAATCCGATGATTTTAGTTCTGATTCTAAATCGAATCCGATTTCAAATCTAATGATCAAATGTATACGCGAATTTCTATAATAAAAACTTATTGAACATAATTCTATTAATGCATACTGATAATAACAGCCTCTCGATCAGCTAATGATAAAAATCGAAAGATCTGGAGAGTAATCTTCGGATTACTCTATAGAAGTACTGACTATAGTTCTGATTCTAATTCGATTCCTATTTCAAATCTAATGGCCAAATTTATACAGGAATTTCTATAATAAAAAGAAAACATAATAAAAACTTATTGATCCTAATTCTATTAATGTATATTATGAATTTTAGTAAATGAATTAGCCTAAAATTAACAATACTTGTAAAAATAAACACGACTGATTAAAGAATTAATTTGTAGTTTATACAAATTGGGTACTAAGTGCATTTTCCATTATACACAGTATGAGTTCAATATCCTTGAAATTAATTTTCAACCGATAGTCATCGCGAACGCATTTCTCATATTACCTCGATTTCCAAGAAATGCAGATGGTTAGCTTTCCTGTGGGCCGGAAGTGGTTTAACAGTAATGGGGTAGCCCTCCCCCTCACCTGAAGCTGCGGCGTCCGCCATCTGATACATGTATTTTAAAAAAAGATAATATGTAAACCGTCACACATGACTCCAGACGAATCATTTTTTGACCATTTTGAGCTGTGGTCCGTCAGACATATGGGCATCGGATTAGTCTGTGGTTAGGTAGAAATAAAATTCGTTTTTGGAAATGGATGCAAAACCGCTTGACATTTTTCGTCAAAGTTTCGCTTTTTGTGTATGTTAGAGAATGAATGAATGAATTGAATATTATTAATATTTAAAATTTCCTGGGGCCTGATGACCTTGAATTAGGCTAGACCTGATGACCTAGTACTTGAACAAAATGCTTAATTTTGCACTTGAAATGTAGAGTTATATTAATTTAAATTTACTTTATATAACGTATTCTCTCTTCCAGTTAAAAAGGTCAGGATGTTAAAAAAAAAAACTGGTAAAATTTTGTTCTAATTTTTATATAATGAAATAGGAGGCCGAGTGGCTAGCGCTCTGGTACCATAAGGTTCGAGTCTTAGTGGCGACATGGATTGTTGTGGTTCAGAATCCTCTTTAAACCGTAGGTCCCGGTCTAACAGGATCGTAGACTGGCAACTGGCGTACCGATTACGGAGTACCAACAGGGGAAATACCCCTTAAACCTCCTCATCTTAATTCATAAATATGCTTTAAATTTTAATTGGCTGCTTAATTAATGTTAGTAGGAATACAAGATAAAGTTTCTAAAAATTCAAGTTAAATGGTACTCAAAAAAAAAAAGATAAAAATACTAATAATAATAAAAGTAAGATACAACATAAAAGAAATTAAAATTAAATTTAAATTCAGTACAATTAGGGACCAGTTGTCGATGCCAAAATAATGAAAAAAGTAAACAGAGTTATATGAACTCATTTGACCAAGTAAACAGGGATTATGCTGAACGGTGAAAAAAAGCTACACGAATTAATAATTTTTTTACCAACGGAGGCTATTGATAATTTCGAACTGTATATTTTAAATATGAAATCATCACCAATAATTCACCCTTTTACTCTTTACGAGTTACTTGTCCCTCGGCAAAATAGAACCCGCACAGCCCGGTTCTCGGCACAGTGCCTTGACAAAATAGAATCAAGTGAATTTTCAAAGCAATATACTAAATACATAAAGTAAGATTTATTAAGATTCAGCAATTGAATTACGATTTTTTGGTACAATTTTTTTTTTTTTTTTAACAAAAAAATCCACATCCGTCGAGCCGGAGTCGAACCAGCGACCTATGGATAACTACATAATACAGGATCGTAGAGTGTTGCGGGGGCATTGTTACTCCTCGTCCATAGCTTATCTTCAAGCTACATGCACCTCCTGGGTAGTGCTAAGTGAATAACGTCGGTGCAGCGCTTGCCTTAAGGCATAAAAGACAACTGTCTAAGTGTTTGCCAGCTGTATTGGAATTTTTTATTTTATTTCATAGTTGTTGTTTGTGCAACTGGCGAGACCGTTAATCTTCATGCCATAAGCAAGAGCTGCCCCGCTGTTACTCATTTAGCACTCCTCAGAGGGGCACATATAGCTTGAAGAAACGCTACCCCCAATTAATATTGCCCCTAATTTCCCCCTACCCCTAATTTCCTAGTTCAAATTTAATTTTTTAATTATTTTGAGTGATTAAAATTTCCCTTTGTACATATTATATTTGGACATGATGGTGCCACAGGCTGCGGGGTTCAAGTCCAGGTGGTGCCATGGATGTTTGTAGTGGTTCGGAATCCACTTAAAACCACTGATCCTGGTATAATACGACTGTTGGGCGTAGGATTGACAATACTACCTTGTAAAAAAAAAATTCCTGTCTCGAAATCTGCCAGTAGGCAGACGGGCACCAATGAAGCTGGGGGCTGTTGCACCAATGAAGAAGAAAACTGTCGTGTTATAGAGATAATTTTGCTCGTGGTGCCGAAATTTTTAATGTCTTGAGATCTGCATCTACGCAAAGTCTGGGACCTGATGGCCGAGTGGCTAACACCCTGGAGCTCGGTACTCCAGGTTTCGGGTTTGAATCCCGGATGGATGTTTTATAGTGGCTCGGAAACTACTTTAAGCCGTAGGTCCCGGTCTCATATGACCATAGAGCATCACAAAGCCCAGTCAAACTTCTTCTCACCCATATCATTCCCAAACTGTATAGGGGCAACTCAACTCTAAGCAGAGTGATGTGGTGTGGTGTAGTAATAGTAATCTACGCTGTCTGTCCATCTTGCGCGAGATCTACTTCTTTCCCTGGTACCCTCTACATTTGTACACATCTCAATATCGCATCTAAATATATTCCCAAGCTATCAGAAGTGAAAAGATTTCATAAATCTGATATTATTAGGTTGTATATTTTCTATAGTTTTCCGGGTTAAATTGGTTCGAAGTATTTTTCTTTCAAAATTAAAAGTAATCATTTGATTAACAGAATAAAATAGAATTATTCAGTTATTACAGCCAGAGAACAGAGGTCTTAAATTTTTACTTCATGGGGTATGATAAAAACTCTTAAGTGTAATTATGCCAACCACCATTGAATCTTCTCCCTTCTGAAAGCAGTAACTGCAATAAATGCCTCTGGTGTATTGGAATTTGAGCTCGTGTTTGAACATTACCGCTGGGCTTCGAGTCGAGCTTCCTATGTATTGAAGGCAACGCATCATTAGTAAACTGTGTGATCCCAAATGCTTAATATCAAGTACCTTTACAAAAAATAGAGAAAATTAAAATATCCATCATAATCATATATTGTTTACATTAATTGTAGAATTTTTTTAATTTTGTTTACTTAAGACGTTCAAGACAGTCTTGGTTATGCATCTTTTATTTGAGACTAAGTGCTCTTTATTAAGGGTGTAACGTAGTGAATTTTTAAAAAGCTTTCTGTTGGTCACTGGAGTGACGTACACTGCCTTATTCATTCGGCAATTATTCATGGGGTTTTCCAATGACTTTGTGCATAGCGCCTTTAGGGCGAGACACCAGACAGCAAAATTAGTTTGGGTGTGTTACGTGGATGATTTGCTCCTAATTTAATTTTTTACACAATAGTTGAATTTACAGAGTGGGCATGATGATAAAAATTTAATAATGGAATTTTAATGCTCCGGTATGACTCTTTAAAAAACGAGACTTAATTTTCATAGGTGTAGATAATGCTGCTTTGACATGTAAGATTTACCTTGTTGATGTAATAAAGTTGATGCAATATACCAGTTAATACACTGCTTACATCTTAACATTTGATTAATTTTTATTATTATCATCAACATTGGCACAATAGCCCCATGGTAGCTCCAATAGCCAATAGTGGACCAAGGCCGTCTGCCTACTGGCAGATTTCGAGATAGGAGATGTTTTTCTTTTTACGGGGAGGGGTTGTCAGCCCTATTAGATCACGTCCTACTAGAAACATTCTTGGATTCTAAATTACTAGAAACATCTATGGCAACACAGGACTCAAACCTGAAATCTATGGTAGCGAGCAAAATATATCTAGTCACTTGGCCATCAGGTCCCAGATAGAGAAACGGATGAATTAAATATTATACCTTAACTGAGGGTTTGGTTTGTCGCTCTACGGTCATTTTCTGTACACTTTGGGATCATTGGATCGAGATCTACAGTTTAACGTGGATTCCGAGCCACTAACAAATATCTATGCCTCTGCCAGAATTTGAACTTGGAGCCTGTGGTACCAAAGACCAGACCTTAACTGAAGGAGTTTGGCTCGAATGCTAATAAATGCCTCTTAAAAATTCCCCTTTTTTACGAAAAGTATGGACACATTAAATCCTGGTGCCGGAGAATCCTTCCGTAAGGTTTCGAAGATGTGTATAAAGGGTGCAAACTTTTAGAGGCTGATTTATAGATTATTTCGCTCCAAAGTTTTGTCATCAGTAAATTTAGTAGGTAAATATACAAAGAAACTCAAACATTGCACAATAAGAGTTTTTTTATTTTAAATAAATAGCATCGATGTAAAATTCTGCAAAATCTGCAGATTTCCAGCCAAGATATATTTCATAACTTATACAGTTTACTCTATGTTGTGTAAAAAAATCAACTTAACGAGAACTTTAAATATTCCAAGATTTATACTACTCTCTTTACCAGAATCTAACCACACGGTGTCTCGGTATAAAACAAAACCCGCAATCAGAAAGATGGGCATAAAGTAGGGCCGAAGAAAGAAGAAGAATTCCCGAGCAATCAGAGGAAGGCAATCCGAAGACCGAAGCTGACGAATCATAAATATGCGGAAATGCGGAAAATGCAGACTGGGAAAGAAAGAACGCCGGAATGTAATAGATTGAGAATCTCTAGGTCAGGAAGGACGAGTTACTGGCTGCATCGAGAGAAAACAAAAGAAAAAAAAAATCCGATTGACTTTGCAGTTCTTTTATATGTCTTCTGGTTTATTTTATTTTAGTATTAATATTTTTTTCTCTTTTCTTGTGGATAGTAAGATATTTCTTATTGAAGAACAGAAATCCACCACATAGTCTTCTACATCCCAAAAAGCAATGACCTTTTCATTTTCTTCCGCCTTAAAATCCATACATTTTACTTATTAAATCTATATATCTAATCCATACACATTACATACTAAATCTGCATATCTAATTCATAAATATTATATATAAATCACATATTAAATCCTTGTGTTGGAGTATCGTTCCGTAAGGTTTCGAAGATGTGTATAAAGGGTGCAAACCTTTAGATGCTGTTTTATAGGTTATTTCGCTCCAAATTTCGGTTATCAGTAAATTTAGTATGTAAATATATAAAAAAGCTCAAACATTTCACAATAAGAGATTTTCTTTTGTTTTCCTCTCTCTGATAGACAGTCCCGATGTAAAATTTTGCAAAATCCGCAGATTTCTAGCCAAGATATCCCATAACTTATACAGCTTATTATATATGAGTAAAACAAACAAAATAAAGAGAACTTCATACTACCCCAAAACCAACTTCCTTTACTAGAACATAACCGCACTGTGTCTCGGTATAAAACAAAACCCGCAATCAGAAAGATGGGCCGAAGCAAAAAGAAGAATTCGCAAGCAATCAGAGGAAGGTAATCCCGAAGATCGAAGCTGACGAATCATAAATATGCGGAAATGCAGACTAGGAAAGAAAGAGAGCCGGAATGTAATAGATTGAGAATCTCTAGGTCAATCGGAAGGACGAGTTACTGGCTGCATCGAGAGAAAACAAAAGAAAAAAAAACCCACAAAACAAAATTCCGGTTGACTTTGCAGTTCTTTTATATGACTTATGGTTTATTTTATTTTATTATTAATATATTTTTTTCTCCTTTCTTGTGGATTTACGCGGGTAGTTTTTCCACACAGATATTTCTTTTTAAATAACTGAAATCTACCGCATAGGCTGCTACATTCCGAAAAGCAATGACCTTTTCTTTTTCATCCACCTTAAAATCCAAACATATTACATATTAAATCTATATATCTAATCCATACATATTACATATTAAATCTGCATATCTAATCCATTCATATTACATATTAGATCTGGAAATCTAATCATACACGTTATATATTAAGTTTATATATCTAATCCATACATATTACATATTAAATCCTTGTGTCGGGAATCCTCTGTAAGGTTTCGAAGACATGTGCGAAGATTACAAATCTTCAGATGCTGTTTTATAGATTATTTCGTTTCAAATTTTGATCCTCAATAAAGTTAATAGGTAACTATATATATAAAGAACCTCAAACATTGCACAATAAGAGATTTTCTTTTTTTTTCTTCCTCTAATAGGTAGTCCCGTTGTAAAATTTTGCAAAGTCTGTAGATTTCTAGACAAGATATATCCCATAACTTATGCAGCTTATTATGTGTGTGTAAAAAAACCAAAATAAAGAGAACTTCAAATATTGCGAGATTTATACTACCCCAAAACCAATTTCCTTTACCAGAACACTACCGCACGGTGTCTCGGTATAAAACAAAACCCGCAATCAGAAAGACGGGCATAAAGTAGGGCCGAAGAAAAAAGAAGAATTTCCAAGCAATCAGAGGAAGGCAATCCCTGCTTCGAAGACCGAAGCTGACGAATCTTAAATATGCGGACATACGGAAAATGCCGACTGGGAAAGAAAGAGAGCCGGAATGTAATAGATTGAGAATCTCTAGGTCAATCGGAAGGACGAGTTACTGGCTGCATCGAGAGAAAACAAAAGAAAAAAAAATCCGATTGACTTTGCAGTTCTTTTACATGTCTTCTGGTTTATTTTATTTTAGTATTAATATTTTTTTCTCTTTTCTTGTGGATAGTAAGATATTTCTTATTGAAGAACAGAAATCCACCACATAGTCTTCTACATCCCAAAAAGCAATGACCTTTTCTTTTTCTTCCGCCTTAAAATCCATACATTTTACTTATTAAATCTATATATCTAATCCATACACATTACATACTAAATCTGCATATCTAATTCATATATATTATATATAAATCACATATTAAATTCTTGTGTTGGAGTATCCTTCCGTAAGGTTTCGAAGATGTGTATAAAGGGTGCAAACCTTTAGATGCTGTTTTATAGGTTAGTTCGCTCCAAATTTCGGTTATCAGTAAATTTAGTATGTAAATATATAAAAAAGCTCAAACATTTCACAATAAGAGATTTTCTTTTGTTTTCCTCTCTCTGATAGACAGTCCCGATGTGAAATTTTGCAAAATCCGCAGATTTCTAGCCAAGATATATCCCATAACTTATACAGCTTATTATATATGAGTAAAACAAACAAAATAAAGAGAACTTCATACTACCCCAAAACCAACTTCCTTTACTAGAACATAACCGCACTGTGTCTCGGTATAAAACAAAACCCGCAATCAGAAAGATGGGCCGAAGCAAAAAGAAGAATTCGCAAGCAATCAGAGGAAGGCAATCCCGAAGACCGAAGCTGACGAATCATAAATATGCGGAAATGCAGACTGGGAAAGAAAGAGAGCCGGAATGTAATAGATTGAGAATCTCTAGGTCAATCGGAAGGACGAGTTACTGGCTGCATCGAGAGAAAACAAAAGAAAAAAAAACCCACAAAACAAAATTCCGGTTGACTTTGCAGTTCTTTTATATGACTTATGGTTTATTTTATTTTATTATTAATATATTTTTTTCTCCTTTCTTGTGGATTTACGCGGGTAGTTTTTCCACACAGATATTTCTTTTTAAATAACTGAAATCTACCGCATAGGCTGCTACATTCCGAAAAGCAATGACCTTTTCTTTTTCATCCACCTTAAAATCCAAACATATTACATATTAAATCTATATATCTAATCCATACATATTACATATTAAATCTGCATATCTAATCCATTCATATTACATATTAGATCTGGAAATCTAATCATACACGTTATATATTAAGTTTATATATCTAATCCATACATATTACATATTAAATCCTTGTGTCGGGAATCCTCTGTAAGGTTTCGAAGACATGTGCGAAGATTACAAATCTTCAGATGCTGTTTTATAGATTATTTCGTTTCAAATTTTGATCCTCAATAAAGTTAATAGGTAACTATGTATATAAAGAACCTCAAACATTGCACAATAAGAGATTTTCTTTTTTTTTTCTTCCTCTAATAGGTAGTCCCGTTGTAAAATTTTGCAAAGTCTGTAGATTTCTAGACAAGATATATCCCATAACTTATGCAGCTTATTATGTGTGTGTAAAAAAACCAAAATAAAGAGAACTTCAAATATTGCGAGATTTATACTACCCCAAAACCAATTTCCTTTACCAGAACACTACCGCACGGTGTCTCGGTATAAAACAAAACCCGCAATCAGAAAGACGGGCATAAAGTAGGGCCGAAGAAAAAAGAAGAATTTCCAAGCAATCAGAGGAAGGCAATCCCTGCTTCGAAGACCGAAGCTGACGAATCTTAAATATGCGGACATACGGAAAATGCCGACTGGGAAAGAAAGAGAGCCGGAATGTAATAGATTGAGAATCTCTAGGTCAATCGGAAGGACGAGTTACTACCGACTGCATCGAGAGAAAACAAAAGAAAAAAAAATTCCGGTTGACTTTGCAGTTCTTTTATATGACTTCTGATTTATTTTATTTTATTATTAATACTTTTTTTTCTCCTCTCTCTTATGGATAGTTTTTTCGCGCAGATATTTCTTATTAAATAACAGAGAATTCACCACATAGACGACCTCATTCCAAAAAGCAATGACCTTTTCTTTTTCTTCCACCTTAAAATCCAAACATATTACATGTTAAATCTATATATCTTAATCCATACATATTACATATCAAGTCTGCATATCTAATCCCCACTTATTCCATATTAAATCTGCATATCTAATCGACACATATTACAAATTAAATCTATATATTTAATCCATATACATTACATATTAAATCTGC
Source organism: Caerostris darwini (assembly GCA_021605075.1). Lineage (NCBI taxonomy): Eukaryota > Metazoa > Arthropoda > Arachnida > Araneae > Araneidae > Caerostris > Caerostris darwini. Next base: position 161,015 of record BPLQ01004179.1, on the reverse strand, counting down.
ATATCTAATACATGTATATTACATATTAAATCTATATATCTAATCTACACATATTTCGTATTAAATTTCGAATTAAATCTGCATATCTAATCCATACATATTACATATAAATTACATATTAAATCCTTGTGTCGGAAAATCCTCCTTAAGGTTTCGAAGACCTTATCCTTTTCCTATGAAAGGAACAAATCTTCAAATGCAGTTTTAACCTATAAAACAGCAAACAGCAATTTCGGTTATCAGTAATTTAGTAAGTAAAAATATAAAGAAACTCAAACATTGCACAATAAGAGATTTTCTTTTCTTCTTTTTTCTCTGATAGATAATCCCGAATTCCGAAAATTCTGCAAAATCTGCAGATTTCAGGACAAGATAAATCCCATAACTTATACAGCTTATTATACGTATACATAAAAAAATAAAGAAAACTTAAACGAATCTCGAAGTTTATACCACCCAAAACCAACTTCCTTTACCAGAATACAACAGCACGGTGTCTCGGTATAAAACAAACCCACAATCAGAAAGATGGGCATAAAGTAGGGAAAGAAAAAACAGAAGTAGGGCTAAAAAAAAAAGAAGAATTCCCCAGCAATCAGAGGAAGGCAATCCCTGCATCGAAGACTGAAGCTGACGAATCATAAATATGCGGAAATACGGAAAATGCAGACTGGGAAAGAAAGAAAGCCGGAATGTAATAGATTGAGAATCTCTAGGTCAATTCGAAGGACGAGTTACTGGCTGCATCGAGAGAAAACAAAAGGGAAAAAAATTCCAGTTGACTTTACAGTTCTTTTATATGACTTCTTGTTTATTTTATTTTAGTTTTAATATTTTTTTCCTCCTCTCTCTTATGGATTGTTTTTCCACACAAGATATTTCTTATTAAATAACAGAAAATCCACCGAATTAGCCGGCTACATTCAGGAAAACAATGACCGTTTCTTTTTCTTCCACCTTAAAATCGAAACATATTACATATTAAATCTTCATATCTAATCCATACATATGACATATAAATTACATATTAAATCCTTGTGTCGAAGAATCCTCCATAAGGTTTCGAAGACGCGTATAAAGGGTACAAATCTTTAGATGTTGTTTTATAGGTTATTTCGCTCCAAATTTCCGTGATCAGTAAATTTAGTAGGTAAATATATAAAGAAGCTCAAACATTGCACAATAAGAGATATTCTTTTCTTTTTTTTTCTCTGATAGATAATCCCGATTTAAAATTCTGCAAAATCTGCAGATTTCTGGACAAGATAAATCCCATAACTTATACAGCTTATTATACGTATACGTAAAAAAATAAAGAATTCCGAGGTTTATACTAACCAAAACCAACTTCCTTCATCAGAATATAACAGCACGGTGTCTCGGTATAAAACAAACCTACAATCAGAAAGATGGGCATAAAGTAGGGAAAGAAAAAACAGAAGTAGGGCCAAAAAAAAAGAAGAATTCCCCAGCAATCAGAGGAAGGCAATCCCTGCATCGAAGACTGAAGCTGACGAATCATAAATATGCGGAAATACGGAAAATGCAGACTGGGAAAGAAAGAACGCCGGAATGTAATAGATTGAGAATCTCTAGGTCAATTCGAAGGACGAGTTACTGCATCGAGAGAAACAAAAGTAAAAACCGCAAACAAAATTCCGGTTGATTTTGCAGTTCTTTTATATGACTTCTGGTTTATTTTATTTTATTATTAATATTTTTTTCTCTCCTCTGGCTTGTGGATTTGGCTAGTTTTTTCACACAAGATATTTCTTATTAAATAACAGAAAATCCACAAGCATAGCCGACTACATTCCGAAAAAGCAATGACCTTTACTTTTTCTTTCTTTATTTATTCACCTTATTTTCGTTTTTTTCTTTCTCGTTCTTGTATTGTCTCACCAATTTTCTCGAGATACTAAAATATTTAAATCGCCAGGGGATGGGGTTTAGGAAGTGAAAACAACAACACCAACGACAAAAAAAAAAAATAATAAGGTGCAGAGAAATGTTTTCACTGGCACCATAAGCAAGCAGGCAAGGCAGTAATTTTCTTTTGACTTGTGCGAGTGTATATATCTATATATCTGCAAGACCTTAAATTACGTTTACGACAAACGCTAGGCCACCGCAGAAACCTTTTGTTTGGGATTCCAATTAACATTCCATGAATACGTTTAGCATCAAACTGATTGGCTTCACACCTGAGAACAGAAATTCCAGGTATTCGCGCGCTCCCACAGTGCAAGCTAAGGTCGTGCTTTCGCGCGAGTATTGAATGTGCGATGTTTTTGAGTTATTGCAAAAGTTCTCACCGGTGAGTTGTAATTTATAAATAATATCTTTTTACCAAGGTGAGCATAGCTCGGATTCTGTCTCACCAAAATAATGCCTTTCTTAAAAAAAAAAAATGCGAGGTGAAAAAAATTTGGGAATTTATTTACAATTGCAGGCGGTAAATATTTGGATACCAAAAATAGGAAGACATAAAACGCAATAGCACTCTGAAGTGTTTTTTCTTTCATTAAAGATATTATGCATAGTTTCCTGGAGTTATTTTGTAAATTACCCAGAAGAGTAATTATGCTTACATAAGAAATGTTTAATTTAGTGTAAAGCAGGAAAGAGTTGTTTTATGTACAGAGGATTGAATATTTATGTACGGCAAGAAATAGTAATTCTATGAACAGCAAGAAGGAGTAATTTTACGTACAGTAAGAAAGAGAACTTTCATGTAATTTTATGTACAGCAAGAAAGAGTAATTTCATTTAATTTTATGCACAGTAGAAAAGGATAATTTTATGTAGAGTGATTAAGAGAATTTATAATTCTTATTTAATATATATACAGTATATTAAGTATATAAGCAGTAAGTAGTAAATAGCTTAAGCTAAGCTTATATGAGCTATTTACAGTATATATTTTACTATCAAATGCATTTTTATAATTATGAATACCTGTGTAACTAATATTAGAATCTTAAGAAAGTTAACATCTATATAGTGTGTGTGTGTGTGTGTGTGTGTGTGTGTGTGTGTGTTTTTTTTTTTTTTTTTTTGTCTCCTGAGATGCATTATACAACTGGAGGTTATTAACTGTTTTAAGGATTTAACATAAAAATTTATAATAATTCCCTTTATTAGATTTGAAGTGTTTGAGGAAAGTCCTAGACGAGATTTGTTGTAAACCTAGATGGCTCTGGAGGAGGACATTGATCAACTAAATCTAACCTTTAAAACAGTTTGGACCATATGTTATAAATAAACTGTTTAAATTTCGAAATTCATATCATTCATGGCTATGGATAGATTTCAATTTCCGCAATTAACATACGCAAAGGTTACGGTTAATCACTCTACATAAAATTACTCTTTTCTACTGTACATAAAATTAAATGAAATTACTCTATCTTACTGTACGTAAAATTAATCTTTCTTGCTGTACATAAAATTGAATGAAATTACTCTTTCTTACTGTACGTAAAATTACTCTTTCTTGCTGTTCATAAAATTACCATTTCCTGTTGTACATAACTATTACATAACTATTACATACGCAAATGTTACGGTTACTAAAACTTCACGTTTTAGAACACCAATCAATCTAAAACTTAAGAGGCCAGATGATTAGACTTCCGATTGCCTAGTGTTCTATAACATAAGATTTTAATATCAGATGGGAACTCAGTTTTACTGCTTTGAAAAAGAGATTACTCGTAACTAATTGAGAAAAAACATCTCGCATCAAAACCTGAGTTTCCCGGTAGAAATTTTGAAAAATTTCCCCATATAACATGCAAATTTAGATGGGTTTCTATCGAATACTGAAATATCACATAGAAGTACACACCAATCGAAAGCCTGAGTAGCCAGAAGATCAGGCTTCCCATTGATTGGATTTCTATGACGTGATATTTTAATATCCGATGGGAACATACTTTTAATGCTTTAAGAAAGGAAGTGACTCTCAACCGATAAAGTAAAAACATCTTGGAGGGGGCCAATTAAGTGGAGCAGCGTCCATGTCGCTCCCTAGAAATGAATGTCCAAAAACTTTGCTAAGAAGTCTACTATCTCCAAGTACACGCTCACTTGAACTTGTATTGGGTTTGGTTTGTCGCTTTATGGTCATTTTGTGCACTCTTTATGAACCTGTATTGGGCGTTGTGAATCAAAAGTGGTGTACATGAACCTACACCATGCTGTCCAAGAGTGGATTCGTTGTTGATGAGTGTTCAAAAATCAATTTTGTTGGTTTTGTTTTGTTTTCCGCTCTACGATCATGTTGTGCACACTTTAGGCTAATTAGACCGAGACCTACAGTTTAACGTGGATTCCGAACCACTAACAAACCTCCAGTCACTGCCAGGTTTTTTTGTCGCTCTATGGTCATCTTGTGCACACTTTAGACTAAACAGACCAGGACATACAGCTTAACGTGGATTCTGAACCACTCACAAACATGCATGTCACCGCCAAGATTTAAACCTGGAGCCTGTGGTACCAAAGGCCAGAGCGCTAGCCAATTGACCATCAGGCCGTCAATTCTGTGGGAGTGAATCACAAACACTGTAAGCCCATTCATTGGGATGTGTACTAAGTGGCACTCCAACAGTATACAAACGTATAAAAGCATCACGTTTCGACACTTGAATTGTCTAGTAGGAAGTTTTTCACATATATCTCTATACAATGATATATAAGCAATGGAATAAAAAAAAATTTGACAGGAACAAGTTTAAGAAATCGAGTCTTCGATACGAAAGTCTCCAGGACTCTCTTCCGCAATGCTCGCCTCTCCCCCCAAAAGAAGTCGTTCCCGAGCGAATAACACCACTTTTCAAAAACAAATTATCAGGTTATTCAAATGTTTGCATCCGAAAACATTGTCTCCCCGCCGATCGTAAAAGGGCCCAGGTAACGCGTCGCGTGCAGTGAACCCGGGCGCAAACGGCGACTCATTACCGGCGGCACCGAACGCCTTTACGGTATTTTAATGAGCCATTAATGAATGAAATGAAAGCGAAAGTTGGATCCGAGGACCGGGCGGAATTATGAATGGGGCGACTCGTAAAAGAAGTTAGTTATGAGAGCAGTTACTACTTTTCGTATCTCTCTCTCTTCGCCGGCAGGGTGTGCCCACAAATTGTGGCGCGATGCTTGCAGAACTTCACCCCCTCTCGACTCGCACTAGAGCCACTTCTCCCATCCAGATGACACTCGAGATAAATTTTTTTTAAAGAAATACGTGAGAGAAAAAAGACATCTGTAATAAAACGAACAAGAAAATGCACGCGATGTTATATCTTAAATCGGTTTGAATTGACTTTTTTAAAGATAGAGCTCGGTGGCCAGATGGCCGAATGGCTAACGCTTTGGCGCTCTGTACCACAGGTTTTGCGGTTCCGGAGGTGCCATGAATGTTTGTAGTGGTTCGGAAGCCACTTTAAACAGTAGGTCCCGGTCTCATATGATCGTAAGTTTAGTTCGGTTTGTCGCTCTACGGTCTTCTTGTGCACACGAGGGCTAAATAGACCGGGACCTACAGTTTTAAAGTGGATTCCGAACCACTAACAAACATCCATGCCATCGCCAGGATTCGATCCTGAAGCAGTGGGGTTGGTGTTACTCGCTTCTTATACGAGTTAGTGTTACTCGCTTCAGGTGACACGTGTAGCATATCTTCAAGCTACGTGTGCCACCTGGGTAGTGCTAAATGATTAACAGTGGTGTAGTCCTTGCTTATGGCATAAAGATAAGTATCTCTGTATTGCCAGCTGCATTAGAAAAAAGTATTAAGATAAAGTTTAAATTTCTAAATCCGACTCATTCCTAGCCTAGTAATAGCACAGATGGGTAAGAGTTTAACTGTAGCATGTTCACCAGCGAAAATCAATGTGGGTTTTTACCGGCTACTAAAATTTCACATCGTGGTAGGCCAACCAATCGGAAGACTGAAGAAGGAGATCAGTCTTCCGATTGGCTGGTATTCTATGAAGCAAGTTTTTAATAACTGGTGAAAATCTATTTTTACAGCTTTATTGTTTATTTTTTAATATCTTTTATTCCTTACTTAAAAATTATAATTTTAATATAAAAAAATTATATATGAATAATTTTTTTATACAATTAAAAAATAATTAACAAATTAATTTTTTAAATAATTTTATAACATATATATTACTGCTTTTTCTATCTAATCAATGGGCTTAAAGCTTAAGAAACTTTTCTCATTCACAAAGCAAGAGATAGAGGTTGCTATGCAACGAAGGCTCTCCGTCAATCTGTCAAATCGTCGTCGTTTTTACAGCTTTGAAAAATAAGTTGAACTGTAAAAGAGTTTGGAATCGATATCGAGATTTCCTGGTAGGAATTTTCCAGATTTCCTTCCTTTACAACATACAAATTAAGGTATGTTTCCAGCGAATACTAAAATCTCACATCATAGTATGCTAGCCTATTGGCCTTCCTCTTTCTCCTTGATAAAATAAAACTTCAACCTCTAGGATGTACAGATCACTATTCAATGGGATATTATGATAGCCTGCCTCAAAAAAGAGCATTTTAATTTTAGAAAATACAATAACTCATTTCCTTCTTTTTTTTTAAAAAAGCTTTCAAATATTGGTAAAATAAATCAAGAAAGAACTAGTTGAATAAAAAAGTAAACATTTAAATATTAAGATCCTATAGTTCTTATTCATTTATTTATGACAAGCTAAATGATACGAACTATTGTAAATAACACTTTATTCTTGAATGCAAGGTTCATTAATATTATTATTATTTATTTCCTCTGTCCTACTCAAGAGTTTAAATGTTGTTTAGATTTCGGTAAAAATTTGTTTAAATAATTCATTACATATCTTATAAAAATAACCAAAAAACCTGCAAAATTTTTAAATTTTCAACAAAGTTGCTTTGATTGTTGCACGATAATACCTAAAATCCTATTAAGCCCTTTTGCCTACTCTAACTACCAAGTCATGATTGAAATCATGGATATTGATTGTGTTGATCACTAAATAAATCAAATAAATATCAAATAAATATTGCAACGTTTTATATTTTCCCTATTCATTAATTATGCAATAATTATTTATTAACTTGAAAGCTTTCTAAAAGATTTTTTTGATGTTTCTTATTAGGAAAAATTGTTTCTCTTTTGTAATTATTCACTTCATACTCATAATTCTTATTTAATATGATTAAATTATTATTTTTTTTTAAAAAGATTTGTTTTTAAAAATTAAGATTTGAAAGAGATACGATTAAAAATAATAAAACAATTTGTTTTTGGATATTTAAAAGGGCATTTGAAAAATAGTCAAAGCAAAATTAATGAAAACAATTGTAGTACTAACTGTTAATATTATTTTATTTTATTTATTTATTTTTTGCAATTATGTTTTTAAATTTTACAGAAAATGTGTTTAAAAAAAGAACATAATCAAAATTTTACAAGAAAAAATTTACCTGATTGACTCAACATATTTTTAGCGAAATTTTCATACTTTAATAATTAACTAGTTAAAAAAAAATCTTAGCTTTAAATAACTATTTTCAGATAAATTTAATTACATTTTTTACTCTACTTGTATTTTTCACTTAATGTATTTAAAATTTATTTAATTAAACAGTACTTTTTAAAAGTCGTAGGCTATAAAATATGTAAAAAAAAAAAAATTCAAAACATTAAAAAAATATCTCTTTTACCACGGTTATATATTTAGATTTTTATTTCATTCATTATAAAAATATTACTTTGTTTAATTTTACCGCCGTTATATATTTAGATTATTATTTTAATCGTTATAAAAACATTGCTTTGTTTAATTTTACCACTTTTATATATTTAGATTATTATTTCAATCATTATAAAAATATTGCTTTGTTTAATTTTATCACTGTTATATATTTAGATTATTATTTCCATCTTTATAAAAACATTGCTTTGTTTAATTTTACCACTGTTATATTTAGATTATTATTTTCATCATTCTAAAAATATCGCTTTGTTTAATTTTACCGCCGTTATATATTTAGATTATTATTTCATTCATTATAAAAAATATTGCTTTGTTTAATTTATATTTAGATTATTATTTCAATCATTTTAAAAAATATTTATTTAATTTTACTTCTGTTATATATTTAGATTATTATTTCAGTCAGTTCTTTATTATAATAAAAAGACAATTGCTTTCACTTAAAATTGAATATACCATTTTTCAGTGGTAAATAAGCCGAAATAAAGACGGAAATTTTTAATATCGGGCATTTTATGATTTTAAATATTCAAATTTTTATAGCACGCATCGTAAAAAGCAGCTCAATTTTATCCAAACCCACTATAACTCAAAAACATAAAATTTCATTTCTCCTTTTTTTTTTTTTCTTCCAAATTTGCCCATTTCGGGTATCGATTTATGTATGCTTTTGCAATCCCAGATTCTTCAGACAAATGGCCGAATCAATAGCGCACGTACTTCACCTTTGCTCGTACTATCCCCGGTAGCAAAACCATTCGGGAGAGGAAAAAAAGGCAGATTTCTGGTCAATTGCGCATGCGCACAGAAAACCGCGCGCTCCCGTATTCCTTTTTGGGGAAAAAACCGGAGCAAATATCCCTTTCCGGGACTTTTATGGGAGAGTTCTCGGTTCTTATCGAACAAGGAATAAATATATCTCAAGGAACAGGGGTGGGGGTGGTTGTGGAACGCATTTATTTTTATTTTTTTTATTTTATTTTATTTCTTTCCAAGTTTTTTTTCGTTCTTCCAAATGGTGAAAGTGTACCAAAGGCATCTTGCAATTCCATAGAATTTCTTCTTCAATAGTTGATCGATATTTTCTTCTTTTATGTAGAAATCGCTAAAATTCTACTTTTTTTTTTTTTTTTTTTAGCAATTACATTTTTTTGAATAAAAATGTGCAATACCAATAAATAATGTTTATTTATTTTTTATTCCATCTCCCTCTCTCTTTTTCCCCGTACTCTTTTTTAAGAAGTGCTTTTATTTTTAGTTTGTGTTTACTTCCACTTCTGTAAATATATTTTTTTTTATTCCGATTAAAGATTTTTTTTTTTTTTTTTTTTTCACATTCGTGATTCAAAATAAACGCAGAAAGTTTCTTTAAAAAAAAAAAAAAATCGTTTTCACAGTGACGCGTTCTTTTAGAATGTTCAGTTTTGATGGACTTTTAACAGTTCTTTTTTTATCGTCTGATTCGAATATTTTTTTTTAATTTAGATTAAATCAGACCGTGAATATCCAAAAATCCAGATTGTCAAAATCTAATGAGAAAATCGGAAAGAATTTTTTTAAGAAAATCTTGTGAATTTTAATATTTTGTTCTGATTTTAAAGGATATTTTATTTGCGATCTTTTAATGTTCGAAATTCCGAAAAAGAACCTCTTGGAAGTTAGCTTATGTAAAGTATTTAATTCAATTTTACCGTAGAAGTAAAAAAATCCTGTTAAGATATTATATTTAATTTAATACATTAAAAAAAGGAACAAATTTTTTTAAGTAAAATATATTTTTTATGGGTTTTGGTAAACATTATTTGTGATTCAAGTAAGAAAATATTAATGCATCATTAGAGGGACTTTAATTTTTGGTACATAACTTTTTTATTCTATTGTTTAGGGCGAATATAAAAAGCAACTTTAAATGCTAAATTATTTTACTTAAATTTTAGCAATATTATTGAAATTCTTAAAGAATTAAAACTTGCTAATTGTTTACAAATTAAAGAATATTGTGTTCATTCACTTAGTTAAGGTTATTTCCAAATAAAAGTAGAATATTCATTGCTTAAAAAACCATAAAAGAAATTAAAATAAATAATAAAAACTTTACTTAAAATTACTTTTTGTAAATTAAATAATTCACAAAAATAAACCTTATCTATTTTATATGTTGAAAAAATAAATATCCACTCCACGGACCTCTAATCAGGACAACATTTTAATACTTGATAAAAAAAAAATAATAATAATAATAAGGGCAGTGTATATGCAAAAATACATGATCTCGTATTCAATTTCTCATCAATAATTTGAAAAAAGAAATAAAATTAAGCATATTTAATTCCTTTTGGGATATTATTTAATCTTAAATATACCTAGTGAAAAAAAGAGAATTTGGTAGTTTTTTTTACCTTTCTTGCCCCATTTGTTTTATAATCTATTAATATGCACTACCTGCTTATATGCGCCAATTACCAATATGTAAACTAATCATTACACAAACTATAACCAGTAAAATACATAAATATTTAAGATTGAGTTAAAACAATTGAATTCTCCACTTATTTTTATCAATTCCTATAATGTTGGTGTTTACATGACATAAAAAATCAATTTATGGAGGGCAATATTTTACAATTTGAGAAACAGACATCGTCTTGTCCTGTTCACAGCACCATTTGGAACAGCTGCACCACTCATTTACCTACTGCGAAGGCTACAGAAAAGGAAGGGGGGAAAGACCAAAGAAAAGAAAAAGTGTCGAAGTCCTCATCAAAATAAACTTTACTTCGCCAAATATCCCCAAAAATAACACTCGGCCTCTTAATAGTAAACACTGTGTTGCAAAATGTTCGACAATTTTTTACGACTTGTTTACCTTTACGTTTCCTGATCGCCCATAAAAACGCCCCCTTCTATTTATAGGGTGTCCCTGCATTGCTGCAGTGTTGACGTTGTTCGGCGGGGCCAAGAGAGAGATGGAAAAAAAAGATCACCCAGATGAAAACAGAGCGTCTGGTAAATGGTTATCAGACGCTAAAAAAACGATCGTAGTCTGCCGCTCTCTCTCTGGTACGTGTAAAGACGAATTCCTCCGACCGGAGGTAAATGGCAGGAGGGAAGCTTTCTTTAGTTTTAGCTCAAGAAGTAGACTTCTGGAGCAGTTAGAAGTGGATTTGATATTAGTTCTTGTACATTTAACTCTTTAATGGATAATTTTTTTTAAGAAAATGCAGATCATTTTATTTTTAACAAAATCGAAATTGTACACTGTTAGAATTCTGATCAATAAGTTTTTATTATTGAATTTCAAGCATAAATTTATCCATTTATTTAACCAATTGTGCATTGTTAGAATTCTGATCTATAAGTTTTTAAATTTAACCACTCATTTAACCAATTGTGTATTGTTAGAATTCCGATCAATAAGTGTGTAAATTTAACCAATTGCGCATTGTTAGAATTCTGATCAATAAGTTTTTATTATTGAATTTCACGTATAAATTTAATCATTCATTTAACCATTGATTAGAATCATAACTGTAATTTTCCAATTCATCGCCAGAACTTTCGGGATCATTTTACGATAAATTATTGCCATCATCACTAAAAATATCTACACTTTTAGCAATTAATAAAATAATTAATGCAAATAATCATAAGTAATAAATAACAAACATCTTTTTGTTATCGAGAGACATTCAGTCAAATGTCTGCAAAATAACATGAAATCGCAGTAAAAGGATTGTTGGTAGATGGACGATATCACGAGTGTTTGTTTTAGAATATCTAATCTTTTAAGTCAGTCTTAACCTTAGAGTAAGTCTAATAATTGTCTTATATTTTTAACTTCTTCATTGGCGCAACAGCCCGCTGGTGGGCCAAGGCCGTCTGCGGATTTCATCTGGCAAATTTCGAGACAAAAAAGATGGGATTCTTAACATTTATTTTGTTCCATCACTAATATAGTGAAAGCCGTATAATGTATAATACTATTAAAGTGACTTCTTAGAATATTAAAGTTAAATGCAGCAATTTTTTGCAGTAAATTTGATCAGCGGTGGATAGAACATTAGAGTTTGAAAGCAATATTTTCTCATTTGAAGAATTCGGACCTTCTTTAACACAGATTTATTCCGTTCTTCTTTCTGATTTCTTAATTTTATTGAACCCTCTGTATATTTGCCATCATTTTTACATGTATGCACAGCTTCCCCCACATCATTCCCAAAAGGATGAGTGCGTAAATTCATAAGCCTGGTAGATTTTTTTCAGGAGCGATGAGGTGGGAATTTGGGTGAGAATACTATTCACTTTCCTATGTTTCCTATGTCATCCTATGTGGCATTTGTTCAAAATTGTGGTTGCAAAATGTTGATGTAATATAGCAGGTATCTCGTGGTGCATCCCGAATAACGCTGAATCTGCTATATTTCGGCCATTGTAGTAATAAATGCCCCAATAACCTAGTGGTCAGAGCATAGACTTGTGAACCGAAAGGTACCAGGTTCGATTCTGACCTCATTTTGGGTCTGATGTCCAACTGGCTCTGGCTCTCGATGCCACAGGTTTCGGATCTCGATGCCGGCGGTGGCATGAATGTTCGTAGTGGTTCTGATTCTATTTTAAACCGTAGGTCCCGGTCTAATATGATTGTTGGGGGTAGGACTGGCAACCCTATCTGTAAAAAAGAAAACATCTACTATCAAGAAATCTGCCAGTAGACAGACTGCCTTGGATCAATTTGGGGCTGTTTGCGCTAATGAATGATGATGGTGTAGTAATAAATAAGTTTAATTCGAAAATTGGAACGAATTAAAATTAATTTGCTCACTTTTATAGAACAGTTTCTAGGGAAGGGGGATTCTGAAAATCCTCTCATTTATCTGTAAAAACGTTTTTTTAAGCGTTGCCACTCTCTATTCTGCACAATGCAATAATAAACAATTGCATAATACTAGGGGTAGAACATTGTAGCTTTCTAAAATGAGATCCTTTCAGTTTCCATGTTCTAACATTGCATTTTTCTATAACTAAAGCATCCAAAAAGATACAAATGTGCTTATATATTTTGTGAGCTGTGTACAATTTTCAACAAAACAAAAGTGAAATTGAATTCCTTCCCATGCATAGGCCTAAAAGATGTCTGGAAAGCATCGTAGATATGGAGACATTCCCAAACGTCAATAAAATTCCTGTACATGCCGCCAGTAACGTGGTGGGGGGAAATTCAAAATCCAGAAACATGCGGAAACAAGACTTAATAGCCCCACTAACAGAATCTTGAAACGTCCTTTTCGGTCATTCCCAAATCCCAAAAAAGTAATTAAAGCCAACTTATATCCCTCCGTAATTAGATTCAAATGACTCGCATAGGCTGCGGGATCTGTAGTATCATTGCGGCCCGCGTGCGCTATTTTAATGGGAGGTAAATGCGATACCTTTCCTTGTTTTTGTTATTGCTCGGGGTTTCGACTTCACTGTAACTGTACTCTTGAATTACTTTTTGATCGTTTTCCACGTTTATAACCTCGGATCACGAATATTGACTCAGGCTGCTTTGGGTTCGAGGGTATGTTTGTTCAATTCCCGTTACGTAAGTTCCGTGAAATAGATTGTACTATGAATCAAGATGGATTACCGGCCGTTATTAAAAGAGTCAATGATTTTTTTTTTTACCTTAAATTTTTGTTAATTTAGTTCCTGTGTTCTTATTTTTAGAGTTTGAATAGTAGTATTTATTTCGATACCTATATAAACTATATATAACTTTATATAACTATAAACTTTCAATATATATATTTTACTTCTATTTTTTTTTTTTTATTTATATACTTTGAATAGTCGATTCGAAATAAATACAACTATTCAAACTATACAACTAAAAAAAATATATATATATATATATAGTTTAAAATATTAGTGTTTATTTCGATCTGTTCAAAGAAATTTATGCATATATTTTTTATATAAATGATCAGATCCCAAAACAGAATTTAAAATTTATAAATTTAAAAAAATATCTTAGATTTCTTATAAGAAACAAAAAGCAATTTTTGTGATAAGAATTACTTCCTTTGAATCAGACGACCAATTGGGTTGATCGCCAATTGGCTAGCGTTCTGGCCTTTGGTGCTTCAGGTTCAAATCCTGGCTGTGGCATGAACGTTTGTCAGTGGTTCGAAATCCACGTTAAACTGTGAGTCCTGGTCTAATTAATCCAAAGTGACCATAAAAAATGACCATGGAGCGACAAATCAAACCCCTAAATCAGTTCCACTACCAATTTACTTTAAATAATATGGAATATAATTGCTTATTCCCTTGAAATATGCTTAATAAACATATTTAAGGTAAAAAAAAAGCTTCTTTTAATGTAATCAAATGTACAGATAATTTTATCGAATTTTTTTTTTTTTTTAATTTAAGGTTTATTATTAAGGTTATTTTTAAGGTTCCATCTTAGCAGATATAAATACAAATAATCATCGCTGGTTTGCTACCTGTTATAATATTTGTCCATTTGATTATTTTTAATTTTAATCGTTCGTAATAAAACAAAAAAGAATTTTTGAATAATAATCAGGATAAAAATAACAATCAGTGTTAATGTTAATAAAATTGTGTTTGAAATAGTTTTTCGTTTTAAAAACCTAGCAAGCAAAAAAAGACCGTTGAGCCGACAAACCAATCATCTTAATTAGTTCAATTCACAATTTATATTAAATAATATGGAAGACAATTACTCATTCCTTGGGTTAACCTTGCAAAAAATGTTTAACACGCATGTTTTAGGTAAAAAAGTTTCTTTAATGTAATCAAATATACAGATAATTTTATCAAAATTTTTTTAATTTTATTTTTTTTAAAACCTCTATCCCAACATATATATATAAAAAAAAATAATCATCGATGATTTGTTACCTGTTACAATATTCGTGGATTTGATTATTTTTCATTTTAATCGTTTGTTATAAAACAAATCTCTTGTAATAAATGAAAAAAAATTTTCGAAAAATAATCATGATAAAAATACCACAGAAAGGAAAATAAAAAGAAATTTTAATGATAGCAAAATTGTGTGTGAAATAATTTCTCATTTAAAAAAAAAATTCTTAGTAAGGTGTTTTCAATATTGAAGTTTAATATTTTGGAACAATCGTGTTTCAAGAAGAAAATTTTAGAAGTTTTTAGTTTTTTTTTTTTTTTTTTTTCTTGAAATTTAATATATTTTAATTTTATACAACTGCTTATCTTAAAAATGTCATTTAAAAAAATTTAAAAGAATAATTTATTAAAAGTGAGCGGCATATAGTCATTTTTTACTCTCAAGTAAAATGTAAAGCAATAAATAATTAATGGTACTTACCATTCTTCGGTTCTATTCTTTCTACTTCAGATGTGGAAAAAGATTCCATCTAAAAAATACAAAAAAAAATCACATCATTTATATTTCTTATTTAATTTCTCAATGCTAATACAAAGCTATTTCATAATTAAAAAAATTATTCAATTATAGTATCACAAATATTAACAACTAAATAGTAACAAACACCTTTGGGAAACTGATATAAATCCTGTTTATTCAAAAATAAGAAATCGTTATGGTAAATTTAATATTTATCTTTGTAAAATACCATGTTATATGTTACTTATAAAATATTTTCGTATTCATTTAAATTATTGCAAAAATAGAATCTCATATACATAAAATCATGTATTAAATGTTCTAACTGGATTTGAACATGATTTTATTTAAAAAAATTCTTTGAATTATTAAACGATAACTTTTCTAATTTAGATAAGTATATTTACTTACATTTATATAAAAGAAAATTGTCAAATTTTACGTCACTCAGTTCCTAACTTTTCGATAACTTCATCAGTAAATTTTGTCCGGCATTTGTTTCACTTCATATCACAATTATATCTAAAAAAAATCTTGCTTTCGTTCGTTTAATTTATATTATACTAGAGCTGTGTATTCGATTATTAGAAAGAATCCAAATGCATCTTTCAGGGAAAACTCGAAAAATTTTCGAAGTGAAATATTAACTATTATAAGAAGTAAAAAAAAAAAATCAAAAATTGTAAACGGGGCCGATATACAAGGTTACCCCTAAAAATTTAGAATTTAATCTAAGAACCAAACGCATCTTAACAATCTTAAAAGCTATCGAATAGCAAACGATTTTATTTTCATGAAAACTTTCATTTTCACTTTGTAATAAAATTGTCTTTGCTTTCACCAGACGATCTTTAAAAACAATTTCACATTCATTTTTCTTCTGAATTAATTCTTTTACTAAATTATTTAATAATTACTCAACTATTTTGTAAATATTATAATAAATATATATATTATTTACGTATAAAAAAGAAACTTATTGCATGAAAGAAAATAAAAAAAAAAATAAAAAAATTGTGAAAGAGATTTAAACAAAATTGAAAGTGATCAAGAACTCGAAAAACTCCTCTTACCAAAACAATACCATATAATTTATGAGTTTAAAAAATATTTTGTCAGTTACATTTTTAAAAATATAATTAAAAAGGACACTCCAGCATCTCGATATTCTCTATGGAACAATAATCTGTAATTCTGTGAATTTTTTTGATATAAAATTCTGTAAAACTTTTTGATGTAAAATTCTGTAAACTTTTTTGATGACAAAAAATCTGTAAACTTTATGTTGAAACACATCTACTATGAAATTCTATTAATCTTTTTTGTTGTAAAATTGTGTAAACTTCGTGCTTTAAAATAATGAAAAATTTTCGAGAATAATTGTGTAAAAATAATTTGCTAGGAAAAAAAAATTAATGATAATTTGAAAAAAAATTACAACAGTTGCTTGAATTAAAATATATTTTGTTTAGCAATATTTGAATATAAAATATCAAATAATAATTTCATTCACCTTTAGACAACACATGATCAAGGGAACCTGATCATTTTGTATGTAGGAAAATTGAAGAATCGTTTCATACCTCAAAACTGGAACTGATGTTAAATAAATTCAAAATGACAAAAAAAAAAAAAAAAAAAAAAAAATTCTGAATCACATTATCGGTTTTCTAAAATTTGACACAAACTCAAAAGTGCTTAACTGAATCTTTACATTGTTACTTTCCCTTTTAAAAAAAAACCCTTCCTGATTAACTTCATTCGGTATGAAAGAGATCTCAATCTCTTTCATAGAATGAAGTGATAAATAATATTAAAAAAAAGAAACAGACTTTGATACTTTTTTTTCTTTTCAGCAGAATGCATGAGGACGAAATGGCGCGGAATCCAATTCAAGTCTTCGTGTCAAGCAGTTTGTCGCGTCAGAATTTAAGACCCATTATAACGCCAAAAGATGTTATCTCTGGCGAGAAATCTGTCAGTCAGCCATTTAGCGTCACTGTTCCCGAAAGATTCGAAACCTCCCCCTCCCCCTTTCCCCCTCCCCCTTTCCCGAGAATCGTTCGTGTCTCCTGCAACAACCAAATGCTAAAAAATAAAATAAGAAGACCCTGTTCCTCACAGACAATGAAACAAAATAATCTAAAATATCTTTGTTCACAGTTGGCAAAGTTCTCAATTTCAATACCGGGTAAGGATATGACGTCTTCCAAAAATACCTTCCCAATTCGAATCATTGACTTGGATAATTTCACTTTGACCAAATAAATCAGCTTCCACCAGCCAGACCAGCTTCACTTTGACCAGCTTTATTAGCTTCCCCGTGCAGTATTTGAAGGGAAAAAACAAAAATATATTGGCCTATTATGTAAATTATAAAAAATTGAAGACATCTGATCCAAATCAGGGCTGTCCAATTGCCAGATCGCATATGAATTATTTTACGAATGGAAATTTATTTTACGTATTTACCCTACTTTGCTAAATTTACTTATATAAAAATGATTAAATAATATTGAAATTCATAGATTTTTGTTTTGTTTTTGTGATAATTCTTATTTAGAAGATTAACAGGATCTTTCCACCCCATTTTAATTTCGTAATATGGTAAAATAACGTAAATCAATATGCATTTTTCATTGGAATTAATAATATATATATATATATATATATCTTTATCTTTATCTTCATTGGCGTAACAATCCCATGGAGGCCCAAGACCATGTGACTACTGGTAGATTCGATATTCAACCATATGTTCCTTTTTACGACGTAGGGTTGTCAGAGTTGCTTCCAGCAGTTATACTGGACCAGGTTCTGCGGTGTAAAGTGGATTATGAGCCACTACAAACATCCATGGCACCATGCCATCGCTGGGAATCGAACACAAAACCTGTGGCACCAAGCGCTAGTCACTTGATCATCAGTCAGCAATAATAAATATATTAATATTTATATTAGTTATTTTTATTTCGAATTGGAGCAAAATATTTTATCTGAACAGAAAATTCAATTAGAATTGGAATGTTTTACCTACGAAAATTTTCAAAATTGGCAAACAAAAGTAATGCGGTTTAAGGCATACTAAAAAGCCAACTGAATAGTTCATGTACCTGCATCTTCAATGAAAAAGATATTAAAATGCCAAATGAATAGTTGATGTACCTGCATCTTCAATGAAAAAAGATATTAAAATGCCAAATGAATAGTTGATGTACCTGCATCTTCAATGAAAAAAGATATTAAAATGCCAAATGAATAGTTGATGTACCTGCATCTTCAATGAAAAAAAGATATTAAAAATAGTTGATGTACCTGCATCTTCAATGAAAAAAGATATTAAAATGCCAAATGAATAGTTGATGTACCTGCATCTTCAATGAAAAAAGATATTAAAATGCCAAATGAATAGTTGATGTACCTGCATCTTCAATGAAAATAGAACGAAGTGGACGATTTTCATAAACGTGGACAGAATCTATTTACCCGAAAATTGTCTGTAAAGCATTCATTAAGTATTCTCAATATCTTGATATATTGATTCTCCTCCTTGATTCTCAATGTCTCAATTCTCCCCTTTTAACTAATATTACCTGGACTGTTGCAACACTTTTCCGCTTTTAATATTTAATAATTAATTAAACAGGTTCCTGTATACAAATATTGATCACGAATTATATAAAAAGAAAATACACGTATATTTAATATATTAATTATTAAATATACGTGTATTACCTTCTCCTGAAACATAAAAAAAAATAATCTCTCATTCGTTATTGGTGCAAAAGCCCCATGGTAGGCCAAGGCCATCTGCCTATCAGCAGATTTCGAGACAGGATATTTCTTCTTAAGGGGTAGGATTGTCAGCCTACGCCAACGCTCTACAGTCTTACTAGACCAGGACTACTGTTTAAAGTGGATTCCGAACCACTACAAACATCCATGACACCGGCCGAACTCGGACCCGAAATCTGTAGCGCCGAGCGCCAGAGGTCTAGCCATTCGGCCACCAGGCGTCTGCTGAATGATTATCAATATAAATTGAACAAAGTGTAGTCAATCAAAATATTAAACCACTTCTTAAACCAAATACTAAATCATCTTCACTTCAAATATATATATATATATATAATCTTTGAAATATCTTTGTTCGCAGTAGCAAAATTATCACTGTCAACAACAAACATCATGCCTTCTTCCCAAAATATACTACATCCAATTCAAAACGCAGAACTTTCTAGCGGGGACCAAACCATAAAAACTGAGGGATTTTTTTTTTTAATGAGAGTCTCGCCCTGCCATCCTCCGAAAAGGAAAGGAAATTTCAAAAATTGCATCTTTCAGAGCACGTTTTCGGGAAATAAGCCAAATTATGATGGGGGCCCCGATGATAATGCGAACTTCTCCGAGCGGCATGCTCATCTGTGTACTGCGCGAAAACACTGGCTTCTTGCCTGACTTCGGGATATTTCTTCACTTTATTTGCTTCAGCCCTTTCTTTTTATGGCCTTTATTGACTCGTGTTTTTTTAAGATGGGCCTTCTTCTCAAAGGAGGTCTTCGTGTGCGTCTGTTTTTCAGATACAAAACGAACAGGAAACGACGTATTTACTGGTACGTCGTTTCCTGGACGATTCCTGTTTGTCAAAATCTTAGAATAAACAAGTCACAAACAAACGAGTCCTTAAATGAAGAACTACCATTTTTACTATGCCATTATGCAATATCGCTTTGAGAATATAAAAACATTGAATTCTTATGAAAATAATATAATTCGCAATAAATACAAGATCATATCAAAGTATTTTAATTATTCGTAATAGATAAACGAAGTTGCTAAACATTTTCCCCACTTTAAATCGTAGGTTCCGGTCTAATATGACTTTAGAGCGTTGAACGTAGGGCCGACAACCCTACTTTGTAAAAAGAAATAATCTCCTGTCTCAAAATCTGCCAGTAGGCAGACGCTCTTGGCCTACCATGGGGCTGTTTTGCCAAGTAAAGAAAAAAGATCGTCAGTCCTTTGAAAAAAAGGAAGAAAAAAAATATTTAATCAAAGTAGAAAAGGAGATGGATATATAATATATAAATATATATTTCTTTTCATTTGCCTCCAACCAGCAAATTAAAATTCTATATTCCAACCATAATTAATCTCACATGATTTTTTATAACTTTTAAAGATATTTTTAATTCCATAAAAGTTCTTTTTTTTTTAAATAAAGTTTTACAACAATTTTTTTTCACTAAAATCGAAAATATGCAGTGTAGAATTTTAATAAATTTTTTTTTTCCGTTTTACTTATTTTTATCATACAAATTTAAGTATAAAAGAGAGAGTTAAAAACTACAGTTCTTATAGATTATTGGCCAAAATTCTAACCAAACTACATCATTTAAATCATTAAACTGGTGCATGATTTCGAGGAAATACTGATTTTTCTCTGAATCCAACAACTGACAACAGTCACACTACATATCTGAAGCATCCAAACCTTAACTTCTTAGAGAGAGAGAAAAGTGCAAGGAAACATTCCATATCCTTTTTATCCAAGACACTCCCTTCCATGCCTCATGTCCATGTTCAAGCAGCGGCAAGATTTCATTGACCGTTGCAAAACGAATCTTGCCAACTTCCGCAGCAAAAGGCAACGGAAATAAAAGGGGTGAGGCAGGGTGGAGGGCCGTTTATTGCCGAGATTCCGATCTGGCTCATTAGAAACGCTACCCACGGACAAAATACCGTGATATTTACACTTTTTTTTCTTCCTTTAAAAACCTTTTTCCTTGATGTCTTGGATTGGTTGCGTTGGCGGCAAATAACGCCTTGGCCATTAACGTTGCGTTAGTTTTGGCGAAGAATTCCAATGGCCAATATTTGCTCAATTCAGTGATTTTTTTTTTTTTCTGCTTTCAAAACCAGTGATTTATTTTATTGTTGTAAAGATTGGCTAAATTTTTGTTGCTGTTTTTGTTTTTGTAATGTGTTTCTTTCGAGATAAATGAAAATACTTCGGTTAAAGTCGATATCAAAAAGACGAACCTTTTTACAATTAAGCAGAAATAACGGAAACAAAATACATTCTTCAGACAAATCAAATTCGTAAATGTTAATTATTGAAATTTTTAACTAAAGAGATATGTTAGAATTCGTTATTAGATTATAATTATTAATTCGTCATTAGATTATAATCTTTAAAATCTCTACTTAAGAAATTCGACAATTGTGGTACTAACTAACTAACTCCCTGGTACTACAGCCCATGGTGGGCCAAGGCCGTCTGTCTATTGGCTTGGTTTTGTTTGTCTCTCTACGGTCATCTTGTGCACACGAGGGCTAAACAGACCGGGACATACAGTTTAACGTGGATTCCGAACCACTAACAAACATCCATGCCACCACTTAGCCACCAGGCCGCCCTGCCTATTGGTAAACATCGATACTTGAGACGGTTTCTTTTTACAGGATAAGGTTGTCAACCCTAAACTCTACAGTCACATTAGATCGACACCTGCGATTTAAGGTGGATTAATAACCACTACAAACACCCATGACACGGCCGGTATTCAAACCTGACACCTGTGGCATCGAGAGCCAGAAAGCTAGTTACTCGGCCATCAGGCCCTAATTGTGATACTAAGGTAATAAAATTATTTTATTACAAATTAACAATAAAAAAATATATAATAGTTATTAGATATTTGAATAAAGTTATTTATCATTACAGTAACAATAGGTAAAGTTAAATAGTTTTGATTTGAATGAAATGAATATAGTTTCATTACGTATGCTAATGAACTTCAAGCCAAATCGAATGGTTTCTATATTTTCTCAAAGATCATTCAAGTGCTTTTTAAATTTGCTGTCTCACCGCAGTGCTGACATCTAGTGTTGGAGAAAAAATGTGCCAGAAATATTCGAGAAAAATTTCATTCAATTAAAGGACTTTTCAATTTTATTAAATTTCAAATGAAAGGAATCAATATGAAAATGAATATCGCTTAAAAATTAATAAATTATTTAATGGATTATATATATATATCGGAGTAAAGAACTGATAATACTATACTGCAAATCGTACATTATTTAGTTTTAAAAAGCATAAATAGTACATTATGTAGTACATTATTAAATAGTACAATAGTAATTTATATGCTGCCAAAAATCCTCCCAGAAGGAACTACCTTCCTTCCGGGAGGATTTTTAGTGTAACTACTCCGCATTTGCGTATCGAAAGGAAAATCCAGTAAACTCCCACCAGATAGTCTCACTAAAGATTCAAGATGCTTATCGTCACAAATGCCATCGAGGCTCCTCGTTTTTTGAAACAGTGTTCACGACAAAGCCGCCAGCTAATTGAATCTTAACCCTAATGCTTACCTGCGGTTCACATTACGACTGAGCCACAAGTCGGGAAAATAGGGTCTTAAAAGTGTCTGGCTAACCATGGACACAATTTATCTAAATTAATATAAAACATAACAGTGTAAGTAGATCATGATTTTATTGAATTTACTAATTGCTTGCTCGACATTGGAAACTTTCAAAATTAAAGCATCTTTAATTAGCAATGGTTAAATTTATTATTATTTTTTAACGACTATTAAATAACGACCGTTATTTACCATCTCATAAGTGCCCTTGAGTGAAAATAGTTTTCGAAATAGAAATTTGGAGCGTTGAAATAAACATTAATCATTTGTAACACTTGTATAAGCAAAAACCGTAGTCATTGGTGAACGAAGATGAACGTTTTTTTTTTTTTCTTTTTTGTTTTGTTTTGTTTCTTTTTTCCCTTTTACTTTTTACTTACAAAATACTTTTTTTTTTATTTAAAAAAAATCTAGATTTAACTAAGTACGGAACAAACAAAGAAGAAATTTCTTTTAAAAATCGCGCGCCAAGAAAAAGAATTGTTAGCATAGTTGTTTATTTTTCATTCACTGATACTCGCAAACAACAACTGCGGCGGTCGATTCGAGAGCGCAGAGCGACCGAATGATAAGAACGGCACGACGACGACGGATGTTATGAATGAAATCGTTCAAAATGAATGACTCGACTCGCAACGGCGGGAAACCGCACCGGAAGTGAATGACTCGCTCTCTCGGACAGGAAGTGGTCGTCAACCGTCCTTCCAAAAACAAGAAACTTATCACCCCGGCCAGGAAACGCTGTTTGTTTACTACTTAAGTTATTCATACATTTCTTGAGTAGTAGGAAATTCAGATTATTGGGAATGACTGCAGATGCCAAGTACTATGGCGACGTCTCGAGTGTATGTCTCGTTCATTCATCAATGGAATGGCTATTTTTAGACGAGTTCGTAGTGATCATCAACAAAAAAAGCAGTTATAAGTTGAAAATGTATTCAGGATCAGTATTACTACTTAAATCTTCAATGACACATAAAATTATAACACATAACACATAATACATAACACATAAAATTTATTTCTATGCAATCGACACCGAAAACTTAAACAATATTCGTTTATATGTTAAGATTAAATTTTATTTACTAGTAACAACGACAGAAATATTCAGGATAGCCGTTATTAGTCATGTGCAAAATATAGAAAGGATTGTTTAATTTATTTAAACCATTCCTCGGCATATGTATATGAATGCTTGCAACTTCAACAGTGATTCTTATCTTCAAAACATTGATATGAGTCATTGGACTACATTATATATCCCCACAATATATCTAATTAATATATCCCTAAAAAAAATTTTAAAAAAAAATTCGCGGTGGGTCACCTAGAGATGTGAGAGATGTGGTTGGCCATCTTTTAGTATTTAGGGAAACTTCAAGAACAGCATTCCTTTAAAGCATTCCTCGGCATATCTATGTCAATTTTTGCAATTTCAACAATGTTTCTTATTTTCAATCGTTGGTATGAGTCATTGGACTGAAGTATATGTGGTCTTTAATATATCAAAAAAAAAAAAAAAAAAAAGTTACGGTGGAGTACCTGGAGATCTGGCTGGCCATCTTTCAGTATTTAGTGAAATTTTAAGATCAAACTTTCAAATATTTTAAAGATACTTTATGATATTAATTATTAATTTTTTTTTATTATAAAGTTGTAAGACATTAACAATAAAGAACTTTTGCATACAAATAAAACTTTTTATGCCAGCAAAAGATATAGTTTTCCTTTCAAACTTTAAAGAAAGTCAAAAATTCACATATACCCCGTATAAAATGACAAAGGAGGTATACAGAAATGATAAAAGCACTTATTTTTTTTTTTAATTCCGATGTTGGTATATTTATTAAAGCTATTGATGTCATTAATTAAGTGATATTTATTTATTTATTTATTTTTTATTTTTTGATTTGCTCAGTATGAGTCTCATTCATTTGAAAGACGCTATATTAAATATTTAATTTTTATGTAAATAGCTATCAACCAAAATTGTTTTTTACTTAACAATTTTGGGGAAAAAAATAACCTCTGTTAGACTATATATGATTGATGAAGGTATAATTTGATATAATAAATTTCAACTGCTGATTTAAAATCAGGTTGTGACGTATAGATAATTCTAGAAATTTTATAAGATTAGAATATCTTTTAAATCTGTCTTTCTTTACAAAATAACGATTTAGCATCCAGATGACAACATCTTCAAAGAGGAAATAAGATTTAAGTCGCCATGAAAAATTAATCATGTGAAAGAAAGATAATATTTAGAAGGCCACGACAGCATGCAGAAGAAAGAAATACTGATTAATGGTTTTGTGACTTATACTAGAAAATTATATTCACAAACCAAAACCTAAACTATCAAATCTGTCGTAAATTAGAATTATATTTTTCACAATTTTAATAATTCATTAATAGGAACGACACACAGAATGTTAAAATAACTATTTAGTTACTGTTCAGCGAATTGGATGTGTAATTGCTGTGTCATTTCAATTTTTTTTTATCACACACAAAAAAAAATTGTATTTGGTGGAGCTAGGTTTAAATATTGTAATTGTGCTGTTTTATTAAGAGATGTAACGTAGAAATATTATAACAGTACTTCAATAAAGAAATTAAAAGTAGTTTTTTTAAAGATGGCTTTATAAGAAAAATTTCGTCATGGAAAGTGAATACTAATATTGAGAGCACTCGACCAGTTAGTAGGTAAATTCGTATTAACGCTTATTGAATTCGTATTAACGGTTATTGAATTCGTATTAACGGTTATTACTTGAACTCCTGAGAATATCTTCTAAACTATGGATCATATTGTAAAGTATTCGTATAAAGTGTTGCCCACATTGGTGTAAAACATTCACTTAAAGTATTGCTCACATTCTTTAGATTATCCATGCAAAGTATTGCTCACATTCATAAAAATAATTCCCATTAAGTATTGCTCACGTTTGGGAAAAGTACTCACATTAAGTATTGCTCACATCTGTGAGAAGAACTCACATTAAGTATTGCTGATATTAATGAAAAATATCACATTATTGCTCACGTTTGTGAAAAGTACTCACATTAAGTATTGCTCACACATTAAGTATTACTCACATTACTCACATTTATAAAAAGAACATTGATTATTGCTAACATTTGTGAAAAGACTCACACTAAGTATTGCTCACATATGTGAAAAGAACTCACATTAAGTATTGCTCACAGACACGTTAAGTATTACTCAAAGTTAGATTAAGTATTGCTCGCATTCCTGTTTTATGTAACAGAGGAAACATTTATTCAACCAACTGATAGATAACGATAATCCTACGATAAATCCTATAGTCAAAATGCCCACAAATGTATTATTTAGGGTTATTATTTCTTAAAATTTTATTGTTGTATATCGGTGGGCCTCGTTTTCCACTTATGTATACATGAACACTGATCGGCTATACAGAGAGGACTTTCCTTCCTGATCCATCGAAGTTCAGCATTTGCTTCTCGTGTAGGAGACAACCCGGAAAACTCCAACCTGACAACTTGATTGCTTGATGCTACAGGTTTTGCAAACGTTGCCACAATCGCCTCTTGTTTTTGAAAAGCAATTGCTGCTACAGGCGCCACCAAGGAATTCGAACCTAAGCCCTTCTCCAAACCAGCTCAGCATGTAACTAATAAGCTACGAGTAGAGCAAATGTATAACATTAAATGCAAAATGAAATTTCAACAATTTTATGAAAATTTTTTTCAAAGAAAAATTAAAAAATTCATTCCATTGTGTACCCTTTTTAAAAAACAGCGAAACAAAATCTAGACTCATTTCAAAAGTACTACTTAAAATAAGTAATTTATTTAATAAAGAATACGTTGCAGATATGATATTAAATTGTGAACATTTATTAACTAGAATATGTTATAATTAAAAGTAATTCCTTGCCTTAGAACTAAAAATTAAAATTTATTAAAATTTATTTTTTCTTGAGGAAATGCAATTTTTTTTATATGTATTTACAGAAGTGTTCCTTCTTCAAGGCTTCTACCTTCAAGGCTTTCTAGGTATAGAGTAAATAATTCAGTACCATTAATTTGCTTTTTTCCTAGTTTGGTTTCCTGTTTATGACTTGCTTTGGTTTATTTTGTAAACATCCGAAAAAATTGCTGAATAATATTGATTCATAAAATGATAGCATTAATTAATAAAAAGATAATATTAAATAATAAAAGATAATATTAATATTAATAATTCATAAAATTATTTTAAGATTCGATTACTTCTTAAAACGACATTTACGATTCCTTTTGTTAAAAATCGTTCGTCGAAATTTCATATATTAGAACAGAAATATTTTTTGTAAAATTATTCAACTTATTAACTATTCAACTAATTAAAATTATCCAACTGAATCCGTATAAATGTTGATCTGGTCTTTTCATAATTTTTTTCAATCGGATTAAAATTTAACTAATAAAAATAAATTGAGAATTCTCAGAATAATTAGCCCAATGGATCTTTGAACTTTCTTTGTCAAGCATTCTTAAGATTGCCAATATTTAATGAGCAAAAAGCACATTATATACCCTTTGAGAAATTAGTTCCTAATTTTCAACGTAATTTATGTAAGATTCCTACTAAACACTTTTTTATTTAAAAACATGACTCTCTATAAATCATTCAAATTTAATGAAGCCCCAAATTTATTTATATTTTAAAATAACTTTACATTTATTATTAAACAGATAGTGTCTAGACAAAATTTATTACTTTACTGCATCGCTTAAAACTTTGAAACGATTATTAAAGAACAAATTTGTAACTATTTAAAAAATTTAAAGTAACTATAATCACTATTTAAAAATAAAAATAAATCTCAAAAGACATTATACTAAAAAAAAAATATATTAAATTCGGCATCTAATTCTTACCTAGTATTATCTTTTATCTCGAACAATAAGAGTAATAATACATAAAAAGATAAAAGATTTAATCGTCTGGGCAAATGCACAGGTTACCCATAAAATTTCGAATTTAATGTAAGAGCAAAACGCATAACAGCAATCTTAAACAAAGAAAGAAAAAATATCAATAAATCATATTCAGGCAATATGCTCAGCAGTTATTGTTCAAAACTGAAAAAGAAAGTAAGATTAAATAAAAAAATAATAAACTATAGAATTCCAAACGATTTTATAAAATAAATAAAGAAATTTGAAAAAAAATAAAAAAAGAAATTTGAAAAAATAAAAAACCCCAAACGATTTTAAAAAAAAAAAACTATAAAACCCCAAACGATTTTATAAAATAAATACATGAAAGAAATTTAATAAAAAAAAAAAAACTGTTTTAAAAGAAATTTGAAAAAAAAAAAAAAACTATAAAACCAAACGATTTTATAAATACATGAAATAAAAAAAAAAAAACTATAAAACCCCAAACGATTTTTATAAAATAAATTTAGAAAAAAAAAACTAAAAACCAAACGATTTTATAAAATAAATAAATTTGAAAGAAATTTGAAAAAAAATTTTAAAAATAAATAAAAATAAAAAAAAAAAACTATAAAACCAAACGATTTTATAAAATAAATACATGAAAGAAATTTAATAAAAAAAACTGTTAAACACCAAACGATTTTATAAAATAAATACATGAAAGAAATTTAAAAAAAAAAAAAAACTATAAAACCAAACGATTTTATAAAATAAATAAAGAAATTTGAAAAAAAAAAAAAAACTATAAACCCCAAACGATTTTATAAAATAAATACATGAAAGAAATTTAATAAAAAAACTGTTAAACACCAAACGATTTTATGAAATAAATACATGAAAGAAATTAAAAAAAAAAAAAAAAAACTATAAAACCAAACGATTTTATAAAATAAATAAAGAAATTTGAAAAAAAAAAAAAAACTATAAAACCCCAAACGATTTTATAAAATAAATACATGAAAGAAATTTAATAAAAAAAAAAAAAAAAAAAAAAAAACTAAAAACCAAACGATTTTATAAAAATAAATAAAAAATAAATACATGAAAGAAATTTTATAAAATAAATACATGAAAGAAATTTAATAAAAAAACTGTTAAACACCAAACGATTTTATAAAATAAATACATGAAAGAAATTAAAAAAAAAACTATTAAACTATAAAACCAAACGATTTTATAAAAAATAAATACGTGTAAGAAATTTAAAAAAAAACAATAAGCAACGTCGAAAGTGGTCCAGGACATCGCTACCGACTCTTATACATTAATATATATATATTAATATATACTCATATCCATATATTTTAAAGGTAATAAATATTTTTGTGTGAAAGAACTGGAGTTTAATTCTTAGACGAATCGAAAGGACGTGATTTATCCAGTAGAAATCACTTTAATTCGAATCCGCTGGCTATGTTCGTTGCAGTCATTGCTTTCAGAAAAGAGTAGACTTGGTGAGAACGCGTGTAGAATGTTTTACATCGGTAAAAAGGCTGTGTGAATATCAAAAAAAAATCTCAAAAAACCTTATATTGAAAAAGATAGTGGGAATTATTAACTAAGTAAATTTTTATAAATTAACAATCATTCAGATAAATCCTGAAACTAAATAATCTTATTTGGTTTACGTCATTAATTAATTTATTTTAATAATTCATTTTCCTCATTAATCACTTTAATTGGTTTACCTCATGCTACGGTTTTGTTAGCTTTTGTGATGTTAATTTTATATTTCATAATTAGCCAATTAATTAGTTTTATTGTTATTTGCTATTAATTTCCTTATTATTGTTGTTGAAGAAACTGGTTTATGGTTACTTTTTCTGACAATTAAACTTACAACAATAAAATCATGAAAAAAACCCAAGGACATAAATTTTTTGAACATATTTGTACTAGTAAGCGACTAATTTTCATTCAGATAAATCAGAAAATTACATCATCCCAATTGGTGTACTTCATATCAACTCTTTTATAACTTCACAGAAACCAAACCAAAGCAAGCACACAAATCACCGCCAGGAAGCGGTGGCAAGGATATTTGTGAGTGGTACGGAATCCACGTTGAATTGTTGGCCCCAGTCTAATATGACTGTCGGGTGTAGAGCTGACAACCCTATACAGTAAAAAGACATTTAATATCTCGAAAGTGGCCTGATGGCCAATTGACTAGCGCTCTGGCCTTTAGCACGACAAGCTTCAGGTTTGAATCCTGGCTGGGGCATGGATGTTTCTTAGTGGCTCGGAATCCACTTTAAACATTAGGTCCCGGTCTAATATTACTGTTCGGCGTAAGGCTGGCACTCCCCTCTCGTAAAAAGACAACATCTCCTATCCCGAAAGCGGTCTGATGGCCAATTGGTTAGCTCTCTACCTTTTGGTAACACAGGCTTCAGGTTTAAATCCTGGCTGTGGCATGGATGCTTGTCAGTGTTTCAGAATCCACGTTAAACAGTAAGTCACGATCTAATTAACCTAAAGTGTGTACAAAATGACCCTAGTGTGATAAATCAAATCTATCTCGAAATCTGCCTTGGCGCCTCTATGGAACTATTGCGCCAATGAAGAAGTAGATTTTGTATTTCATAATTAAATAATTAATTATATTCATTTATTATTATAATTGGGGCCTGATGGCCGAGTAACTAGTGGTCTGGCGCTCTGTGCCACAGGTTTCGGTTCCCAGCGGTGCCGTGGATGTTTGTAGTGGTTCGGAATCCACTTTAAACCATATGGACCGCTGAACTATGACTGTAGAGCGTTGGGTTTACAACCCTACCCCATAAAAAGGAAACATCTATCTCGAAATCTGTCAACAGGTAGACGGCATTCGCCCACCATGGGCTGCTGCGTCACTAATGATGATATTATAATTATTTCTCTTTGCAATCCATATATATATAATTGATTAATCGTTATTTTAGTGTGACATAATGAAAGTTACAGTGATATTTTGACGAACACATTAAAATCATCATGAAAAATCGCTGCTACACTACCATCCTCTCTAAAAAATCACTGTGACGCTATCTGTAGTGAATGACACAAAACAATCCATCTCACACTATCATCCTATCCTCCTTCCACGCTACCCAAAACGTGTGTGGAGCACTAAAATAGGCGTCTTAATCGATCAAAAGACATCATCAGAGAAAGAGGAGTATTAAAAAGTAGCAGCCGTCACACACACACCTAGACGGAACTATCCGGCACCGGATGCAACCTGATGTCTGGAATGTCATGCCACCGAATACACCAAAGAATACTAGTGCACACGGAGAATTAGTGTGCGTCGTCATGCGAGCCCGCGGGTGCGTCAGAAGACGTCACGGGAGTTGCGAAATTGGTTTCGCAAGTTTCGAGGAAAAGGCGGCCGAAAAGGCTGCTGATAAGATAAACGGTTCTGAAACGGAAGTTTTTCGCCAAAACACCGGAACGGACGAGAGAAATCCACTTCGTCCGGAAAAAAGTGAATGGAAAAAAAAGCGCACACGATGCCACATTTCCCCGAAGATAACACATTTCGCCTTTCTTCACTGACGTCTTTTTAACGTCATCTGATAGAGTTCGGGAACTTGTTACGTGGTTTTCTTTCACAAACCTGCGTGTGTTATGATAGGAAATTAGAACTTATAATAAAGAGTTAAGGTAAAGTCTCTATGGAAGTTTAATTGGAGCTTCAAAATGTAACTAAATTATATATAAAAATACTGTGAGGGGCTCGATACCACATGTATCGGGTTCGAGTCCCGGCGGTGCCCTGGATGTTTGTAGAGGTTCGAAATCCAGTTTAGGTCCCGATCTAATAGGATTGTAGAGCATTGTGGGGATAGTGTCATTCGCGTCCGTAGCATATCTTCAAGCCGCACGTGGTCCCTGGGTAGTGCTAATTGAGTAACAGCGGTGCAATCTTACTTATGGAATAAAGATTAACTGTCTCTGAATTGCCAGCTGCATTAGAACAGCAACATATATATACTGTAGAATCTAAAACGGCTTGGTGCATTGTGTATTGAGATCGGAAGTTTCCATTTTTATGCTAGGTGTGAGTATTATAAATCCATTGGTCGAAAAGATCCTCCAATGGAGGTTTAGTTTAGTTTGGTTTCTCGCACTATGGTAATTATTTGTACACTTTGGAATAATAAGACAGGGACTTACAATTTAATGTGTATTCCGAACCACTCATAAACATCCATGTCACAGCCAGGATTCGTACCTGAATCATGTAGTGCCAAAGGCCATAGAGCTCTGAGGGCCTGGAGGAGAGATTTCCCCAAGATACCACCCTTGGAATATTCACCTACAATTTTGGTGGTAAAATGCGGATGTTTTGAAATATCCTCTCCTACTCTGTGGGCTGCCTGATGGCCAATTGGCTCACGCTCTGGCCTGTGTTACCACAGGCATCGAATCTTAGCGGTGGCATGGATGTTTGTAAGTGCTTTGGAATCCATTTTAAACATTAGGTGCTGGTATAATTAGCCTAAAGTGTGCACAAAATGGCCATAGATCGACAAACCAAACCAATCTTTCTATGTGGCACGCCTTTTTAACGCCGAATATGCTACATATCTGCCATTGTAGGGATGTTATTGTTATGATGCTACACTTTGATCTTAGCCGATAGGCCGAGAAGCGATTGTTATGATGCTATTATTATTGTTATTTTGTTATTGCGTCCTTCAGTTCTGGACGGACATCCTATGAGTAATGGATGGAGGTAAAGGTGCATCTTCTGTTGTTGATGGTGCACCCGTAAGTAGAAATCTGACTTTGCTCCGAGTAGAGAAAGAGGACATTGCCCTCCGGGAGGACTTTGAGGGGGAAATACCCCCCTTTTGTGTATAGTATGGGGAAAAAAACAAGAAAATTCCCATTAGGCACTCCGACTAATGAGTAAAATGCTGAACATCCCAAACGCCATCGAGTCTCTTCCTTCTTTGAAACAATGTCTACAACAATGGTTCTCGCGAACAGAACTGCAACCCAAATGTTCACCAACATTTACAGCCTAACATAGTGCATTTACATTTAATACTCCAGCATGAACAGTTAGGAATATTAAAATAGTTTAAAGTAGCATTTCGACTGGCAGTGTTTTGGATTATTTGAACAAATTATTCATATTTGATAAAAAAAAATTACCTAACTAATTAACTAACTCCCTGGCACTACAACCCATGGCCGTCCGCCTACAAACACATTTCAAGACAGGAGATGTTTTCTTTTTACAGTTACAGAAGGTTATCAGCCCTGCGTCCAACGCTCTACAGTCATATTAAACCATGGGCTACGGTTTAAAGGGAACTCCGAACCACTACAAACATCCACGGTAACGCAGGGACTCGAACCTGAAGTTTGTGGCTCCGAGAAGCAGAGCGCTAGCCACTCCGTCATCAAGCCTCTTAAAAATATTGCCAGATATATTAAATATATTTAGTTCTAATATTTAATTTCTGAAATAATAGAGAGTTTTTGCATACCGTACGTTAGTTACCGTGGGACGTCCGTTAGCTTTTTCTCCCTAGCGCGCATGCGCAGGTTCTTATGAGCATGCGCGCTAGGGAGAAAAGACTAACGGACGTCCTACGGTAACTAACGGACGTCCTACGGTAACTAACGTACGGTATGCAAAAACTCTCTAATAATGAATAGCTTATGCCCTTACGTATGAAATCATTTCACTTATTGCTATTAACTGTCAGCGATCCCAAATATGGACGTTATGGTTTTTTTAAGCATTTTATTACTTTTTTAATTCGTATCAATATTAAATGAATAAATTATAATAAAACAAAAATGCAAATCATTTTTTCCCTCACTATAAAAAAAAATTGTCCCTGAAGAATTTAAGCTATTTTCATTACATCCATCTATTGCTAAACTTTGAAGTATTACAAAAATCTCTGGTTCTTTTTAGCAGAAAGATCAACAGATTTATCTTATCACTCAGAAATTTAATAACTTAATAGCATGTACCAACTTATGTAATTCGCCAATCCAGCGCGAAAACACATGTACCATTTTCGCTTGAACCATACAGCGAGTACAAAAAATAAAAAATAAAATAAAATACTAACAATAATAGGCCAGCCAGCTCTCCTAAATAAACCCCAACTGACAGAAGATGTCTTACTTCACCTTTGGAAACGCTATATTATTCAAATGAGACGTCACAATCGATTGAGTTCAATCGATTAAAAGTCACGCATATGCAAATGCAAGACTTAATCGATTCTTGCACAGTCCTGCAGAAGTTGTGTTGGCAAAATGCATAACAGAGCGAACGTTGTTGACGGACACAGAAAAAGGAATATTTGCTCGCTCGCGTGTTTATCAGGGCTAATTTCGTAAATTAAATTTACGCTAGATGAAATCATGGTGGTTCCGTAAATCGATTCGATGTAGTCCCTCGATCATTATCTCGAGATTTGCACTTATAAGTGCAGTGTTGGCTTTTGTGTGAAATAAATGTATTGGAAACTGGAATAAGAAAGCCGCACGATATTGTGTTATCATAAAATAAATGCTCAATATTCCAAATCGGATTTATCCGTATTTGAATTTAATTAAATCCACATGAATGGCTTGAATTATGAGTTATCTTAATTAGAATGTACGTACTATACAGTTTTTGAAGTAGCCTAAGAAGCAAAATTAATTTTGTCTCTATTTGTATTGATGGAGACTTTTCATGATGATTAAAATAAAATTATAAAAGTAAAAATTATATTATAAGATTATAAAAATAAAAATAAATATATATTAGATTAAAAATAAAATTATAAAATTAAAAATTAAATTAAAATTAAAATTTTAAAATTAAAAATAAAATTATAAGACTAAAAATAAAATTATAAAATTATAAGACTAAAAATAAAATTATAAAATTAAATTATAAAATTAAAAATTAAATTATAAAACAAAAATTAAAAATAAAAATTAAAAATTATAAAATTATAAGACTAAAAATAAAATTATAAAATTAAAAATTAAATTATAAAAATAAAAATTAAAATTATAAAAATAAAAATTAAAATTATAAAAATAAAAATTAAAATTATAAAAATAAAAATTAAATTATAAAATTAAAAATTATAAAAATAAAAATTAAAAATTAAATTATAAAATTATAAATTATAAAAATTAAAATTAAAATTATAAAAATAAAAATTAAAATTATAAAAATAAAAATTACAATTATAAAAATAAAAATTAAAATTATAAAAATAAAAATTAATTTATAAAATTAAAAATAAAATTATAAAATTAAAAATTAAAATTAAATTATAAAATTAATATAAAAAATAAGATACAAATTAAAATTAAAATTACAAAATACAAATTAAAAATAAAACTATGAAATTAAAATTAAAAATAAAATTATAAATGTTTAAATAAATATAATTTGAATTAAATTTATATTTGCGTTTAATATTTTTATAACTATATGTAGATTGTTTATTTAATCTTATAGAAGAGCTTCTATTTAAATTCCATTAAAAAAATGTGTTTAAAATGTTCTTTCGAAATGGTATTTGAGCAATTCAAACATCTGAAAAATTTGAATCGATTAATGGATTGATTTCTTTGATTAACCGAGCTTCATAGCACACAAATATTATAATTTTTCTTACGTGTATGTTTGTCAGTAAAATTCACTGTATAGTTTAAATAAATAAGATAATAAAATCAATGTAAAGTAAAGATAAATGTATTTCAATAAGACAAAATATTGATAATTAAGTAAAAAAAAAAAAAAAATGTAAAAGAAACAAATTGAAGCAAAATCCATGCTTTCATGTCTGTTAATAAACGTTTATAATGGAGGTATAAAGGTTAGTTTCCATAAGATACTAAAATCTCATGTTGCACAACATCGGCAAATCAGAAACCTGAGTGTGAAAGAAGATCACACTTCCGATTGGCGTAAGTTCTATGACGTAAGACTTTAGTAAACCGTGGAAATCCCTTTTACGAACGCAAGTGACGAATTTTCATTATGTGAATCTATAAATAAAGATAAATATTTTATTTTCTTATTTTTGAAAAAAAAAATTTTTTTCAGCTACGAAATAAATAAATCTGATGTCATATATTTTAGACAACCAGAGAAATTTTATTTTTTAATTTAATTTCTTTAAAAAATATTTCATAAAAATCAACAATAATCTAAACTCAAAATAAAAAAGATTGTAATGTAACTGATTGATTGAGTTTGATTTGAGTAACGTAACTGTTTTGATACGTAACATATTTTGGTTCGTAATATTATCAATTATGCGCATTAATCACTAAACTCTCATTGCACGCTCATCTACATCGGCAGCTGATTAACTCTTAAGAGTTAAACTCTTTTTTAAAAAAAATTCATAAAAATCAAGAACAATTTAAACTCAAACTAAAAAAGATTGTAACATAACTGTTTTGAGTTTATTTGAATAATGCAACTGTTTTG
Source organism: Caerostris darwini (assembly GCA_021605075.1). NCBI lineage: Eukaryota > Metazoa > Arthropoda > Arachnida > Araneae > Araneidae > Caerostris > Caerostris darwini. The sequence continues at coordinate 124,973 of BPLQ01004179.1, read as the reverse complement.
AATCGTAACGTTATCAATTATTTACATTAATCACTAAACCCTCATTGTACACTCATCTACATTGGCAGCTGATGGTCATGCTTTTATCCACCAATCAAAAACTTTATTCCTATCGATTTAATTTGGCCACTCCCTTTTTACACAAAATAATATATTATTACAGAGAATCGATGCACCCATTCGGTAAATAATAGACAATTTCGTTAATTTTAAGGTTGGACGATTTTATTCCGGAAAAAAATCTGTATTTCTGACAATTTATGTTAGCCAATATATCTATCTAGGGAGGGAAAAAGGTATCCAACCGTTTTATATAAAAATGGACTATAAATCTCTACTATGAATGATTAAGTCTATATCTAAGTGATTATCCTCTACTATCATTCCAGAAAGGAAGTGAATGAAACCACTCTACAAAAGGAAACCCATCTCCAGAACCAAGATCATTGTAACCCGACAAGCTTCTTCCCCCTAGTAGTAAAAATTACTTCCGCAAATTACCTCAAGGTAATCAATCCATCTACTGATTTTTATCTATCAATCACTCGGGGAGTTGGAGAGTAGAGCCGAGTTTCTACTAACAAATGATACTCGGCTTTCAAGATAGTTTTCTCACTCAGATAACAATAAAAGTCTAAGCAGGTGTTTTAATCCACAGAAAATCCCTAGCACTCCCTGCTATGAGCAGATGCAAGGCGGAAAAACACAAGACAAAACAAACAAAAAAACAGAATTCAATACTCATAATTCATTCTAGTCACTTCAGAACGAATTTTTTGGTTTTCGTTTTCTGAGAGAAATTATCGTTTGCCTTAACTAATCTTTAATGCGAAATAATAATGATAATAAAAGTTGAAGCAAATTGCCTTCATCAAGTCGAACCAAGAAAAAATCCATGACATGTGTATTAAAAATAGACAGCTGGGCCTTCAGCTTCAACTTTATAAATTAATGAAAATTATACTCAATCAAGATTCTACCCATCGACTTTGCTGAACCTTGAAGTTGAAACCTCGTCTAATTATTGATTATTTTAAAATTTTAATTATTAGAATGAAGGATTCAAAAGAAGGAATGAAGAATGAAGGATGAAGGATTGAAGGACAAGAAGAAGGAATGAAGGATTATTAAAATGAAGGATTCCCTGTAAAAAGACTCGCTTTGGTAAAGCCACAGGGACAAAGAGGAAGAGGACGATCCAAGTTGCGATGGATAGAAGCAGTTGAAAAAGATTTTTCTGTACTGAAGGTTAAGAATTGGAGGACCCTTGCCACCCAGAGGAATGCATGGAAATCTCTTCAAAGGAAGGCCTTGGCCTACTCTGGGCTATCGTGCTATTGATGATGATAATGATGATGATGATGAGAATTAATTTAAATAATTCAAAATATTAATTTAACGAAAAATATTAGTTTTAATTAATTAAATTTTTAAAAAAATTGCTGACATTTTATCACTATGGCTTAACTTGAGATCCAGTGATAATACATTCAGAGGGCATACTAGTGAGTAAGATGGCGCAAGTTAGAATCTGCTGGCAGAGTTCAATGCAGTCACTGCTTTTTAAAAAAAGAAGAGATTCTATGATGATTGGAACTATATGGAAATTATTTTTTACCGTCCATTTTTTTAATATATCTTTAGTATAAGTGTTTCTCATCGACAATCAAATCATGGGGAGTTTCCCTTGCCGGTTAGAAATTTTTTCTCCACCATATAACACACAAATGCAGAGTAGTCTCCCCTAAAAATCCTTCTGGAAGGTATGTGTTCCTCTGATGATCCGTCGATGAGATGTTTATATATATATATATTGTATATGTGTGTGTGTGTCGTTGATTAAATAAACCAAAGAACTATAAAAATAAAAGTTTAACAATAAAATACAAATAATTTTGGTAAGACCAAATTCCTCAACAACTAGAATAATTAGTAGAATAATCATATCCGTTGCCAACATACAAAGTAAAATATACGGAGTAGTGATGCCATTCATAGTTCAAGAAATTAATAAGAAAACAGAATTTCCTACACTCACACATGTATATAGTAAATCATGTTTTCTTACTAATTTCTCGAACTACAAATGGCATCACTAGTCTTTATAATAATTAAAATTTTTATATTTTAATTTAATTATTAATTAATTAATACATAATTTGTATATTTGCCCATTATAAGGAGTAGTTTCTGAAATTGTATTGTGGCTATATAGTATCAATAATTGAAGAATTTGATTATACAAAAATTAAAAAAAATTTGCCAAGGTTAGCACTCTAATTTTACAAAAATGAAAATAAATCATAAAGTTTTCTTAATCAGTATAGGAGTTTTTCAAATATTCATTAACGTTTTCAAAAAAATATAATGCGATTGTAATTTGCTAATATTTGGTGTTTGTTTAAAAAAAAAAAACTATTCTAAGTGAAAAAAAAAAAAATTAAATCAGTTAGATAAATATTTGGACAAAATTTCAACAAAGAACTCTTTATGTAATAACATCGCTTTGTAAATATTTTAACTTTAAATTATATTGATTCAGTATTAAAAAACTTAACTCGAAAAGCCTTGAAAATGTTATGAACAAAACCGAGGTCGACGAGCTCATTATGTTTGTGAAAAATTTAAGGAATTCGTAATTTACTAAGGCCACACATATGAATATTTCTTTTTCTTTTTAAATTTTTCTGGCATTCTAAATTGTTTTTTTAAATGAAGTGAATAAAACATGAACAAACAATAAATCATTTTTTTTTTTTTTTTATTCTTACTGCTCTAGATAATCTAAAAATAATTATGCAAAATAACTAAAATTATTATAATAAAACGAGTTTAAACAGCATTGAAGTTAGTTCTATATGAAAGGTTAGAATATGACAGATTTTAAAAAAATAATTTAAAATAGAATAAAAATTCCTGGAATTCGTCATTAAAAAATATTGATAAAAAATATGCAAAAAAAAATTAATCGGCTGGATAGATAAACAACGGGTTATGCATAAAATTTACAATTTAATGTAAGAACAAAACGCATCACAACAATCATAAACAAACAAATGGAGAAAAAGGAATCTATAAATCATATTCATGCAATATGTTGGGCAGTTATCGTTTAAAACTGAAAAAAAATAATAATATTACATAAAAAATAATAAACTAGAGAATTCCAAGAATTTTATATAAAAAAAAGTAAAGAAATAAACAAGTGAAAGAAATTAAAAAAAAAAAAAAAAAGAATAATTTAAAACACCTAAAGATTTTTTAAAAAAAAAAGCACGAGAAAGAAATTTAATAAAAAACACGGGAAAGAAATTTAATAAAAAAAAGCAAGAGCCAAAATTGAATAAAAAAAATCACGAGAAATAAATTTAATAAAAAAGCACGAAAAAGAAATTTTAATTAATTAATCGGCTCGGCAGATATACAGATTACCATAAAATTTAGGATTTAATGTAAAAATAAAACGCATAACAACCATTTTATACAAACAAAGAAAGAAAAAATATCAATTAATCATATTCAGGCAATAAGTTGTGTTCGTCAGTTATCGTTCAATATCGAAAAAAAAAGAGAACATTAAATAAAAATAAATAAATAAAAACTATAGAATTCCAAAATTTTATAAAAAAGCACGCGAAAGAAATTTAATAAAAAAAAAAAAAACACGTGAGAGAAATTTAAATAAACCAATAAGAATAGCTCGAGAAAGAAATTTAAAAAATAAACCAATAAGAAATGTTGAAAGTGGTCCAGGACATCGCTTACCCACTCAAAACAATATCAATATATTTTATGAATAATTAGTTATAAAAATTAAAGAATGCAATATATTCTTATTTTTTTAATCCGTTTCATTTTATCTTCTCTCTCACCATCTGTCATTTTTTTTTTTCTTGTTGTTTTTAACTCGTTCCTTTTTTATTTATTTTTATTTGTTGCAGAGATCATCATAAACATTGTGGTAACATGATTCACATTATCATAAAACCAGCATTAAGACTTCATACTGAAAAATTAATGGATTTAAGAAGTAGTGTTAGTTGTAATGAGTTTTCATCTAACTCACACTTCATAATAAGTTATAATTGATGTACCCCGGATTTCTGTTCCTTTGGAGAAACCGTTCCGTTATGAAATTTCTCTTTTAATATTATTGTTTCATCTTATTATTATTCCATAAAATCTGCCTTAAGCAATTTTACATTCAGTGGCACAGTACTAACAGGTGGGATGAAAGGTTCATAGGCTGACACATAGATGGAGCTACTAGTATTAAATCCATATGATTTTTAGTTAGCCTAACCTTCAAAAGACACGTGTATAAATTTGACAGCTGTTGTACTATTAGTATGTGAGTTATAGCATTTTTAGTGAAGCGACTTTTGTTAGTTTGAAAAAATGGATAAAAAGGAATTTCGTGTGTTAATAAAGCATTGCTTTTTGGCGAAAAAAAACACTATTGATAAACATTATTCGGACTTTGTACCAGGAAAATCAACCGTGTGCGTCTTTCCAAAGCGTGAAAAGACGCAAAAGTCGGCTGGCAAGGTTATGGCATCAATATTTTGGGATACGCATGGTATAATATTCATTGACTATCTTAAAAGGGAAAAACTATAAACAGCGACTATTACGTAGCGTTATTGGAGCGTTTGAAAGACGAAATCACGGAAAAACGGCATCATTTGAAGGAGAAGAAAGTGCTGTTTCATCAAGACAATGCACCGTGTCACAAATCAATGAAAACGATGACAAAACTGCATGAATTGGGCTTCGAATTGCTTCCGCATCCACCGTATTCTCCAGATCTAGCCCCAGCGACTTTTCCTGTTCTCAGACCTCAAGAGGATGCTCGCTGGACAGAAATTTCGCGCCGATGAAGAGGTAATCGCCGAAACTGAAGCCTATTTTGAGGCTAAAGACAAATCGTACTATAAAAATGGTATCGAAAAATTGTATGACCGCTATAATCGTTGTATCGCCCTCGAAGGCAACTATATTGAATAATAAAATCAAATTCTATCAAAAAAAAAAAAAGAATTTTTCTATACTAACTTATGAACCATATTTTCATATCATATTTATAATCACTGTTTATACTTTTTTATTGCATTTGTTTTGTTTTACTTAAGCTTATGCTAGTTAAAGAATCATTATAAGCTTATGCTAGTTAAAGCTAGCCTGTTTTATCTGACTTAAGATTCAATATATTCCTTTATATTAAAAATTAGAAGTTTTTTTACACTTTATATTTTTTTTTCAATTCACTTTTTCACCTTTTTCAATTCACTTTTTTATCTGGAAGTTAGTAACATGTTATGCAAAATAAACTTAAATTAATATAACTCTATATTTCAGGTGCAAAATTGAGCATTTTGTTCAAGTACTAGTGACATAGGACCAAAAAACAGGCTTAAATATGATACCTTTTTATAATAACGTGCCTAGCTTGGGACAGATGAGTTTTCAGAAAAAAAGATTTTCTTAAAATTTCACCATGATGATTCTCAAAAAATCATTATTTTTCGGTATGGCGTCTTAATGCTGGTTTTATGATAATAGGAATCATGCTTCACAATGTTTATGATGATGACAGCAACAAATAAATAAAATGAAAAAAGGAAAAAGTTAAGAATATAAAATGAAGAAAAAAAAAATGGCTGATGGTGTTAAAGAAGATAAAATAAAATGTTTTTAAAAAATAAATAAATAAAAACATTGCATTCTTCTGGTTATTTTTACTATGAGCATTAAAGAGAAAATGTGCTTTGTGGTTTAACCGCCAACTTGCAGAAAATTCTCTTGTGGTTAAGAGATGGGAGGCTTATATGACACTCGTCTGCGTATCATATTGCTCAGAGCAAATAGGTTCCAACATTAAGTGAACTATAATTTTATGTTAACCATACAGTAATTGCTAAAAAACTAAAAATCCTAAGTATGTAAAAAGTTGTTATGGTGGAAATTTACATTTTATCTCAGAAAAACACGATTTCGTTCCAGAGCATATTAAATTCTTGAACAATACCTCATATTTTTCTTGACAAATTAATGATAATGATGCTAATGCTTTTTCTATAATAGAAAGATGTCTTTATTTTTAAGAATCTTTATTTGATTTAACGAAATATATGCTTTCCTCAAGAAATATTTGTCAGGATACACCTAATATTACCTTAGGTACTTACACTTTTGAATCTGTATTTAGTTTTAAATACTTAAAAATTGATACAGAAATTAATTGTCACAATAATGTCTTACCTGAACAGAATAGTGTCTGCCAATAAAGCCTTTTATGGATTAAAAAATCTGTTTAAATCGCAGTTCATCTGTAGAAAAACTAAATTCTTGTGATATAAAAAGCTTATTAAGCATATTTTGGTCTATGGCTCTGAAACATTTTGGCAAAATCTGATGAAGCCCGTATGGATGTATATGAACGGAAGATTTTAAGAGCTATTCTTGGAGATGTTAGGGCAAGTGATTGTTGGAGAACACGGTATATAGCAGAAATTTTTAAATGCTATACAGACCCAGATATAATAAAATTTATTTAGATCAATACATTAAACTAGGCTGCTCCTGTATTTAGAATGAATGATTTAAACCCTGTAAAAAGGCTCGTTTGGGCAAAACCAAAGGGACAAAGAGAAAGAGGACGACTCGAGTTACGATGGATAGACGCAGTTGAAAAAGATTTTGCTGTACTAAAGGTTAAGAATTGGAGGACAATTATTACCCAGAGGAATGTATGGAAATCTCTCCAAAGAAAAGTCTTGGCCTACCCTGGGCTGTCGTACTATTGATGATGATTGATGATTCGGAATACACGTTAAACTGTATGTCCTGGTCTAATTAGCCTAAAGTGTGCAAAAAGTGACCATATAGTGACAAAGATAGACATAGAGCGACAAACCCAAAGCAAGCTGATTAGTGCGTTGTTTACTAGTTTTCACCATAACCCATAACCCCTAAAAAACTTCCTGGAATACATCATTCCCACAGACAGTAGTATGTTTGTGACATACATTATTCAAACATGAGATTCTCGAAAACAATTTTTTAAAACAATTCTTAATAATCTAAATAAATAAATGGATAATGCTTATGTCTTTCAGTAAAAATTATAAATTAAATTTAAAAAAATATTCTCCAATTAAAGATTTAACGTTTACGAAATTATCAAAAATGTTGATTAATTTTTGATAAAGAAACAAAATCAACTATCTAACCTGAGATATTTTATTAGAAAACTTCGAATATAACATAAAAATATTCTTTACCTTTGATAACAATTTAATAATTATGTGTGTAACTTTCCAAACTTTGTAATAAAATAGTTAAAAGGTAAAATTTAATTTATCCCATAAATCTTATTGAAATGTAACAGTAAACTTTATTTATTTACTGATTTAACTGCGAACATAATACCTTCTCTAAATAATCATTAAATCTAAATGTAATAATTTTCAAAATTTGATGAGCACGGCTTTTACATGAACTCATTTTAAAAGACTTCGCAAGTTAATGACCTTGCTCGTGAAAGAACCGTTCTTCAAAATTCTTATTGCTTTGCGTGTAAAGTTAGCGTTAGCGCTATTTAAACGATAACTTCACGCTGGCTTTCTCTACAATGTTTCCCTTGCAAAATTAAACAAAATATTTACATAGTACAGTAAATACTCTGAAGTTATACGATAATTGAATTCGATGAAAATGGCGTAAGTCAGATTACAACTTTACATATAAATAAATACATATAAATTTTGTTTTATTGTGATCATGATTTACCAAGAACACTAGTTTGGAAGGAAAATATTTAATGAAATTGCCGTTCTTTCTATTGTCAATCTTCTGCAATTTTTCTCCCTTTTAAAAATTTTCACAATTATTTTGAAGACAGGCTATTTTCTTCATAAAATTCTTAAATTTTCCATTTTCTATAATTTTTCCACTTTTATTCCGCAAAATAAATAAATAAAATAAAAAAATTTTCTTGAAAATAAAATTTTTTTGACTACAAAGAGAAAAAAAAATTTTGATTTTGTGGAAGATTTTCTAGGTTCAAAACACATTCCAAATTTTAAAAGCAAATAGGAAGGAGAATAATAAAAAATAGGAATAAATAAAGCAGTGACTGTGAATAAAAATTTTAGGGAAAAAAAAGCTAAAATTAAGACTTAATTATTCAAATTAACTGTGAATTAAAATTTCAGGAATACTAATTGTGAATTAAATTTTTAGGAATACTAACTGTGCATTAAAATTTCAGAAACATTAACCATATATTAAAATTTCACAAAAACTAACTATGAATAAAAATTTCAGGATTGTAATCGCGAATTAAAATTTCAGGAACATCAAATGTGAATAAAATTTTCAGGAAAAAAAAAATTAAAAATTAAACTTAATTATTCAAACTCGTGAATTAAAATTTCAAGAATCGTAACTGTGAATTAAAATTTCAGAAAGAGTAACAATGAATAAAAATTTCGGGAACAATAACTATTACTGTTCATGATCCAAATCCTTAAATTAACCTCGTGTTTTATTATGTATGCCATGAACAGCCCGTCGACAGGTGCAGAGAGCAGGACATTGCCTTTTGAGGGGACTTTAAGGAGTAACTACCCCTCATTTGCTTGTTGTATGGGAGAAAACTTGGAATACTTTCTCCAAATTTCCACCATGCGAGATGCTTTACACATATTCTCCCAATCACCATCGAATCTACTAATTACTGAAAACAACGACAATATTAAGTAAAGCTTGAAAACCCTCTTTATCTAGTCAAAGTCGATGCAAGATGTTATTTTACATTGTCCACCAAGTCTACTCGTTAGAAATTAATGTAACGCATGGTATCATCGGAACCTAACTGGGGTAAACTCTGTGCACTAGTAAGAAACTATGAGTTATTGAATATTTTATCTGTAAGAAACCATTGGCAATTTAATCAGATTAATATCAAGCTGGTAAATTAATATTTACAGCCAACAATGAATTTCAATGCTGAAAATTGTAATTTTTTAGTTTTTTTTTTAATTAAAGGTTATTAAAAATTCTAAAAGCCCCATTAAAATTTGTAGACAAATGGAAAGATATATAGATTTAAAAATCTATATTATAAATAATACCTTAATCTCAAGCACATACTTTAATCTTTGAATAAAAGTATGGAAGTACTTGAGAAAAAAATATTTTTTTAAAAGTTAGTCTTTTTCTAGACACAGTCTAGACAATTTATTGTATGCAATTGAGACGTCTGAAACCTGGGACAAAACAGAGCATGCGTCTGACTCCAAATTAATTGGTGAGGGTAATTTATAATGTTATTTTACGCCTGCTAATTAAAATTATACCTGGGAATCTCAGTCTTTTTATTTAAATTGGTAAGAGGGGAGCATAATTCCTTGCTACTTTCCGATGAATACTGTTTAACTTCTCAGAAGTGTTGAAACTTAGAAAATCGTTAAAAATTTTATGACGGACAAAAAACGAAAATAAGCTACCATGGGAAAAATTTTATGGAATTCATGATTTTCTTTTCTTTTTAATTAATTTTGAGAATTCTTTTAATCAGTTATTAAATATTTTTATTTCGGCAACTGAATTACTTTATTTTTGTATGTTTCATATTTGGTTAGCAAATGATGTTACATTTGAATGCTGAGTACTTTTAAGCTACGGTCCATTGCCATTATAAAGGCAGAAATGTAGTAGATTCAACGTTACCTAAGCTGCACCATATGGGGCTTCTTTCCAATAACATTTTATCACCACAATCATGAATCAACATTCACGAATAATAGATAGCGTCTTTAGGGTTCAAACCCTATCTTCCTCCTCAAACTGCGTAATTTGGTCGATGAGGGTTTTTTTTTAAAAAAAGGCTGTTTTAATAAATGATTAGAGTTGAAACAAATTTGATAGTTATTTTCTCTGCAAACTACCCAAAATTATCACCACAATTCTGAATGAACACCCATGAACAAGAAATGGTGTCTTTAGGGTTCGGACCTTTTCTTCATCTTCAAACTGCATCAATTTGGTCTATGAGATTTTTTTAAAAAGAAGACCGTCTTAATAAATGATTGGGGTTGTAAGAAACTTGATAGTTATTTTCTCTGCAAACCACCCAAATTGCGTCGAGCCATTGAGGGTTGTGACGATTCCGGTGAGAAAAGAAAGCGTAAGAATATTTGCCTGGAAGTAATTTTCCCGAACATTATCGGACACATTAGACTCACAACATAGCGACTATCTATGTCTCTCTAATGGATTAAAGTTAAAAATTTTTTTTTTTTTTTTTAAATTTAATAAGAAAAAAAAATCGTGAAAAGAAGACAATTTTACTTCACATAGTCTACAGGGAATCTGCATCAAAAATACGTAATGAACTATTCGTTTGAATTGCCAAGAAAACATGTCCAAACATTTAGGTATATTGTAAAAACAGAAAGTACAATGTCTTGCAAACCCAATATATACATTTATGTGGACTAAAAATTTTCAGATATGTATATGTCATTATTATTATTATATTTATTTACTTATTTATTTTTGAAAATAATTTGTAGTTTTGTACAATGTGGAATAAATGCACAAGTAGCTTACATTTTTTGCTTGAAGGGTGAGGATATTTCGCTAACAGAAAACAACCTAATAATAATATGTTATACTTTGGATTAATTATTGTTTAAACCCTTTAATTCATTACCTCGAATTTTCTCGCATCTCATATCTGTATCTTTTCCGAACCACCACGAGGCAATCCGAACCGTTGCCATTTCCCAAAAGAACTCCATTTTTATCCGAAGGCAATACAAAAAGATGTCCTTTATCCATAAGCCATACGGATCAGAGCCATAAAAAAAATACTAAAAATAAAATAAAAAGAATTCCAAATTTAGAGTAAGGGATCCAAATCCCGTGGCAGGAGATCTATGGGCGAATCAGCTTAAATTGTAGCAACCCCCATTATCCGGGGAGGGGGCAGGGAAGGGGGCTGATGAGGGTGCTCCGTGACCTAGGTACCCGATTTGACCAGGGGTCACTTTTCATCCGATATTTGAATCATCGATTTTTCTATTATTTATGGAGATGGAAGAAGGGAGATCTTTCACTCGGTGCATATTTATTTATCGCACGGCGCTTTTCGGAGGAGGGGGTTTCTGGCGTGGTAATCGCCACTTTGTGCTGTTCTTTCTGGTAGGGTTAGAGTGGAAATGTTAAAAAAAAAAAAAAAAAAAAAAAAATAGGCCGTTTCACTTTTATTGTGAAAATAAATTTTTTTAACTTCTAAATGAATCAATTTTTTTAAATGCTGTTTTATTTCTTAACTTCTATGGGTTATTAGATTATTACAGATGATTAGAGTATTAGTTTCATTTTTAGTTCTCTTTATCTATCTGATCATTATCTTATTATGATTATTGTCTTTGTGTCTTAATGACTGATAGAAATGATAACTATTAGTGTATAATGATGATAGAAAGTGTTATTGTATAATGATGGTACAATTTGTTAGCTGCTATTTGTAAAATAAGAATCAGTCTATATATATATATATATTATAAATTTAAATTAATTTTTTTTTTAATTATAAATTTATATATTTTTAACGTATATATTTTTTAATTCTTTATCCATTTATTATATATAATAGATGGATTCTTATATCATATATATATATACACTGAAGTGACAAAAGTCATGGGATACCTCTTAATATCGTGTCGGTCCTCCTTTCGCCCGGCGAAGTGCAGCAACTCGACGTGGCATGGACTCAACAAGTCGTTGGAAGTCTTCTGCAGGAATATTGAGCCATGCTGTCTCGATAGACGTCCATAATTGTGAAAGCGTTGATGGTGCAGGATTTTGGGCACGAACAGACCTCTCGATGATGTCCCATACATGCTCGATGGGATTCATGTCGGACGATCTAGGTGGCCAGATCATTCGTTGGAATTATCCAGAATGTTCTTCAAACCAATCGCGAACAGTTGTGGCCCGGTGACATGGCGCATTGTCATCCATAAAAATCCCATCGTTGTTTGGGTACATGAAGTCCATGAATGGCTGCAAGTGATCTCCAAGTAGCTGAACATAAACATTTCCAGTCAATATTCGGTCCAGTCGCACCAGAGGACCAAGTCCATGCCATGAAAAAACAGCCCACACAATTACGGAGCCACCACCAGCTTGAACAGTGCCTTACTGACAGTTTGGGTCCATGGCTTCGTGGGGTCTGCGCCACACTCGAACCCTACCATCAGCTCTAACCAACTGAAATCGTGACTCATCGGACCAGGCCACGGTTTTCCATTCATCTAGGGACCAACCGATATGCTCACGTGCTCACGAGAGTCGCTGCAAGCGATGTCGTTCTGTCAGTAAAGGCACTCGAGTCGGTCTTCTGCTGGAATAGCCCAAGAAAGCCAAATTTCTCCGCACAGTTCTAACAGACATGTCCCTTGTACGTCCCACATTGATTTCTGCGGTTATTTGACGCAGTGTTGCTTGTCTGTTAGAATTTACGATTCTTTGCAGACGTCGCCGGTCTCGGTCGTTAAGTGCAGGCGGTCGACCACTGCGCTGTCCATGGTGGGATGTTATGCCTGAAATTTCATACTCTCGGCACACTCTTGACACAGTGGATCTGGGAATGTTGAATTCCCTAACGATTTCCGAAATGGCATGACCCATGCGTCTAGCTCCAACTAACATTCCGCGTTCAAAGTCTGTTAATTCCCGTCGTGTGGTCCTCATCACGTCAAAACCTCTTCACATGAATAACTTGAACAGAAATGAAAGCTCTGCGAAAGCACTGCGCATTTATACCTGTTCTACGCGATGCTACTGCCATCTGAAAATTTGCATATTGCTATCCCATGACTTTTGTCACTTCAGTGTATATATATTAGTAAAAATATTTTTATATATTTCTACTTCGTTGGCGTAACAGTTCCATGGTGGGCTAAGGTAGGCTGTCTACTGGTAGATTTCGAGACGAGAGATGATTACTCTTTACAGAGTATGGTTGTCAACCCTACGCCCTACAATCATATTAGACAAGGACCTAGTGTGTAAAGTGGATTCCGACCCACTACAATCATCCATAGCAGCACCGGGACTCGAATCCGAAACTTGTGGAACCGAGCATTGGTCACATGGCCATTAGGCACGAGGTACTTAATAATGCAGACTACTTCAGGTATTTAGGATGCACGATTTGAAGACAGTTACTACAATACACCCACATTTTACCATCACAGTTTTACAAGGACACCCTCTTAGATGATATATGAAGGGTTCGCATTCCTAAAATCTGACGGAAAGATTTTCTGGCTTATGAATTTACCGTGCACAATTCTAGAAAAGACACAGTAGCTTTCATGAGGTTATCTTCGCTTGCTGGTTTTTGAGATCAGTTCCCTTGTTTTCGACACAGAATGCCACTATCTATCAATCTCTTTAAGCTTTTCCGACTTAATTATTTATCCTGTCCATCTCTGTCATAGGTATAAGAGCTTTCGAACCTCTTTCACTAGCCGGGTTTTTAGCTATATTACCCTCTTTTGAAAACCTAACGCGTTATCCACCCAACTACCCCAGCCTTATGGCGGCCTGATGGCCAATTGGCCAATACTTCAAAAAAAATAGCTGCCGCTCTGCTAGCGCTCTGGCCTTTTGTATTACCGGCTTCAGGTTCGAATCCTGGAGGTGGCATGGATGTTCTTTAGTGTTATTCGAAACCCATGTTAAACTGTAGGTCCCGGTCTCTTTAGCCTAAAGTGTGTACAAGATGACCGTAGAGCGACAACCCAAACCAAAACAAACCCCAACCTTATTGGTAAAAAATAATATTCATTTCAAATACCCAAGCTCGCCAAGCAGGGCGAGCAGGCGCCAAATGTGGCGGGCAGAAGCGGCCGCATGAATGTTGAACGCGGGAGTAATATTCGAATCGCGTCGAGTCGCATTGACTTTTTCCCGTGAAGTCATTAATCAAGAAAGCCATGATTCATCCGCATGCTCTCCGAATCCTTCCGTCCACCACCCGACGCATCATCGGCCCACTCCAATCGCAATCCACACGTAACTAAATTGTCGTCGAGGTTATCAGTCCAGTGGCCATGATTCGCGTTAATTAGTCAACGCGGATTAATGGATGATTAAAAACTCCCCGATAGCCTCTCTGTCGATGCACGATTATGATAATTAGGTGATTAATAGTGATGGAATCGGATCCGGAATCAGCTTCGGTGATTTGCATAAAAGTGGATAGGACTTTTGACTTGGGATCATTAGCAGTTGGATTTTTTTTTAATTAATTTTTATGCGTCTAATGTTTCATGCATTTTTAATTAAGAAAGGAAGGGGTATGATGGTCGAGTGGCTAGCGCCCTGGCATACGCTACCACAGGTATAGGTTCGAATCCCGGCTGTGCCATGGATGTTTGTAGTGGTTCGGAATCCACTTTAAACCGTAGATCCGGTCTTAATAGGATCGTAGAGTCCTAATAGGACGTAAATGAGTAACAGCAGTGCAGCCCTTGCTTATGATATAAGGATTAACTGTCTGTATTGCCAGCTGCATTAAAACAACAACAACAATTAAGAAAGGACTGATTTTATGTATTTTTGAAACCACAGTCAAATAACAATATCAAACTAATAAAATGAATTTCCTCTATCCATGGCCCAGATAGCTTAGATTCGAATTTGCTGTAGCGTGCGTTGCTGTTACTGTTTTCTGAAACGAGGAGAAACTGTGACAATTGGGATAACGTGAGCAGAGTCCTCGCATCGACATCAGACTGCCTGGGGGGGGAATTAAGCTACTCAAATACGAGGGTTACCCTAAAAGTCCTTCCTTTGCAGGACTTTTTAAAGCAAACGTAAGGAAGTCGATGAAAGTAGTCTTCCTTTAGTTGGCTATTCGTGGAATTCGTAAATAAATGGAAAACAAAGTCTGCTAATGTACTGAAAAAAAAAAATCGTGGTACATCGATGTACGTCATCCGAATCATCCTCATAAGAAATAAAGATTAGCACACTCCCATGTTAAAAATGCTATTGTTTTCGGCATATTGTAAGGGTTATATAAAATAATTTTAAAACTGCCTAGTATTAAAGTTTGTCAACACAAAAGCCTTTACAGGAACACATGTATAAATAAAAATTTACAAAATTTAATTTGGACTAAAAGAGAATCAAAAGATTTGACGTTTACTAAAAGTCTGTCCGTTGTCTATTCATTCCGAACAATGTGAAGGCGGGTGTGTTGGAGTGGAACTTCTTAGCAAATTTTTGACATCCATCTGTTTGGCAAAGATTTTGACACTCGCGAGTCGCATTTCAAACAAATATCATTAATCAAACGCAATTTTTCGCGTCCAAACAAGACATATATCAAATCGGACTTGTCATATTATTATATTATTAACAAACTGAACTTATTTTAATACTATTCACTTCAAGTTTTTTTGTCATCCATCCATTTGGTAAAGATTTTGATGCTCACGAGTCGCATTCCAAACACAATTTTTCGCATCTAAACAAGACGTACAACAAATCGGACTTATTATTTTATTATTATTAAATTATTAACAAATTGGACTTATTTTATTACTATTTTCTTCAAATTTTTTTGTCCTCTATCCTTCTGACAAAGATTTTGACTCTTGCGAGTCACATTTTAAACAAAAGTCGTATATCAAACAAAATTTTACATGTCCAAACAAGACGTATAATAAATCGGACTTATGTTAAAGTGGACGTATACCGAAGAGCTATTGTACCCAAACGTAAAATAAAGCACAATTAAAATAACCAGTTGTTTTGTAAACATATTTAAGTTCAAAATTTCATCACGATCCCCACATATCTGTCTACTTTTTTTTTTTTCAAACGGGATTGGGTGTTTCATATCCCTCAGTTATTTGCCTACATAAATTATTATTATAAACATTACACGACAAACATACAATTTTCAAATCAGATGAATAACATGTATCAAGGCCCGATAGACATAAGAGAAAAAAGTTACTTTCTCTATAAGTTGTCAAAACTTTTCACAGAAATTACATACATCTTAACGGGCAAACTTCAACAGAAACACCACCCTGAAAATAACCAGAACAGAAAAACATTCATCCATCTTTAACCGTAACCTTCCAGAAAGAACAGATGAAAAAAAAAACACGTTCTGAACATTAAAAGAGATCATTAGAGCTTGGATTCATTAATATTCCTACCATTTTCAACGAGTTAATCAATAAAAAAAAGACAAAAAAAGAAAGAACGGAACATTTTCCGGGAATCCAAAATGGATTTTTGCAGAGAGGGGGCCCCACCAGAAACCGGCGTCCCTTTTCGAGGAATTCCAGGTGCGACGTTGGATGTGGCTCCACCCCTTTTCGAACGCACCCCTCACCCTTTCGTGGAAAAAGTCGACCCCGCCAGGCCGTTCCTGGAATAGCAGCAGTCGGGCGGCTATTGACCCGCCTGGACGGCTCAGGCAAGGCAGGCTATTTTAGCCTCAAAAATCACGAAATCGGAAGAATTTGGACTTTTTTTTCTCTCTCTCTTCATTGTCAGACATCCTCTAGACAGACAGACAGCGTGTAAAGTAAGGAAATGAGAGGGTTTTTATTTTTTTTTTATTTCGCGTGCGTGCGTATGTGTGATTATTTCACTCAAACTCAATTTTTGGAGATTTTGGCTGGGTCGCTTGATGGTATTTCCTGCTGCTTTGCTTTTTGTATGAGTTAGAAACAGATACACACAGATTTGTAAAAGCCACATGTTCTCGTTTTGATTTGGATGAAAGCCGCAAATAAAATAAAAACTTCAAAAGTTATATATATATATATATTTCCCTTTTCTTAAATAATATAATATGGAAGCCACATTAAGAATTTGATTAGATTTTATTTACAAAGCACAAAAGAGATGAAAGTAGTGGCTTTTTACCCATAAAATTATGGGTATTGTTTGAGGCCGAGATTTGATTTGGTTTGTCGCTCTACGGTCATTTTTTGCACTCTTTAGGCTAATTAGACCGGGACCTACAGTTTAACGTGGATTCCGAACCACTAACAACCATCCATGCCCCCGCCAAGATTTGAACCTGAAGTCTATAGTATCAAAGTTCAGAGCGCTAGCCAATTGGCCATCAGGCGCTTAGGTATAAAGCATCGCAATTCATGGCCCATTGGTAATGAGCGCAGCTCATGGAATTTGCCGATAGCGTCTGTTGCTGTCACTGTTTTCGAAAACCAGGAGACTCGATGACCATGCGTATAAGCATATCGCATCGATTACCTGGCTGCTTGATGGGAGTTTTCCGGACTTTCTCTTATATGGTATTCAAACACGGGGCAGTTACTCCAAAAGACAAACTCGAGAGGCAAGGCCATCTCTTCATCACTCCTTTGGATGTTTGAAGCATAAATCAGTGAAAAATAAGCCTCACCAATACACCGTAATAAATACATAAAGCTTATTATTTATATTTTAACTATAAAAAACATATAATTAAATACGAAATTTAAATGTGACCAGTTTTACATATTTATGCTGAAAAAAACATTGAAAGCTGACGGCAATGTTTCTTAACGGATAAGAAAATGCAGTTTAAAAAAAAATGGAACAAATGTATTAAAGAGACTAAGTTTCAAGACTTTGAAGTTAAATAAGATTTGAAAAATTAGTTTAGTTACAAACAAACTTTCCAAAATTCCAAGTATAATTAGTGCGCATCAGAATTTGAAGAACGGAAACAAAGGTAATAAATAAATAATAAGTATAAAAGATTAAATGTTGAAACTCATAAAAAATATTTTTTGTTGGGTCTAATCTTCAGTGACTTGCAGTGAGGGACGGACATCCCATGAGTAATCTATTCATGGATAGAGAGAAAGAGGGTAACTTCTGTTGTGATGTAAAGAGCACCAGTATATAGAAGTCTGACTTGGTTCCGAGTCAATATAGAAGGCTGATAGTGCCTTCAGGGAGGGCTTTTAGGAGGAACTAACTCGCATTTGCGTATCGTATGGTAGAAAACTCTCACCAGGTAGTCCGACTAATTAGGCAAGATGCTAAAGAACATCACATATGCCATCGAGTCTCCTCGATTTTTGAGACAGCATTTAGAAGAAAGCGGATTGAACCTCAGCCCTAATGCAGACCAGCAACGCACGTTGCCACGAGTCGAGCAAATACTTTTTTAGTTGCTTGATAACAAATAAAAAAAAAATCCGATTAAAAATACATTTTGGCAAAAATCGGGAAATTTCCAATTTCAGGTTTCATTTGTCGTTCTACGGTCGTGTGTACACTTTGAGCTAATAAGACCGGGACCTACAGTTTTAACGTGGATTCCAATCCAGTCACAAACATGCATGCCACCGACAGGATTCCAACTGGGAGTCTGTGGTACCAAAGACCAGAGCGTTAGCCAATTGGCCATTAGGCCACCACGTATTTTCAGAGACAAAATAGTATTGATAATAATAATAATGATAAATCAATTAATTAATAAAACTGCATGCAACAGAAATATAAAAACTGAAATCTTCGTAAATTGTTCATTAAACTGTATTTTTTTTTTTTTTTTTTTTTTTTTTTTTTTAGTCTATTTTAGGAACTGTATTTACGAATTGTGGATATTGGACTGAATTAAAAAATCCAAGTTCAAATCCATAAATATAATTTTATCTTTTTAGTTTTTAATCTTCGAACTTTGAAAAAGTTAGAGAATCTACGATAAAAAAAATTGATGAACAGATATATCCTTGTTTTGAAATAAATAGGCGAAAGTTAAATCCTTAAAGTCATTGTCACTATTTTTATTTGCTGCACTATTTTTGGCATTATCTATTCTCACATGCTTGATTATTTTAGAAAAACGACAGAATTCTTCAGATAAGTCTTATTGCAAAATTGATTTGTTTCTATTTCTGAAATAACTGAAGTCTAAAGTGTTATGAAAGAATAACCTTTGTCTCTATTTGGACAATCTGTAAAAATCTATTGACTAATTTTTTTCCGAGAGCATTAATTAATTAATTTATTATTATAAATTTTTATTTCTACTTACTGCTACTTAAATTCGTATAGTTAAAATTCAGATATGATGGTAAGAAGATTTATCAATTAGACCGTTTTCTTTGAAAGTAGTGTAAGTCCATTTTAGGGGAAAAGAAATATTAAATTAAAACTTATTTAATTAAAATAATTAAATTAAAAATTATTAATTAATTTATTAAAATTTATGATATCAATAAACGGAATTTGCTATGACCTTTTTAACTATAAATAGTCCTAAAAATAATAATTCCCCCAAAAAAACTTTCACAGTTTTCATTACTTTGTCAATATAAATTAACGTAGTTAATGAAATTGCAAATATAATTATTTTGAAAGTGGTTCAAGTCCACTTTTCGCAATGCCATAATATTAAGTTATATAAAATTTATTACATAGTTTACTACTTTATTTTTATATGCGTGGCAACACTGTTGAAGGCATAAAAATTTTCGTTCGTTCACTAGAATTTTGTTGTTTGCTACTGAATCATCGTTAGAGGTTTGATTTGTCGCTCTACGGTCATCTTGTGCACACGAGGGCTAAACAGACTGGCACCTACAATTTAAAGCGGATTCCGAACCACTACACATCCATGTCACCACCGGGACTCGAACCCGAAATCTGTGGTACCGAGCGCCATCGTCATAGCAAGATTCTGTATATAGATTTGAAAACTCTACTAGCAATGTGTTTTGTTTGTTCACTTAATTTGAAGTAAATAAGTATGATTACCTCTAAAATTACTAATTATTAATATTATAACAAGTGTGGATTTTATATTACATAATATTCGAAATTCAATGAATAGTTCAATTGAAACCTCATATATTAAAAATTTCATAAATGTATGATTTTCACATTTTGTTGACTTTTAAAGTGATCAAGTCTATTTGAGGTCATCAAAAGTATAAATTTCTTTTAACAAATTTTCCTTTTAAAAACGATCACATTATAAACTTAAATCAATTTAATATTTAAAAAAACATTTTTTTCCCTTATCGCATTAGGTGGACAGCAACATCTAGACCAAGTTCAAGAAAGGGATGCAGGGACAGCTTCTGTGGTGATGGAGTACCTGTAGGTAGAAGTCTGACTTGGCTCCGTGACGCTGAAGAAAAAGAACAGTGCCTTCCAGAAGGACTTTTAATAATAAGCAAATGCTGGAAAACAAAGTAAGCAAATATTCTCCCATCTGATAAGCAAATGCAGGAAACTACCCCGCATTTGCTTATCATATGGGAGAATACTCGAAAAACTTCCACCAAGTAGTCCGACTCATGAGGCAAGACGCTTAACATCAGAAACGCCATCGGGTCTCCTTGCTTTTTGAAACAGTGTCTGCAATAAAACCGCCAGGGGACTGAATTGCAGCCCTAATGCTTATCAGCGGTGCACGTTGTCACTAATCCACGAGTCGGGCTTAATATACATAAAATGAGCGTATACCAATACCAATGAACATATACCAATATTTTTCAAACCATTTAATTAGAAATCCTTAAATATCTCCAGGGCGACTGAGTGATTAGCGCTCTACCGCTTGGTGCCATTGGTTTCGGGATCGAGTTGCGGCGGTGCCATGTATGCTTGTTGTGGTTTGGAATCTCCTTTAAACCGTAGGTGCCCATCTAATATGTCTTTAGAGCGTTGGACGTAGGGTTGTGGTTGTCGGACGTGACAACCCTAAGTCCGACGAAAATAGCTAAATAGCGTCTCGAAATCTGCCAGTAGGTGGACGGCTTTGGCCCAACATGGGGCCGTTGCGCCACTGATGATTATGATGACGATGATGATGATTAAATATCTCAATATAATATAAAATGGAGTTACATCACTTTCAAAGAAAACGGTTCAATTAACATAAAGATATGTACAATATGATTAATGGCAATATACTTTTCATATTGAAATTTTCAATGTATTGAAAATTTTGCATTAAGATATATAACCATCAATATTTATTTTAAGGTAAATAACACGCTATAGACTGAATTTAAGTCTACTTTAACGTAAAAATTCTGTAATCACGTACCATTAGTGGGATTTTGGGTATCTTTACAATGACGTTATTTGAAAATGTCGTGCGTCACTAAATGCGACATCTCATACGTCTTGTAAGTATGCTTGACGTATGTTTTAAGTTACTGTAACGCTATGGTGCCACTCTCTAGAAAAAGACATAAGTCTCTTTATTTATGAGGTTTATTTATAAATGTCTATTTATAAACTGCGAGCATACTTATTAAAATAAAATTTGGAATTATTATTTATAAACATTTTATTGAAATATTGATACATCAACCTAATTTTAATAAATTTTGCTTTAATTTTGCAAAAAACTGTATTTATCTAAAATTCAAATCTAGTGATCAATTTAAAGTGCAAATAATCCATTAATTTATAAAAACCTAACCTAAACCTTAAACCCATTAATTAATAAAAACCTAACCTAAACCTAAAACCCATTAATTATTAAAAACCTAACCTGAACTTAAAACCCATTAACTAATAAAAGCATAACCTAAACCTAAAACCCATTAACTAATAAAAGCATAACCCAAACCTAAAACCCATTAACTAATAAAAGCCATAACCCAAACCTAAAACCCATTAACTAATAAAAGCATAACCCAAACCTAAAACCCATTAACTAATAAAAGCATAATCCAAACCTAAAACCCATTAACTAATAAAAGCATAACCTAAACCTAAAACCCATTAACTAATAAAAGCATAACCTAAACCTAAAACCCATTAACTAATAAAAACCATAACCTAAACCTAAAACCCATTAATTAATAAAAGCATAACCTAAACCTAAAAAACCCATTAATTAATAAAAGCATAACCTAAACCTAAAACCCATTAATTAATAAAAGCATAACCTAAACCTAAAAACCCATTAATTAATAAAAGCATAACCTAAACCTAAAACCCATTAATTAATAAAAACCTAACCTAAACCTAAAACCCATTAATTAATAAAAACCTAACCTAAACCTAAAACCCATTAATTATTAAAAACCTAACCTGAATTTAAAACCCATTAACTAATAAAAGCATAACCTAAACGTAAAACCCATTAACTAATAAAAGCATAACCTAAACGTAAAACCCATTAATTAATAAAAGCATAACCTAAACCTAAAACCCATTAATTAATAAAAACCTAACCTAAACCTAAAACCCATTAATTAATAAAAACCTAACCTAAACCTAAAACCCATTAATTAATAAAAACCTAACCTAAACCTAAAAACCCATTAATTAATAAAAACATAACCTAAACCTAAAACCCATTAATTAATAAAAACCTAACCTAAACCTAAACCCCATTAATTAATAAAAACCTAACCTAAACCTAAAACCCATTAATTAATAACTTCACATATATTTTGATATCTAAGAGCAATTTTCCAGCGATATTATGTATAAAATTAACATAATTACGCACAATAGAAATAAAATGGGCATATTTTAAATTTTATATCTTCATGTTTTAAATCAACAATTTAGCTTATACTGCTATTTCAGAAGCTATTTAAACTTTCAATTATATTTTAATTAGACTGAATAATAGAGTATCTCATGAAAATTTTAGTAGGTTACCCTATTAATTCACTGAAAGATTGTGGACTTATTTGCATATGATTGAATAGTTATTCGGTTAGGTAGATTTGATGCTTGCTTTGCGTAAAGCACATCTTTAATGTTTGATTTCACCGCTGAAGAGTAGGTATTCTTAAACCCTTTAAATCAATTTTGTTTGTCAATTATTGAATGAGACTCGTATTAGCCTTTACAAAATGGGGTAAAATAAACATTCATAAATGAAGTTTGAATTTCAAGAAAATAATTTATCTCCTATCTCTTAGATCAAATGGGCCTGAATGGCCGAGTGGCTAGCGCTCTGGTGCTCGGTACCACAGGTTTCGGGTTCGAGTCCCGGTGGTGCCATGGATGTTGTAGTGGTTCGGAATCCATTTTAAACCGTAGGTCCCGGTGGAATATGATCGTAGAGCGTTGCGGGGGCATTGTGACTCCGCGTCCGTGGCTTATCTTCAAGTGACACGCGCCCCCTGGGTAATGCAAAGTGAATAACGTTTGTGCAGAGCTTGCCTTGAGGCATCCAAGACCACGTGTCTAAGTGTTTTCCATCTGCATTAGAAGAAGAAAAAAAAATCTTGGATCAAATAATTTATTACTATTGACTTTAAACTACGGTTTTAAAGTTTAAAAAGAAATGGATTGAAAATAAGTCAAACAATTATTCTAAACTATTGAACGACAACTCTGCATCTTTCTATAAATGTGGTTCAGAATAACTTGACTGACTGTCAATATTAGCAAGCAAAGATATCTAATCACTATTTATAATAATAACTTTATATTAAAGAAAATTCTCAAATAGAAATACTGTCATGAACTTAAAATACATGAGAAAATAAAATAAAAAAACCTTCCATGTTTTAGAAAATTTGAGAACTTTACATTTTTAAGAATTATTCTAAACTATTGAACGACAACCCTGTATCTTTCTGTAAATGTGGTTCAGAATAACCTGACTGAATGTCAATATTAGTAATCTAAGCACTATTTATAATAACAACTTTCTATTTTTGAAAAGTCTAAAATAGAATGGATGGCAGGATTTTAAAGTACAAGAAACAATGAAATTAAAACCTTCCATGTTTCAGAAACTTCTGAAATTTTACATGTTTAAGAATTATTCTAAACTATTGAACAACAGCCCTGCATCTTTCTGTAAATGTGGTTTAAGAATATTATGACTGAATGCCAATATTAGTAAGTAAAGTTGTCTAAGAGCTATTTATAACAACAACTTTCTATTTCTCGAAAGTCTCACATAGAAAGGATGGCATGACCTTAACGTACAAGAGGCAATGAAATGAAAATTTTCCTAGCTTCAGAAAATTTAAAAATTTTACATTTTTAAGAATTATCCTAAACTACTAAACAACAACCCTGCATGTTTCTATAAATGTGGTTCAAAATAACCTCACTGAATGTCAATATTAGTAAGTAAAGGTATCTAAGCACTATTTATAGTAACAATTTCCTATTTTTGAAAAGTCTCAAATAGAAAGGATGGCAGGATTTTAAAATACACGAGACAATAAAATAAAAACCTTCTATGTTTCGAAAAATTTCGACATTTTACATCCCTGTTCTACAAGCTGATAACAGTCCTACTAATTGCGCATAGAATGTTCAGTGGGTGGTAGAAAAGTGTAGAGCAGGATAAACAAGCTGTGGCCCTATGCGAGCCGGCACATTAATTTTACTTTAAAAAGTCTCATCATAGATAATTTGCTTGAAAGGCTTTTGGAGTTTCATGCAAAATTACGAGATGTAAATGATCCGGCTCTAGTTTCATAAAAGAATAAGTGCTAAATAATAGAAAATGTTTCTTAATATTTTCTAATCTATGTGTGAACTTAAGTGATCAGAAATTTGTCAATGCAGCTGAATGTAGTGATCCTATCTAAATAATTGCTACTGTTTTTCTTTTTTTTCTGTCCTTACAAAGAGTCTTAATTCTGTTGATTATCGACCACCACAAAAGTTTGTTTGTGGAGTAATTCTTGGTATACTTTATGTAATTGCTAGAAACATTGAAATTAATTTTGAAAACTATTAAAAAGTTATTATTAATAAAAAATTTAAAATAACTTATTGTAATGCATTACAATGGGCAATCCTCTTTGCCTCAACATTTATTTGTCAATGAACGTTTACAGGCTTGAATATTAAAAAAAATCATTTAATAGAATTTAAATGATTAACCATTTACTACTGATTTTTATGCTTGATTTCCATAAGAATTGATTAAATTCACTAAATTAATTTAATGTCATACTTCATCTATTTTTTATTGTACTAGATATTATTTATTATTCATTAAACTTATATATATATGTATATATATATATATAATAAAAATACAATAGGGCCTGTTGACCGAGTGACTAGCGCTCTGGAGCTCGGTGCCACAGAGTTCGTGTTCGAGTCCCACCTTAAACAATAGACCTCGGTCAGTCATATACTATAGATCGTTGGGCATAAGACTGAAAACCCTACCCCGTAAAAAGAAAACCTCTGCTGTTTCGAAATCTGCCAGTAGGCAGACGGCCTTGGCCCACCATGGACTGTAGTGCTGAGGAATTACCTTTATAAATAAATTTAAATAAATTTTGTAAATAAGTTGTAAATGTTAGACTATACGTAATTAACAGAACATATACGTAATTAACAGAACAGGCTATTAATTACCTATAACCAGGCATAAGTGTTACATACAAGACATATTATGCTAGCTAGAAATACTCGTATTATAGAAAACCTTTTATGCAATCACAAAGCTTATTATAAATAGGTAATTATTACGTAAATATTAAATTAGTACTAGATGGAAGCCTTATACTAATGCTTGACGGATTATATTAGACATAAATATTATGCTACTACTAGATGGAAGCATTATACTAATGTTAAACGTATTATATTAGTACTAGTCGTATTATATGCATTATATTAATACTAGTCGTATCATATACATTATATTGGACGTTTTATACTTAAACATTATAGTAATACTAAATACTGTCAATATACGAGCATGTATGTAATATATATAATAATATATTACACTAGACATTGTACAAGACTTATATTATTACCAAAGTATTCACCCTAGTTCTAAATGTATTTTACTGGACTTATTATATCAGATGAGTTTTATTAGAACTAGACATCAGTATTATATTAGAGTTATTATACATAACTTATATTATTACCAAAGTATTTTACTAGTACCAAATGTATCGTACTAGACTTATTATTTAAGATGTTTTATTAGTACTAGACGTCAGTGTTATATTAGTGCTAGATGTATTATGCTAGACTTATTGTACAAGACGTGTTAATTAAGCATATCTTAACAAAAATTTACGATACATCTATGGATGACTGCCGCTTTTGAACACTATCATAAGAATTTTAATTTTTTCTTTATTTACTAGGACACGCACTTATTGAGACGCATAATCTTTCCATTTAACAGGCTAATTTGGCGAGCTTAGAGCCATCCTTCATTACTTGCATAAAAGAGCACGCGCGCTCGTAGGTGTAGTCCTCTCTGCTGAAGGGGCCACCGCGACCCATTAATTACCCTTGCCTCCCAAAGGAACACCGAAATGGTTCCAAAGTCAATGTTCGGTTCATTACGGCGTCCCAAACTCCTTGTTGGTCTCGTTAATGGTTCAAATTACAGCGAGCAAGATCCTCTTATTATAAACAGATAAATGATCGCTGCGAAGAAGTCATTAATTCCACTTAGCCCTTAAGCCCACCTCTGGCACAACAGAGATTTCGCCAATTCACCAGCAAGCAGCATTATTATTGCTCTCTCCAAGTAAACACAAAATGGCGGAAGAAATTTGGAATTTACAATAGCATTCACTATTTTTCTTATCAAAAACTTTCTCGTTCAATGTCTTATGAAATTAGTTGTTGTTCGATGTTATGGAAGGATTTAATAGGTTTTTAGCTTAGTGATAATATCTTTAAACTTTAAATCCTAATCCTCACTGAGCAATATTTATATTTATATTTTATGCTAGCACCAGACGTAAGCATTATACTAATACTAGACACAAGCATTATACTAATACTAGACACAAGCATTATACTAATACTAGACACAAGCATTATACTAATACTAGACAAAAGCATTATACTAATACTAGACAAAAGCATTATACTAATACTAGACAAAAGCATTATACTAATACTAGACAAAAGCATTATACTAATACTAGACAAAAGCATTATACTAATACTAGACAAAAGCATTATTACATTTTATACACTTATTATCTTAGACATATTAAATTAGCACTACATAGATGCATTATACTAGTGCTAGACGTATACTAGTACTAGATGAATTATACTAAATTTATTGTAGAAGACTTGTGTTATTGTCAAAGCATTTTATTAATATTAAATGTATTTTATCAGATTTATTATATATAATGTGTTTTATTAGTACTGGATTATTATTGCTCTCTCTTTCCAAGTAAACACAAAATGGCGGAAGAAATTTCGAGAATTTACACTAGCTTTGAGAATTTGTTTTTAAAAAACCATTTTCATCCAGTGTCTTATGAAATTTGTTGACATTGGAAGCTATGGAAGGATTTCATAGGTTTTTCGAACGTTGATGATAACTTAAAATTTTAAATCCTAATCCTCACTGAGCAATATTTATATTTATGTTTAATAGAGAACGCCAAGCCAGCAGATTTAATGTGAGGATTTAGCATCACTGTAACTGTCGCTGTAATAATCGAACATCAATACAGTAATACAGCGTATCACTGGATTTAGCGTCACTGGCACAACAGAGATTTCGCCAATTCAGCAACCGTGTTATTATTGCTTTGAATCCTCTCTTCAAGTAAACACAAAATGGCGGAAGAAATTTAGAATATACACTAACTTTCAAAATTTTTTAAAAGAAAACATTTTTGCTCAGTATGAAATTTGTTGTTATTCAAAGTTATGGTAGGATTTAATAGGTTTTTCGAATGTTGATAATAACTTTAAATTTTAAATCCTAATCCTCACTGTGCAATATTTATATTTAATGATAGCACCAAGTATTCTACTAATACTAGACCCAAGCATTATACTAATACTAGACCCAAACATTATACTAATACTAGACCCAAACATTATACTAATACTAGACCCAAACATTATACTAATACTAGACCCAAACATTATACTAATACTAGACCCAAACATTATACTAATACTAGACCCAAACATTATACTAATACTAGACCCAAACATTATACTAATACTAGACCCAAACATTATACTAATACTAGACCCAACCATTATACTAATACTAGACCCAAACATTATACTAATACTAGACCCAAGCATTATACTAATACTAGACCCAAACATTATACTAATACTAGACCCAAGCATTATACTAATACTAGACCCAAACATTATACTAATACTAGACCCAAGCATTATACTAATACTAGACCCAAACATTATACTAATACTAGACCCAAGCATTATACTAATACTAGACCCAAACATTATACTAATACTAGACCCAAGCATTATACTAATACTAGACCCAAGCATTATACTAATACTAGACATACTCGTATTACAGAAAACATTTTATACAACCACAGGCTTATTATATTAGACGCAAATATTAAACTAGTACTAGATAGAAGCATTATACTAGTGCTAGACGTATACTATTACTAGATGATGCTAGTGCTAGACGTATTATATTAGACGTAAGTAGTATACTAGTACTAAATGAATTATACTAAACTTATAGTATTTTACCAGATTTATTATATATAATGCGTTTTATGAGTAACTGGATTATTATTGCTCTCTCTCTCTCTCTCCCAAGTAAACACAAAATGGCGGAAGAAACTTGGAGTATTTACACTAGCTTTGAGAATTTGTTTTTAAAAAACCATTTTCGTTCAGTGTCTTATGAAATTAGTAGTTGTTCGAAGCTATGGAAGGATTTAATAGGTTTTTCGAATAGTGATAATAACTTTAAATATTTTTAAATTCTAATCTTCACTGAGCAATATTTATATTTATATTTTATGTTAGCACCAGACGTAAGTATTCTATTAATACTAGATACAAGCATTATATTAATACTAGACATACTCTTATAGAAAACATTTTATACAAGCATCAGGCTTATTATACTAGACGCAAATATTAAACTAGTACTAGATAGATGCATTATACTAGTGCTAGACGTATACTAGTACTAGATGATGCTAGTGTTAGGCCTATTATATTAGACGTAAATAGTATACTAGTACTAGATGAATTATACTAAACTTATTGTAGAAGTCTTATAATATTGTCAAAGTATTTTACCAGATTTATTATATATAATGTGTTTTATTAGTACTGGATTATTATTACTCTCTCTCTCCAAGTAAACACAAAAAGGATGAAGAAATTTGGAGAATTTACGCTAGCTTTCGCCATTTAAAAAAAAAAAAAAAATTCAATGTTTTATGAAATTAGTTGTTATTCGAAGCTATGGAAGGATATAATAGGTTTTTCGAATGGTGATAATAACTAACTTTTAAATCCTAATCCTGACTGAGCAATATTTATATTTATATTTAATCGAACACGCCAAGTTAGCGGATTTAATCTGAGGATTTAGCGTCACTGTAACTGTAAAAAAAAAATAAATAAATAAATAAAAAATAAAAAAATTTTTTTTTTTAAACCAAACAAGAATTTTCTTATCAAAGAAAATTCTCGTTTGTTTTAAATTTTTTCTTTCATATTGGAGCTAAAAATGTGTTTTTGGTTAATATGATAATAATATTATTTAACATTATGATTAGCATTTAAATTACTTAGACTTAATTCCAAAAACAAACAGCAATATTCGAAAAACAAGCAAGCATTATTTCGAAATACATAACAGCGCTAGTAGGAAAGCCTTTTGGCAGAGCTAAATGGAAGGTAGAATTGTTTCGAAGATAATCGTTTTCTGATTTTGTCTGCATAGAGAAAAAAAAAGTGAAAATGCAGCGCCATCTATGATTCTTAAACTAAACTATTCTTAGCCTATAAAAGTAGCGTAATGCAGTTATGTATTGAATGTATCTCTGTTAAGATAAATCGATTACAAAATTAAATTTTAGTAAATTCTTAGAAATTTCTTTGCCTTAATTGAATAAAATAAAAATACAACTAATACTAATTAATTATAAGAAACAAGTTATTATGACAGAAAATTATTATTATATTAAGTTATATATTAAGTTATTATTTGAAGAATAAAGTAAAAACTCCTTTTTTTTTATACATTCCAGGAATTGTTGGAAAGAATATAAATTGCAGAAAGTTAAAATAATTTAAAAACTGATAAAGAAAGCTGATACGTAAATATGATAAATATCAAATTTAATAAATGGAAATTAACATTGTTAAAATTATATACAGTTTGATTTTTGAACAACTTCTTTTTATTTGTTGCCATATATATTTTAATGTTTCCTATTATATTGATTTCTCCTGGAATTTTAACTTTGTTACAATATAATTATTTTTTGCAAATATTATTTCATTATTAAAATCTGCATTACTCTAATCCTACTAGATATAACATTAGTTACTATGTATCACAACGGTTATATATAAATACATGTTTGGTTTCCATGGTTACCATGACTACTGCCAGATTCTATAAATAGTTATTAGTTATTTTTTAGTTCATTTCACCATGCAATCTTGTTTCTTAATTTAACTCAAAGAAATAAATAATGGAATAAATACTTGTTTATCTACTGAACACATTATTTATTTAAAAATACGTTATTTCAGCCAAATTGCAGCTGTTTTTTACTTTTTAAAAATAAATGAATCTGCAAAACAAATAAGACTTTCTGCGTGTTTCCCCCTTTAATTCCATCTGCTTTTTAAAACAGTTTTTTTTTTTTACCTTATAAATTATTTGTTTTTTTTTTTTTTAAATATTAAAACAACATTTAATGTTAAAACAACATTTTTTGGCAAAAGGACTAATTAAAAATATTTTTTCAAATTATAATTTATTGTGTTTTTTTAATACAATTAAATTACCTATCAGAATAAAATGCATAGTATTTGAAATAAAATGGTCAATTTTAATATTGTCATTTTTAATGTGCCAGCAAAATATTGTCATTACAAAATTTTTATTTAATTACCAGTAAATTAAATAATTATTTATTTGCAATACAATACAATTTAAAATTTGATAAATATGTTTTTAACGACATATAACTTTTTAAAAAATCAAAATTTTAATCAAATTCGTTCATTTCTGAATATTATCCAAAAAAAGATAATGATAATTTATATTGGAATTAACTACACAAATATATGTTTAAATATTATACATATGTTTAATTTTAAGATAAATTATATTATTAATCCTTACTTTACGAATTTTTCTTATTGAGAAATTTCTCAAAATGATTTTCATATAAGGCACTATAATTTTGAAATTATTTTCTAATGCATTAACAATTTTCAAAAAACAAATATCAATAACAATTATTCAGTAACAAATTTCTCAAAATTTTTTTCATTATACAGTATTATAAACCAAAAATTATTTTTCAATGCATTAACATAGTATTCCATTTCAGTTAACTAAGAAAATCAGAAGAAATTTTTGTATGATGGGAATATTACAAAAAATAAGTTGTAATAAGGATAAGTTGTAATTTCTCGTGTCAAAATTAGAACAGAGACTGTAAAAAAAAGTTGAAAATTAACGTAACAAAATCATTACTAAAATGAAGATTCGTGATTAAAAGTGATTCTACATAATTCGTACATATAAAATGAACTTTATCCTAAAAAATGATAATTTTAACATCATTTTAGTTGGGCCGCCTTGTACTACAACTTATTTTTAAAATATTTGTGACGTGCTAATGTTTTTTAAGTTTAATTATCTGTCATTCTATCTTTATATAATTTCAGCAAACTTATAATAAAAAAATCTCTGTTTTTGACAAAAAAATTTTTTTTTACTAATGCGGCTGGCAAAGACTTAGACAGTTGTCTTTTATGTTTTAAGGCAAGTGCTGCACCGACGTTACTCACTTAGCACTACCCAGGAGGCACGTGTAGCTGGAAAATAAGCTACGGACGCGGAGTAACAATACTCCACAACTCTCCACGATCATGTCAAACCGGGACCTACGGTTTAAAGTGGATTCCGAACCACTACAAACATGCGTGGCATCGCCGGAACTCGAACCCGAAATCTGTGGTACCGTGCGCCAGGGCGTGAGCGCCCTTATGATAAAAATTAACTTTAAATATTTTCTTCACACGATTTTCTACCCATCAATAACTATGTCCTAATTGCAAACGCAACTTAACGAGAATAATAAATTGGTTAAAATGATAAAGATCATAAACCATCCTGTTTTATTTAGACGAGAAAATTACCACTACAAAGTAATTGATAAGAAAAACACTGTAATTGCCCATTTGACAAAGTAATCGCCTATTGTTAAAAGTAACTGAATAGTAGTATATCATGAATCGGAAATGAAACTCTGATTGACGAAGAATAGTTAACAACCATTGCGACTTCAGTGAATCATGAAATAACAGTGTACCGCATCAGTGAACCTATCAAGAAACTATCTGGAGAAAGATATTCTAATGTCCTTACCTGCTGTAGACTTGGGATCTGATGGCAAGGATGTTTCCACCAAGCACATTTGACAAGGAATGGCCACAACCACCAAGTGTCCCCAATTATAAAACCATTAAGTATGCGCACAAGTTCTGAATTTCGATTGGTCTGCTCACCATGTTCAAGATCCACACTCTTCTACCCTTTACCACTTCTTATTTTTAATACTTTACAAACTTTTCTTTGTTTATTTTTTTTCTTCTTTTCTTTCTTTTCTTTTTCTTTCTCATAAATGCATTTATAATATCCGACTGTAATCCTTCCGAAATCAGCATGTGTAGAGCTTCCCCCGAGTTAGCGGGCGAATCCCTACAAAGACTTAACACTGCAAGTTAACAGCATTAGAGAGAAGGACAGGTATTAGAAAAACTGCAAAAAAAATCATCATCTTCAAGTAGGTATTCCAGGGTTGGATTTTAATCCCCCTTGCAGAAGCGACGACGGCATTTCGTCAGCGTTTTTAACCTGGATGGCTTAAGTTTCATCTTCTTCTTTCTTTTTTATCTTTTTTATCTTATTTTTATCTTTCTTTATCTCTTCATTTATATTCATTTTGGAAGAGTCTGGAATGGTGCAGGTTTACATCCAGTCCATGTAGGTTTTATCTTTTTTAGATAAAATTACCCCTTTTCTAAAGGAGGGGAGGGGGGTTCGGATTTTCTCGTTGAGGGATTGTGCAGTAGCAATGGCAGATGTTGGTCGAGATTTAGGATTCGATTGTATTGTAAGGTGGACATCTGGCAACTGACCGTTTCAGTACAATGATGAAAGTAGTTGATAAAATTAATGGTCCCTTTCCACTGGAGATGGGAAATAGATAGGTGTACATAAAAAGGGTTTGTACCGTGTACACTGAATTGAATTCGAATTGTATGAATAAAGGATTACACTATAAATAAATATTTTGTCAGATGTAAGCAAGGAATACTGCTTGAGTACTTCCACTGTACTTTTCTTTGTATATGCGATGTTTTCTGTTCTGAATGGTGCATGAAGTTTGATTATTTATATAATTGAGGAAAATTTCACCCATTATTTAATATAATTTATTTGTTTAGAAAATAGTGTTACTTTGCTATTACAGCAATATATATATATATTCTTGATAGCAGCAGACTTCATGTTTCACTTATGTATATCACGAAAAAACCCATAATCAGGGAGCTGATGGGTTACTGCCTTCCGGAAGAATCCTTAGGGGTAACGTCTTCTCATTTAAGTTTTGCAGGGGAGATAATCCGGAAAACTCCCACCAAGCAGCAGTTATTTTTCTTGAAAGCAGTGACTACAACGGGACCGATAATACGCTCAGAATTTCCTTAACATATTATGATGTAATTTAATAATTTGTTAAAAAAATTCTAAGCGCATTGTTTAATCTGTTTAACCTTTTACTGATTAATCAAGACATATTTTGTAAGTAAGGTTAAAAACAGCTTTGAGTTTAATTGTAAAAGTTTATGTTCGGCATTTGTAAACAACTGCATGTTTGTCAAGTTTGTATTGTATTCACTGAAAAAATTATCACGCAATTGCAACAGAGTATCTATTTATGTAAACAATGCGAAATTGAAAATACCTTAAGAAAAAAAAATCAGTGCTTTTAGCTAAAAGCAATTCAGTTGTTTTTAGAGAAGCATAAAATCATAATTATTTCTTTGTTTTGAAAAAAAAAAAAAAAATTACCAAAAGAAAATTTTCTTCCCACTACTGCTTTATTCTTATAAATATCTTAAATAATATCTTAATAAAGTTTTCTTACAAATATTAAAAATAAACTACATAAAGACAATTATGCATTAGTATAATGAATAAGACATTATTTATGAGGATTGAGATTTTTTTATAAAATCAAATCTTAATCAATCGCTTTTATTTTATCCGGTCAAATTAAAGAAAATATCAACTTCGGTTTTTCAATGTACGTTATATGAGGTTTTATAAACACAGGTTTCGTACTTTTATTCAATCAATAAAAAGAGCAAAATTCCATATTTTAAATGAACTGGATAAAAGTTGATTAAGATATTAACGACAAATGATGATTATGGTGAAAAAAATTAATTTTCGATTATCTGAAATATCTTTTATTTATTTTTGATCATATTATTCAAACATTTCTCCATCTAAAACCATTTTTCTTATTGTTTGTTGTTTCTTATCCTACTTGGCAGGCAGCAACATTTAGACTAAGTTCAAGAACTCATGTGGTCTCAGGGAAGGAAGAAAATGGGAGCAGCTTCTGTTGTGATGGAGCACCAGTAGGTAAAAGTCTTGACATGGCTCCGTGACATTGACTTTTTACTGGGTAGGGTTGACAGCCTTACCCTCAAAAATCATATTAGACCGGGACCTACAGGTTTAAAGTGGATTCCGAACCACTACAAGCATTCACGGCATTACAGGGACTCGAACTCGAAATTTGTGGCAGTGAGCTCCAAAGCGCTAGTCACTGAGCCACCAGGTCCCCTTTTCTTATTAAGATATTTTTGTATGTCAATATAATATCCCAAGAAATAATCATGATATTTTTGTGGAACTTTTTTTTAATGCTATTGAAAATTATTATTTCGTATTAGTTTATTAAATTATTATTTGGCATTTTGTTAAAACTTTTTTCATTTGTAGCTATTTTATAGAATTTTTGAAATAAATGATACTGTACCATTCTGAAATATTCTTACAGTAAACAGGTTTGGAACCTAATGGCCAAAGGACTGGTGCTCTGCGCCACAGGTTTTCGGGTTCGAGTCCCAACTTTGCCATGATTGTTTGTAGTGGTTCGGAATCCACTTTAAATCGTATATCCCGGCCTAATATGACTGTTGGATCAGAGGTGATAAGCCTACCCTGTAAAAAGAAAACCATCTCCTGTCTCGAAAGCTGCCAGTAGGTAGACGGCCTTAGCCCACTATGGGCTGTAGTGCTAGGGAGTTAAGAGCTAAAAACTAACTCCTGTACATTTTCACAATTTTATATCACTAGCACTTATATCTTTTCACATTGTTGATCATTCTATTTTAATTCATATTTTTATGCTCAGATATCTCTTACAATTTTACATTATTTCATGGATCATTACGCTTTTGAAGTAAACTTTCCCAAATTGTGTTAACTTTTAGGTTAAAGTACACAATTTTAAAAATATTATCGTATATACAGGGAGGGATTTTATGACATTTTCTTAAGGCTTTTTTAAAAATTTAAGTAAAACAACAAAAGAAAAAAACTTTAAAAAGTGACTTTAAAAAATTGATTCGAATGTTGACGGATATCTTAATGAAACCCATGGGAGCTACAGAACAAAGCGCAAGTAGAAACAAAAAAAGGAAAGCAAAAGCGTGTTACAAGACCTTATTCAATAAGAAAAGAGAAAATTATAAAAAACATTGTTATAAATATTTTTTACTTTATTATATTCTATAAGATATAAGACGCCATTGCTGAGTTCAATCAATAACATAGCATATCTCTATTTTCTAGATTGCAAAAATTGCAAGTTAAAAAAGAAAAACAGTTCCACACATCTTAGAAACTCATCGATCTCAGCATATCTTAATTCCACCATATTTTACAGTGTTAATCTTATTAAAAACATTTTTCAAGTTAATAATTTATTTAAACAATTAGTAATTTATATAATACATACTATTATATATATATGTATGTATATATCTTATAATAAATTAATAACTTATATAATCCATTCTATTTTATATATATAATAATTCATTAATAATTTATATAATGCATAATATTTTATATATATGATTATATTATATTACAATAATAATTTATATAATGCATAATATTTTTATATATATTTATGTTATAATACATTAATAATTTATATAATACAAAAAAGTCCTCAAATAAAACGGAATTAACAAAAAAAAAATTACGCATCATATTTCGTTACAAAATATATCATTCGCACACAATCAAAAATAAAAATAAAACCTTTTTTTTCATCAAAATGAGTTTTTTTTTTTTTTTTTTTGATGAAAATATCAATTTTTAAAAAAAATTTATTAAAAGATACATGATTAAATTCAAATCATGTAAAAAATATTGTGTAAAAATAAATTTTTAAAATTTTCTTAATTATCATGAATAGAAAACATGCAGTTGTAATTTCCGATAACTAATTTTATTTACAAAGGCAAAGCGAAATACGATTCGTTTACTCCTTCGAAAATAAATAAATTAAATTTGTAGGGCATATTTTGGCAAGCTTCCAAAAATAGTATCGCTTCTTTAAGTAAATATTGTATCAAAATATTGAGACCTCAAAGCCAAAATGGAAATTTAATTGTGTCCAAAAAATACTATTGATTAAAGTGACACATTCATATTTTTTCGATTACAACAGAGCAACAGCGAAATTAAAAAAAAAATATTCCCCTCCTCAGAAAATCTACCTTCTCCCCCTCACAATGGCCTATTGGACTGATCTTCCCTGTGTTTTGGAAGCATCGTGCAACGTCTCGGAATCGTCAACACACACACGCTATCGCCATGGCAACCGGAGGAGCAAGAATGGTTGCTATGGATACGGGAAAAGATCTTTCATTTTGCTGGTGCTCTTTCGAATCCCTGGCATGCTTTGAGGTGACGAGAGCGCCATCTGTGATCTATGAAGCCTTCGGAATACAATAAATAAACCTTTTTTTTAAAAGTAGATGTTAGTATGTTTTCACAATTCAATGCTCGTAGAAGATTTTAATTGTTTTGAATATTATGCATGCACTGATTTAATTTAAAAATTAGATATTAGATATAATAATAAAAAGTGTTAAAATGGATTTAATATTAGATATAATAATAAAATGTTTTTGCAAAAATGTTTTTATTGGATATAAAATTTCAATTGAAATAAAATAATTTCAGTTGTTTATTTTATAAAATAGTCCTAAAAATAAAGAAAATTATATAATACTAACTATAGAATCAATAAAAGAACAAAGGTGTTGAAAAAAGGCGGAATATTTTTTTCAGGCCAGCAGATATAAATATTAAATAAAGGTTTAAAAATAAGAAAAATTCCAAATAAGTTTACAAATTTCTCTTGAAATGTTAAAAATCATTTTTTTTTCTAGTCTACAATTTATTATGCATTTTTAAGTAGTAAAGAAAGGCAAAATAAAAACTTAAGTGAAAGTTGTGTTTTATAAAAATATAAAAACATAAGAAAAACTTTAAATATCTTTTATATATCTAAATATATTTTTATGCAAAGGTTTATTAGTTTTATCTATATTTTAAAATATTCGCATTATTTTTATATTTTGTTTTTTAAATATTTAAAATCAAATAATCAGATACATTTTCTTGCGAAACTCTCTCTCTGAGTCAAAAATGAAAAATAAATAAGTAAATAAATAAAAATAAAATAGAAAAATATAACATGAATAAATAAATAAAATAATAATAATAATAATAATAATAATAATAATCTGATGGCTACCTTTTAATCAAAATAAAAAAAACTTTAACTTCTTTTTAGCACTAAACTGCGATTTCAAACGATTTTGTTTGAAATCGTCTGCGTAAGAATTTCGAATAAAAAAATGACGTCATGCTTTGTTACGCTTTGCGTTTTCTTTTCATATTTGTAATTCATAAATTCTATTTAATATCTTTTTTTATTTTTATTCATTATATAATTTAATTCATTATTTATTCAAATAAAGAAGTGTTTCTCTTATTTTTAGAAATATCCATAAAACTTAAAATTAAATTTGAGTTTTTAGTACATTTATTGCTTGTTTCAATATTCTATAATATAGGCTTATTATTTATTTTTTTACCTTTTAAGTTTATATTTTTGCATATACTTATTTTTATTTCACCATATTGAAATAAATTAAATATTTTTGCATGTTGTTTCGGTTGTCAATCTTCTGATGTATTTTTGATCAATTAGAAATAAATGTAAGTTAAGTAGTGCTATTTTTTAAATTAATAAATTGTTACCATAAATATTTTGCTGTAGAATAACATTTAATTTTTTTATTGCTTTAAAACTATAGGTCTTTTGTGTTATGGATTAACATAAATAAATTTACATGGACAACGGAATGATTCGAATGCTAGTTTGTCATGTTTTCCACATTTTTGCCTGTTGTTTATTTATTTCCTTTTATTTCGATGGTATAAGGCTTTAAAGGTATTTTATATTTTAATTTCTTTGCTGTATTAAAACTATGCTTACCATTAATATTAAAATGTTGCAGTAAAATACTTCTCATCACTTGGCTATTATACTTTATTTGTTTTTATTTAGATTTCTTTGGTAAATTTAAATAAGAAAATTCATCAAAAGTAAAACAAATGCAATTTTTCTGAAATTGGGTAAGTTTGGTTAAATTTTAAATGACGACGTGTCATATTCTACGTCATTCTATATGTTAAACACTGTTTGATAGTCATAACGTTTGATTTTTTTTTCAAATTTTGTGTCGTGTTTAATTATTCTGATTTATAATCTATATTATATATTAAATTAATATTATTGTATTGATTTTTAATTTTTATTTTTATTTGATTTATGTGACCATTTTTTATTTTTTATCCATTTATTTATTGATTGATTTGATTAATGAGACTATTTATTTTTTATTTATTTATTTATTTTTGTAAGAAAAAACGCAAAAGAAGTAAAGAAAAACTCGATAAACATTATGGGCAATCTGCTCAATCACATTTGAAGGTTAATTTTTAGATGGTGGAGCTAAACGTGGTCCAAGAAGGACTAATGATGTACCACGTCCACGTCGTTTAGAGGATATAACATCACTAAAAATTATTTAAAAAAAAAATTCATGATATGATTTCGGTTGACCCAAAATTGAAAGTGCGTGAGATAGTTTACACAGTACGCACCTTAAAAGAATGGGTGGGTGACATTTGCATATGAAGAAGCTATGTCTGCGATGACCAAATGACTTGTGGCATAGCCACAATTGACCAAAAAAAAAGTTAACGTGTTCGTGCTTCTCAAAGGAGTAGTTTGACCATAATTGAAGCTCAATTTCTTCGTCGGTGCATTACAGATGATGAAACACTGATCCCTGAATCGAGTCACCAAGGAAAACAATGGGGTCAAGCCGGTAAAAGCGCATCAAAGCGACCGAGGGCGCAACCATCTGCCGGAAAGGTCATGTCAACTGTTTTTTGGGATGTACAGGGTATAATAATGATCGATTACCTTGAAAAGGCTAAAACAATAACAGGAGAATATTATACATTATTGTTGGAGCGATCATTTAGTGAAAAAAAAAAGTGCTGTTTCTTCAAAAGAATGCACCGGCTCACGGATCAATGATATCGATGCAAAATTGAATGAATTGCGATACGAATGGCTCAACCGCCCATCAGATTTGCCCCCCTGCTACTATTATAGGTTTCTGAATTTGAAAAGCGTTCTCGCACGCAACAGTTTTCATTCAAATGAAGAGGTTAAATGAGTCTTTTTTGGATGTCTTTGGTGTGATGGCCGAGTGACTAGCGCTCTGGCTCTGAGTGGCACAGGTTTCTGGTTCAGTCCAGGCAGTGCAAAAGATGTTTGTAATGGTTGGAAATCTTTTTTCTATTTTTAGGTATCGGTCTAATATGATTATAGACTATAGGGCTGACAACCCTACTCTGCAAAAAGAAGACATCTCTTGTCTCGAAATCTATCAGTAGGCAGACGGCCTTGGCCCACTATAAGGTTGTAGTGCCAGTTAGTTAGATGGGTGTTTTAATTATTCACAGAAAGAGTACTATTTGGAAGACGTAAAAAAGTTAAAAATATTATTGGAACCGTAGTATCGAACTAAAAGGAAAATAAAATATTTGCTTTAAAAAACTGTTTTTTTCCCCCCAGGCTATAGAATTAATAGACGTTGTAGAAAACTGGGTTTAAATTTTATAAATATGCAACAAAGCTGTATATTCCTAGTGATTGTGAAATTAATTATGAATTCCTGTTGCAAATATGCAGAAAATTCATACGTAGAATACACATAGTACTATACTTAGTTCAGGAAATGGTGATAATATTGAGCACTTTAAAATAAAATAATTTTTTAACTTAATTTTCTTAAGGACTTTTTAAATTAAAAAAATTCATGTGATGTTTCTTTTACTAAGAATCCAGTGTTTTTTTTAATAATAAGGCGGTAGTTTTTTTTAATAAGACCCCAGCGTTTTTAAATGATAACATTTTTCTTCTAATTAATTGATCGAAAGTTGTAAGATTTAATTTTTTGTAAGATTTTTAATTTCTCTTTAACATTTATAAGAAGTTCAAGGTCTCTAGTTCCTTTTTTTATGGAATAGACGGCTTAGTTTTTATTTAATGCCAGTAGCTTGGCATGATAGATTTGCGCTGATACGACAGATATTTCTAACAGTTTGGTTTGGTTTGTCACTGTACGGTCATTTTTTTTTTTTGCACACTTTGGGCTAATTAGACCGTTTAGTTAACGTTAGTTTAGCGTGGATTCCGAACCACTCACATACATCTATGCCGCCATCAGGATTCGAACCTGAAGCATGGTGTACCAAAGGATATTTCTAATAGATCAAGGTTATCCACAGATGCATACATCCAAGGGCAAAATACATCCAATGGCAAAGGGAAATAAGAATAAACGACTTTTTATTCTATTTTCTAAAGCAATTTATTAACATTTATGTTGTATATGAGAATACACAAGCCTATAACGGGAAAACCGTGTAACCAATGTCCGTAACTGCATAATTTTAGATAATTTTCTGATTAAGCTGAATTGTGTAGAATCAATATATTCTTTATATGAGAAGACATGGTTCAACTTTCGTCATGTCAGCTCCAATGAAGTATATTTCCTTATCGCGCCCAGTGGTAATGTACTCATCTAGTGTGTAGCAAGTTTTAATCCATTGGTAGTCATTTTTTTTTACCAGAAAAGTTCAGACTCGATGGTGATTGTTAAAACTTGTGTATGCGTTTTGCATCAATAATTAAGTTGCTTGAAAGGAATTTTCCGCTATTTCTCCAACACAACAGGCAAAAATTATCAGCCCTAAAATTCCACCTTATATTCCACCTTATTCCCTCGGTGGATTGTTCGTGGCATACATCAGTGGAACATGAGACTTTCTGATGGTATATATATTCAAAAAAATATATTTTTTAATATACATAATTTTTACTATTTTCACGTAAATGTTTACTCACATAAATGATGGCCAATGCCCGCACCTTATCCCCCATCGGTGTGCTGCCCACCACATACATCAGTGGAATATTAGGCTCACAAAAGCTCAACAACAAAATATCTTTTTATATATTTATTACTTTTATGTGGGTTTACAGGAATTCGTCCCATATAGTATGCAAACAGTCTCCCCCCAAGGCAATGTCCTGTGCTTTACACCCATTGGTGAACTGTTCGTGGCATTCATGAGTTGAACACGAGGCTCACCGATGTTTAACCAAAAAAAAAATTTTTTAATAATATTTTTTAAAAACATTTTTTAATAATATTTTTAAAATATATTTACATAATATTTATTGATTACAAAAGAGTTTACCAGGATTCTTTCCATATATCATGTAAATGCGGGCCAGTTCGTTGATTTACACACGTCGGTGGGCTGTTCGTGGCGTACATGAGTTGAACATGAGGTTCACCTTTATTCAACCGAAAAAATAATTTTGAATATTTTTTTATATAATATTTATTATTTCATGGGAATTTACCTAGATTCTTCTCATATGGCATGTAAACGCTGGCCAGTTCCAACACTAACAGTTTTCTCGCAAGGTAATGTCCGCTCTTTTACATCCCTTGGTGGGCATACATGAGTTGGACACGAGGCTCACTGATGTTCAACAGAAAAAAATCTTGCGTTCCTTCTTACAATTGTTCCTGACATTTGCTCATGAAATGGGCAAATGTAACATGAATAAATTTTTGCTTACATTGAAAATATTTTACATAATATTTATTATTTTCATATCAGGATTCTCATGGAGTTTATCAGGATTCTCCTCATA
This sequence comes from Caerostris darwini, assembly GCA_021605075.1. Lineage (NCBI taxonomy): Eukaryota > Metazoa > Arthropoda > Arachnida > Araneae > Araneidae > Caerostris > Caerostris darwini. The sequence goes on along the minus strand of BPLQ01004179.1, from coordinate 82,530 downwards.
CAGCATGTAAATGCTAGCCAGTCCCAGCCAACAGACTTCCCGCAAGATAATGTCCGCTCCTTACCACCAGTTGGTGGTCTGTTCGTGGCATATATGAGGTTCACCGATGTTCAACAGAGAAAAAAATCTTGAATATTATTATATATTTATATTTTACATAATATTTATTATTTTCATGGGAGTTTACCTGGAGTTTTCCCATATGGTAATGTCAGCTGCTTTACACCAGTTGGTGGGCTGTTTGTGGAATACATGAACTGAACATGAGGCTTACCAAGCAAAATTTCTGATTTTCCACAAAAAAATATCTTTTTTCAATATATTTAATAAAATGTTTTTTTATTTTCATGCGAATTTCCGGGAATTATCCCAGACGCACGCAAATGCTACACATTTACCCTTGAAAGTCCTTCCGTTACGCCCCGTCAATGGGCGATTCATAACACACATAAAAGAATCATGAATCCCGGACTTCAACAAAAAAATATTTTTCAAATTTGTATGTACATAAAAATTATTTGCATGCGAATCGCCAAATTAATGCAAATTTCATACGCAATTTATAAAGACATGTCATCTAATAAGTAAATCATCGATATTAGAATCCAGAAAATAAAAAATTTCAAGTAGTCTTTTTGCCCCATTAGTGGCGTCATTCATATATTTCTTATTTCCGGAGATGCTGTTCTATTCTTATTTGCTTTTTTTAGCATGCGTCTTTCCGCGGAAATCATGCGCAGCTCATGAAATGGGCAAATGTCACATGAATAATTTTTGCTTACATTGCATGGGAATGGGTTAATATGCATCAATGATGATATAACACAGCGGTTGATGATGAAATGTAACGTCATTAGTTACTGTTGGATGTACAAGCAAGCTCTGCAAATATTGCAGAACTTCCTGTTAGTGTGGCTAACCGTCATCAAACAATTGCAGTTTGTACAATCACAGAAAAACATGTCATTATTGCTGTTTTTTTGGAGGAAGGATGTTCATTCATAATTTTAGTCATTAAATAACATAATTCTTTTGTTTCCGTAAAACTACAATCTCTTATAGTTATGAATGAAGTATGTTGAAAGAATCATAATGCATCAAGATATAAACCGCGATATTTTATAAACCACAAGTATTTTATACGAAAAATAATCTGTATTTGGTTTTAGTCAATTAATAGAGAAATCTTGGTACATTCATATTTCAATGGTTTGATCATTTCACTTAACGTAATACATTAACCACAAAATCACACAAACGAATAAAAAATTTCCCTTACTACATATTTTGTTCATTTGTTGCGGTTAGCATAATGGAAAAATAAATTGTTTCCGTGATGTCATAATAAACAAAAATAATCAGCAACAATATCTAAGATTACCTAGGAATATATTCATATTTTATAAGCTATCTCTTCGTTATTGGAGGTTCTCTAGAGTAAGAATTCTTTTGGACTTATGTAACAGCATAAAAAGGAATGTATGTATAACAGAATGCATACAGATAGCAGGTTTAGTTTTATCATAGCAATGAATATTTAAGTCATTCGGTATGACTTTCATTAATTTGTTTTATAACACAATCCTATTTATATGCTTGTTTAAAAATAATAATAACATTTTCAATTTAGACTTGGCTTGGTGCTTCAAGGTGTATGGTTCTCTGATGCTGTTTTATCTCAATTGATCCAAATGCTTTTTAAAATACTATAGATAACAGAATTTAGCAAAAGTGAATATGAATCCTTTTTATAAAGAAATTACTTTAAAGCTCGAAATTCTTGAATTCATTGCTTATGACGGATTGCAAAGTCCATTTTTAAAAGAAAAGTATCATTGCTCTTACTTTCCAGCAACCAAAAGAAAATAAATAAGATGAGTAAATTTGAAAAAGAAAGAAATGGCTTGTCACGCCATTGAAGAAGAAGAATGGTATCAATGTTATATTTATGTGCATACATAAGTTTGATTTAAGCTCTAGTGATCTTTTATAATATTTCCATGCAAGCTCTTGCTCTAATATTATCAATAATATGATTCACAAACAAAAATTATCAGAAATTTTTACAAATCAACCTAAAAAAAAAAAAAAAAAGAAAAATAATAATAACTTTTTTATGGTAAACTTTGTTCAAAGATCTTAATTTTTAACTTTTGTTTTTGTTTTCTCTTTTATATTGAAAAATTCTGAAGTATTTGTAAACACCGAAAGCTTGGGTACAATATTATATGTCGTCTTTCAAGCAGGAATTTATCAGGGAAAAAAAAAAGAAAGAATTCAGGAAGGAAAAAAAAAAAAAAAAAAAAAAGCAGGAAAAAGGAAGAAAAAAAAAGCAGGAATTTATCAATGCCTGCTTTTTTGGTCTATCTTAAAATGCAATTATTACAAAGAATGTCTCAAATCATATTTTATGTTTTTGTATTCGTCATTCACATGAAATTTTTGTGAAACGTCACGTATGACAGAATTTACAGTATATTATACATAATTTTCATGCAATTTCGCAAAATTCTGGTCTTGTTTTATGAATCTTGAGCAAGTAATTAACACTCAAAATAACTTTCTAACGAAAGAGTTTCTTAAGTATTATATTCAATATTCAATATGTTAAAAAATGATATTTTATTTACATATCAACTCTTTGAGTAATGCGTTAAGATATGACTGATTAAGCACTGTTTAAATTAGCATGTAAATAAAAAGTATGCCACCAAAAATAATCCAGCTCAAAATCGAATGAAACCTTTATAAATCCATTACTAAGAATTTAAATCAATACTCTAGAAACTACGTACAGCGAAACACAGACTAATAAGATTCGTGAGAAAGAATTAATTCACAAATAAAACAACTGTGAAAACGCGTAATATACACGCACTGCTGGCTTTTCAAAATGAGATATCTTGAAGAATATCGAAAATGAAATTTTTGAAATAGAACCTCATTTCTATTTTTGAATACGGTAAAAGCAATAATCTGCGTAGTTGCGATTAATTATTAGAATTCTCGCTGTACTATACGTCTCCGCTATGAATGAAAGAGGCTTTTGACATGTGTGTTTCGACATGTTTTTACCCCCTTAGTTTACAATGTTATAATCAATAATCTATCATTGACCTAACACGTTCGTTGGGAGACAAATCTGGTGAACTGGTTGGCCATGGAAGTAGTGAAATTCAACTCATATTGAAGAACTTTTGAACATTGCTTGCCAAATGTATTGTCATATTTTTTATATTGCTTTAATAAATTGTGTACATTTTAAATAATTAATCGTTTTTAATTCTTTTGTAGAAAAACGGTTGGATACTAAAATTATTTTCGGCTGCCTTTAGCTAATAATTTTTCTTCATTGGCACAACCAATTCTTGCTTCAATTTCTGCAATTCAATTATTTTCTCCATTGGCGCATGATGGACCAAGACCGTCTGCCTACTGGCAGATTTCGAGAAAGGAGATATTTTCTTTTTATGGGTTTAGGTTGTCAGCCCACGTTCAACGCTCTATTGTCATATTAGACCGGGAACTACAGTTTAAAGTGGATTTCGAACCCTTGCAAACATCCATAGCACCGTCGGGACTCGAATCTGAAACCTTTGGCACCGAGTGCCTAAGGGCTACTCACTCGGTCATCAGGCACCAATTAATAATTTAAATGGGTCAATTTTCTAAATAAATTCATACTATCTTCAATTTTATCATATTTGTTTATTACAAAATAAAAGCTCCTATTAATGATCTATGTATAAAATAATGAATATACTTTTGATACTTTTTGCATTACTCTCAAGATTGAATCATTTTCATTTGACTACACTTTAGCAGACACTTTTCATTACAAAATAAATATGACTAATATTTGTGTAAGAATAAAATATTGGCTGAAATCCGTTATTTTACACATTTTAGATAACTCGAGTCAGAGATATTCATACAACACATTTTAACATTTGGCGCAAAATAAAAACATCTTGTAATGTAGTGAATGCCTATTATATACACAAAAAAATACTGAGATTCGTTTTTATCTTTTTATAAAATACTGAATCAAAACTGTACCTTTACAGATAAGAACCCAAGCTGGAAAAATTCCCATTCCACCAAACTTCACCGGAAAAAATAAAAAAGAAGCCAAAGCGACCGAATCAATATCGGAACATCTTTCCAATCGATACTTCATTGTAAAATACCTGCAATCAAGGAACCTGCCCACTGACCCTCCCCCCTTCCAACTCCCCTGCATACTTTTCAATACACGCCAGCCACCACAAAAGTAGATGAAACGATTAATACATGATTAGAAACCATGTCGCTGGAGAAAAAAGAAAAAGACAAAAAGACCAAAACTACCGGACAGTCTCTTTGGCCAGTTCTCCAGTCCCCCCCCCTCAATTTTTTTTTATTTTTATTGCTTTTTATTATTATTTTGTAGCAGTTCCTTTCATACGAGTGTGGTGGTTCGTATTTGATCAAATTCATTCCTCCCCGTCCATCTACTTAGAAGCACTACCTCTACATCTTTTTCTGGGTAAGAAGGCATATATACACAAAGACAGTCAGACACACACACAGAGAGGGAAAGGAAAAAAAAAAATAAAGTAAAATAGTTTTTTAATCTCGCGGAAAATTTTCCCCGTCCACGGTTCAGTGCGCCGGTAACGAGTATTTTATGTATGAGCTCATGCACCAATACATGCATGGACCTCCCCTCTTCGTGCGCTAAAAGCAGATCCGTCAAATTAGTGCACCGTGTTAAGGAGGACAAAAAAATGGGCTGCAAAATCCCCGAGCATTAATACTGCTGGCCCCAACCGAAAACATTGGCAATGTCCATTCGAGAGGTGGGACGGAGATGGGTTTTAATACGCAGCATGTTGGTGCTGAGACCAAACTTCAGGAAATACATCTCAATGTATTAATACGTCACATATGTATTATTTATTTACTTATTTGTTTGGTTTCATATATATATGTTATATCTAACGTGATTGTGTTAAATCAAGAAAAGAAAAATGGTTTGAAACATTTCTAAACATTAATACTTGCGATTTGCACGAAGATGCATTTAAATATGGTGCAGGCTTTTGTTGAGAACAACTCAGGGAGATGCACTAAGAATCATTAGAATGTTAACTATTTACTCGTTTGATTTCATATATATATACATATATGGAAAATCCTCAAGCATTAATATTGCTGGCCCAAAACCGAAAAATTGGCGATGTTCATTCGTGAAGTGGTACGAAGATAAGTTTTAATGTAGAGCATGTTGGTGCTGAGACCAACTCCAGAAAAGGCATCACGATGTATTAATACATCACATAGCTGTTATTTTTTTTTTGGTTTCATATATATGTTTTAAATGTAACGCGATTCAGTTAAGACAAGAAAAGAAAAATGGTTTGAAGAATTTCTAACATTAATACTGGCGATGCCCATTCAAGAGGTGGGACGAAGATGGGTTTTAATGTGGAGCATGTTGGTACTGAAACCAACTCCAGGAAATGTATCCTGATGTATTAATACGTCACATATCGATTATTTCTTTGTTGGTTTCATATATATATTTTCTATTTAACGAGATTGAATTAAGTCAATAAAAAATAAAACTGATTTGAGCAATTACTAAGCATTAATACTGGCGCGAACCGAAAAATTGGTGATGTCCATTCGAGAGGTGGGACAAAGCTGGGTTTTAATGTGGAGCATGTTGTTGCAGAGACCCACTCCAGAAAATGCATCACGATGTATTAATACGTCACATACTATCTATTATTTCTTTTTTGGTTTCATATATATGTTTTCTATTTAATGTGATTGAGTTAAAAGAAGAAAAGAAAAATGGTTTGAAAAATTTCCAAACATTGATACTGGTATGAATCGAAACTGGCGATGTCCATTTAAGTGATGGTGCGAAGACGCTTTTAAATATGGAGCATGCTTTTACTGAGAACAACTCCGGAAAAGGCGCCATGAGTTATTGAAATGTTACATTGCTATTATTCAGTTATTTGTTCATTTCCTTCTATTAGCTCACACTTTTCCTATATATATCTTGTTCAAATTTTCAATCGTTAATCAAATACTTTTTATTCAGCCACTCAAGTTCAAATACATTTTTTTTGAGCTTGTAGTGGATGACACCGGATGTTAATACAGTTTTTTCAAATATTAATTCAGTAATTAAATTTAATTAATTAATTTTAGTTTTTTTTAGATTTAAGTAGCTTATATCTACCAATAGATGGTGCCGGATAAACTTAAAAAAAATGAATGAAAATTATTATAATGGACTTTCTGCATTATAGTGAAAAAGAAGTAGTAATTGACTTTACTACTAAATTTTTTTTTTAATATTACTTGTTGTTTGATTATATATACATATACATATATATGTATTATGCTTGTGTTCAGCAAAGGAAAAAAAATGGGTTCGAAAAGGAAAATCTTCAAATAGCAATACTGATCCGGTAATAGGAAATAAAAGTCTTTGGAGTGGACTTGAATGGATATTGCCAATTTTTCGGTTCGGGCCAGTATTAATGTTTGGGGATTGTCCAGTCCATTTTTCTTGTTCTCCGTTACACGATGCGCTAATTTGCAGGTTCTGCTTTTAGCACACTCGAAAATTGCCAATGTCCATTCAAGATATATATATTATTCAATGGTGCAACAACTCCATGGTGGACCAAGGCGTCGGGCAGACTGGCAGATTCTAAAGCATGAGATGTTGTTTTTTTACGGGATATGGTTGTCAGCCTACTCCCAACGCTCTACAGTCATATTAGACCAGGACCTACTGTTTAAAGTAGATTTCGAACCACTACAAACATCCACATATCGTCCGAAATATGTGGCACCGAGCGCCAGTCACTCGGCTATTATATTAATTAGTTAAGTTACTTGTCTATCACGTTCAGTCTGATAGTCCTTATGTGTTAAACTAATTATCATATTATCATTATATCCTGGTATGTCCTTGCAGTGATCCTGTCCTTGACCTGCTCAAATGGCTTTAGCTAGACTAAGGACTGGCCACACTAAGAGTTTGACGTGCACTGGAGACGAGAAGACATATACCCTTTGTCATTGTTTGGCCATCGCGTCTCCCTCTCATCTCATCGATTGTATTGGTGCCTCTGTGAGGCAACTGTTGAATGAGGGGAGGACCGTTTACTATCTATTGATGCAGCATGATGTACTGGACTTGGTTTAGGATTCTAAATCAAGGGGATAAGCAACAACAACAATTATCATATTACATCTTGATTTCCAAGAATAAAGAGTTTTTTTTTTAAATATCAAGGGTTAAAATATCAAGGTGTTTCGCTCCACCTTCACAATCTTCCATATTTCATCTAATGTTTTGGGATGCCACTTGCAAAGAGTTTGTTTTAAAAGCACAAATGCACAATCATTCACAGCAGACACGTTGGGGGAATTGGGTGGGGTGCATTAGATGAAATAGCCTCCATTCCGGTTTCATTTCTTATTTTTTTCCAAATATAGAGCAGTTGATTTAGAGGTATGAGTGGTAGTCTTATCTTAATGAAATTTAACACGGGGAAGATTGTGTAAGTAAAGTGTTAATAGGTGTTAAAACATATTTCTCAGAGTAATCCGTGTTAATTTTGAAATTTTTTTTATACTCACAGCATTTTAAATTTTTCGTTATAAGAGAATCCAGTAATAATCATAAAAATTGTAGAAAAACATTCCTTGTTTTTTTCTGTTAAATATATTAGTCTTTTCATTAGTAAATTTATCTTTTTCTATTGCAATCCGATTAATATATCCATGTCTGATCAATTGTAACTTACATAACTTTCAATTTTTAATCTGTCACATAATTTTCATACAATTTGTACATAGTCGTAGGCTCAGAAAATGTTTTTGCTGTCAGCTAGTCGTTTTTTTATTATTTAAATAAATTATTTTATTAGCTTGAAATCAGATTATACATTGGGGAGAGAGATTGTATTATCTTTTACAACATGAGACAGAACTTTAGATATTATAAAAGGTGTACGTATTATTTACTCGTCACTTGCAATCAAATGTAATTTTGGTGTTTCTTCACTTTATATTAATTATGCCCCTTATTTTACGATTAGAAATATTAAAATCATACATTTTAGAACTGGCTTGAAGATACCTTATAACATGAGGCATATTTTTGCAGATTTAAGGATTGTAGTGTTAGTAGATAAATATATTCATTTACGTTCATTTATATATATATTCATTTGTGTTTGTCGAGACCAATTTTTTAAAAGGCTTAACGAAATCTTGTATTGATCTATGTGCATGTTTTATACACGAGGCATGTTTTTAACTGCATTCATTTTAGTTCCACTTATGATTAGGTTTATTTTAGTTAAATAGTAATCAGTTAAACATTACACATTTGGTATATTTTTTGGGTTATAGTATCCAGAACAATCCTATGCAGATTATGACAGATTTATGATTGTATATGTCGCAAGCACTAAATACGCCTCCTTCATTTAATTTGAAGAATTATGTCTCTTACGTAAAGCTTGACGTAAATACTTATCAAGGAAGGGAGAACTGTATTTAATAGAATTACAGCAGATCGGTTTTGTAAATGGATTTTATATATTTTGAGCACCAAGTAATAAAACATGGGGAATTTCTAGTGAAAAAAATCGTGCATAAAAGAAGAAAATAATATTTTACTACTAATAGCAAAATTAAATAATAGATTAAATATGCTCATTAAATTTAAAAAATATTTCTAAATTGTTTTTTCGAATGCTGGGCATATTGATTTGAGCTCATTTGATACTAGAAAGGCAGATGCTAAGTGACCGGCTTTAAAAATATTTAAGTTGCTCTATAATAATGAAATTTCAACTGTTATTTTATATTAAAAAATCTAGAATCTGAATAAAAGAAGTAATGCTTGAAATGGAATTGACAAAATAAGAATAATTTGAACAATATTGACAATATAAGAACCAATGCTTGAAACGGAATTGACAATATAAGGATAATTTGAACAATATTGACAATATAAGAACTAATGCTTGAAACGAAAAAAAAAAATTCTTAAGAGGACTCAGTAGGTTTGAAAAGTCACCCAATTAAATTTTAACGACATCTACCAAATTTCAGAATTTAGTACAATTAGTGTTTTTCCTTATTTTACAAATTTTGCATTGATTGTTTTGAGCAATTTTACATTTGCATTTTGCAAATCATTCAATTGAATTTCTGTGTGTATCAAATCATTCAATTTCCCTTTATAATGAAGCAACACAGGTTTAGCGTTGTACATTTTGAATCAATTATTATCTTAACAATAGAAGTAGCATTTGTTAAGTGAATAATTTACTTTAATTAATTATTTAAATTATTTACTTTAATTTAAGGCAAGTTTACTTTTACCGAAATTCACAAAACATCACCTCGCTATTCATTTATATTACTAAATTAGCTCAAAATAAGCTAATCTTTTTCTATGGGACTTATTAGCACAACTAATCACGCCAGTTCGACAACAGGTAACTCATCTCAATTCCCGCCATTGATTTTTCGACCCCGCATGAGCATCGTTATGAATGAACTACGAGCATAATAGTTAATCCAAGTGTATTAAAATATGGATGGCTACCTGCACTAATGTCGTCATGAATTATTGGCAACTTCCGGGTTGGTGGCAACGGTGCCTATTTGCGAGCTGCACTATGTGGATTATTACAGCACATGTTGTCCATGCGCATTGATTCAGTCCACGAGCACACATTGAGGAACGATTTCCTATTTGGAAAATGGGATTTCGATTCATTATTATGCATTAGCAAACTACAATGCCGATGTCCTCCAATTCGTGTACATGGAATTAAAATTTTCCAACTTTGCGTCCAAAGCTCTCCCGTAACAATAAGTTGGATCTAAACATTTTGGATAACAGCATTAAAGATTGGCTTAATAAGTTGGATTCAGAATGTTCTGAACTGATCTATTCAATCATTTTAGTACTGATAAGCATTCAGTGTTATTAAAGCGGAGTAGATTCTTATTTTAAAACGAAGTATATTTTGATTTTAAAACATAAGGATATACTTTATGTGTTTCTTATTTAATGATTATCTTCAAGAAGTTTACATATAAGAGATAATTTATAATAATTTATATTATTAAATATAATTGATGATCGACTCATGGCCCAGAGTAAAGGGCTTAGTTAAAGTGAAGAGGGAACTAGGTTTGAACCCCAGATGACGTGTATTACAGTCATTTCTTTTAGATGTCTGGCAGCACGTATAAACGTCTCTCATAGACAATAAGATTACATACCCGACTCGTGCTTTGTGACAACATGCGTCGTTGGTGAGCATTAGGGCAGAGGTTCCATCCGCTGACGGCATTATTGTAGACACTGTTTGAAAAAACGAAGACCCTCGATGGCGCTTGGGATGTTCAGCATCTTGCGTCGTGAGTCGGATTATCTGGTGGGAGCTTTCCGTGTTTTCTCGCGCTCAGTACGCAAATGCAGAGTAGTTCCCACTAAAAGTCCTACCTTAAGGCACTGCCCTCCTTCTTCAGCGACACGAAACCAAGTCAAATTTCTACCTACGGGTGTTCCATCACAACAGAAGCAGCCCCCTTTCCCTTTATACATGAGTAGACTACTCATGGAATGTCCGTTCCGCACTGCAGGGCACTGAGGATTAGACACAACAACAACTTCATCGTCTTCCTTTAATGGAGTGTCCGTGGAAACCGGTACAAGGACGAAGGTACAACACAAAATATTAATAATATTTGACATATAAATATTCGATGAATGCATATTTGTTAGATATCAGATATATTTATAGAATACTGATATCACAATTCGTCAATTCTTTTAATATTAAAGCAATTGCAATTTACTAATATTTAAATGAGCCATAAATGTCGAATCAATGTATGAAATGAAAAAATGTCTTCAATCTTCAAAATAATTGCGCATTTTTTAAAAATTAGAATTCGTTTTATGAAAAATTCAAACGTACTTTGATTGAGTTCATGAAGATGACAATTTTTATGAGCCGACTTGAAAACGAAATTTTTATAGTGATTTCTTTTAATTTAATGATGGTTCATTGACGTTTTATTTTTTTTTATTCGGTGAGGGAATCAAATAATTAGAAAAACTACAATATGCAATAAAAACAAAAGTATTTCATCATTGTTTACATTGTTAGAGAAATGCGTAGAAAATAGCTCTGCAATAGGGCAAAAATTTTTTTTATCTTAAAACGCCCGGCATTCGAATACACTAACTGTCCTGCAACAATTTTTTTTGTTAGATTAATTTTTTTAAAAAGAATTAGCATACAATATCCAACCTTTTTTTTTCTAATAAATTGAAGGAAGCCGTCAATTAGCTCGAGTCTCTTCTTTATTAGTTTCAAATGTCATGGCTTGATGCAAGGTTAAGAACAAGCAATTAAACTGAAATTTCTAATCTGCGAAATCAGTAAAAAAATGTTTCTGCGAACACACATAGTTTGTTTCTTCTTCCTCATTGGAGGAGCAGCCCCATGGTGGACCAAGGTAGTCTGTCTACTGGCAGATTATGAAACATGAGATGGTTGCCTTTTTTACAGGGTAGGGTTATCGGCCTTACGTCCAACACTCTACACTCTACGATCTACGGTTTAAAGGGGATTCTGAACCTTTACAAACATCCATGACACCACCTTCATTTGAAACTGAAAACTCACCTGAAACCTATGGCACCGAACGCGAGAGCACTAGTCACTCGGCTACCAAACCCCAATTAATTTGTTTAGAAGCATAAAAATCACATGCAATACATATACATAGTTGGTAACCAGAGCATATAGAAAATGCAATAATAATGCAGAGACATCATTGAACCCTGCCTTGCCATCTTAACAAAGCTTCGCATGAAACCTTTATTTAAAAAATATTGGGAAAAGCATCAGCTTATGATTCCTTCTGATTTTGAATCAAAAGGCACGCATCACCAACCATTAATTCCAAAAAATATGTCCTTTATGATTTTATACAAATTCTGTTGGAATACATATTTTAAAAATAAAGATGACGTCATCATTTCCCAACATAATACCATTCATCCAAACCGTGCATTTTCATCTAATGCTTAACTATACAAATCTAAAGCACCGGATTTGAACTGACAACTGAATGATAAATTGGAAATTTGATTCTGCTTTGAATAGGGCTTCATGGACTGAACTCCTAATCAGTTAGGATTTGGATTTTTGATGAACGACCACAAAGAAGCCAGACAATATATAATCTGTCTCATTACCAATGTGGTAGACCATGGACGTTATCATACCTGTAAAATCTACTCTGTAAGCCAATCCAAGTTTGAAAAAAAAATTTTCGTTTTGCTTGTAAATCTGACTAATGAAAATCCAGCGACTTTTAAATTAAAAAAAAACCAAATGAAAGAATAAATAAGTCTACGAAAGCAATGGGTTGTCTATACATTCAACAAATAATAAAATAATTAATGCATATCTGTTTGGTTTGTTATATAACATATACAATGAGCCACAAAATTGAGTATACACCTCTAAAACTTTTAGACTTCTTCCAATTACAAATTAAATATTGACTTAAATAGATAATTTTTTTTGTCCTAGATACTTTAACCTCTGCTTTACCATCCTATAATAACACAATTCTATAATTAACTTATTTATTACGAAAAAAGTTAAGCGATTCGAAGGAAAGATAGAAAACCATGCCACAAAATTGAGTATACACTTCTTATATTTGTAAATTATGCCACCACTTTTTTTAGTTTCAAATTTTCTTTAAAGAGTTTCAGGGGAAGCTGCTGCTTATAACACGTGCTATTGCACTTCAACGCTTTTAAATAGTATTTTTTCTCATTAAAAATCGTAAAATGAGCTCTCGTAGAGAAACTACTGAATCTGAGCTTTTATTGGTTGTAAAATGGTCGAAAGAGGGCAAATCTCTTCGAGAAATCGCTTCGTTGATTGGTGTAACTCATGGTTGTGCCAAAAAATACTACAGAAGTATAAAAAAACTGGATCTGTGGCCAATATTCCTGGAAGAGGACGTAAAGAAATACTGAGTACTACAGCGAAGAGGAAGATCATTTACTCAGTAAAGAAAGATCCGAGGGTGAGTGATTCTAAACTAGCTTTATGGATGTCCTCTACAATCGGGAAAAAGATCTCAGTTGAAACAATTCGACGTACCCTTCACCAATATGGGTTTTATGGCCGTACACCAATACGAAAGCCACTCATCAAGTATGTGAATAGACAAAAGAGAGTGATTTTCGTCAAAGAACATTGTTTAAAGCCTATTTATTTCTGGAACACTGTAATATTTTCTGATGAAAGTAAGTTTAATCTTTACGGAAGCGATGGACGATTTAAATTATGGAGAGAAGCTGGGAAAGCACTGGCACCTAAAAACACCATTAAGACAGTCAAGTTCGGAGGTGGATCTGTCCTCGTTTGGGGTTGTATGTCGGCTGGAGGAGTTGGAGAGCTTCCTTTTATTGATGGTATTATGGACAAACATGTATATTTGGGGATTTTAAATGATAACTTGAAAAAGTGCCAGTAAGTTGGGGCTTGGGTCAAGCTTCATATTCCAGCAGGACAATGACCCCAAGCATACAGCGAAAATTGTGCAGTTATACTTGCTGTACCATTGCAATAAGCAATTACACACTCCAGTCCAGTCTCTAGACCTAAACGTCATCGAAAATTTGTGGTCGCAATTAGAGAAAGCTGTACATGAGCACGAAATCACAAGCAAGGAAGTTCTGAAGAAGGTTCTGACAGAAGAATGGGCTAAAATTTCTGTTGAAACCACTAAAACACTAGTAGAATCTATGTCCAGAAGATTACAAGCTGTAATTCAAGCAAAAGGTTATGCAACAAAATATTAATTTGTACGTTAAAAGGAAATTAATAAAGGTGTATACTTATTTTTGTGGTGTTGTTTTTCCTCTCGTCTCAGATCTTTTATTTTTTTTCGTAAAAAATAAATAAACGTAACAATTTTATAAGTATAGTACGGTAAAGCATAGACTAAAGTATATAAGGTAAAAAATTCAATCATCTTAAAGCAATATTTAATTTGTAATTGCAAAAAGTCTCTAAGTTTGTAAGGTGTATACACAATTTTGTGGCCCACTGTACATGTACAAGGGGTTTCCTAAAATTTACGCAAGATTTGAATTTCTATACATCCTAAATAGTATGCGATGTTTAGTAATGAAAGCTGATTTCCCTTCAAATTGCACTTTTAGGCTTGGTGTTCTGGGGAAGTTTTTTTAAACAGAAATTTTTCTAATAAGCTGATAATTAAAATTCATCTTTTACTGTAAAATAGTAATTTCACAACTAGTATATCGACGAACTCTGTTCTAGACTTCTCACTTATCAACACGGCTTGCTCTGTGCAAATGCTCAGTATGATTTTCTGATCAAACATTAGAAAAAAATATGTTACAATCTACCCATCTTTAATACATGCATATTCTACGTTAAATATGTATACAAAACTTCTCAAAAAATAAAATAGAAATAAAAATTTCATTGTTTAGCGAACGTTATAAATTAAATTTAGTTACATTAAAGAAAAACTTTTCCGAGAAATTAAAAAGACTCCATAATAATTATTTTCTGTTCTTATATCATTATCTTCTTTTCATTTTTTCCGTTATCTTTAACTTTTTGGTGTGAAGGCAAATTTATAATTAGTTTCGTACCTAAAAATGTATAAAAGTCCTTATAAGACTAAGTATAAATTTATCATATGATTGATAAGTAAAAATAAAAACAGTGATTCTAAAAACGAAAATTTATTAAAAAATCAAAAAAGGTTCACTCATAACAAGAGATTGCAACTGTAGCCTGAAATCCTCTTTTTTCCTGAAATGAAATTGGAGCGATACATTTGCAACTATTATACAGTATTTCCCATAAGACTAATTAAAAATATTTTTCTTAAATAGCTAAAGAATAAACTTAAAATGAGCTGCTTTTTCTGTTCTTATGTCATCATTTCCGTTTCAGTCTTTTTCCTTATCATTTTTTTTTTCAGATGTAATTAAGTTTGTGCATGAAAATGTACATAAAAATTCTCAAACGACATTCTTCTTAAATGAAAACAATCTATCATTAAAAAGCTCTTTAGAAATAAAAAACAACAACAACATTAATTTTCTGTTCTTATGCAATCATTTCCGTTTCGTTATCAATGGCTTTATATCATGATGGCGACGTGTTTACAATTAGTTTTATGCCTAAAAGTGCATATAGAAATTCTTATACCGAATAAAAAAATTCATAAATGGCGGATAAATAAAAGTAATACAATTCATCATTAAAAAATATTTGAAAGTAAAAAACAAAAATTTATTTATAACTTCAGTTCTTACGCCATCATTTCTGTTTCATTACCAATGGCTTTATAGCATGTTGACTTGTTTACAATTAGTTTTGTGCCTAAAAGTGCATATAAAAATTCTTATAATACCGAGTAAAAAATTTTAATAAATCGCTATTAAAAATAACAATAATAATAACTGCTATCTTAACTGCTATCTTTCAAACAAAAACTTAATCCTGAAATAAAAAATCAATTGCATAAATTTTTCGACTGTAAAGTTGTTATTATTATTATTATTTCGTTATCATTGGCCTTTTGTTAAAAAGCAAGTTTACTTGTTCCTAGAAATTTGTATTAAATTAAGTAAAAAATGTGTATACAATTATAATGTCTATACTATTAAGTAAAAATGTGTATACGCAATTATAAATGTGTATACAATTAAGTAAAAAATGTGTATACAATTAAGAAATGTGCATGCAATTAAGTAAAAACTTTCTTTTTCACTGGCTCATAAAATAAGTGACATTAAAGACAAAAATTTCATCAAGAAATCCAAAAGGTTCAGCCCCAAAAACAAAACCCTACAACCGTAAACCTGACATCCATTTTCTGTCTTCTCATTGTCTCCCACGAAACAGTAGGTTTACCAGTGACATCTCGACAAACTCCATTCTGGACTTCCCACTCACATCATGGTTTAGCCTGTGCAAACACTCAGCACCATCCTCTGATCAAACAACAGCAATAGGAAAGAAAGAAAAAGAAAAAAAGAAAAAAGGCACGTCTTGCACAAAAGTGATGCACTCTCGCCAAACAAACAGCTGTTCCACAAA
Source organism: Caerostris darwini (assembly GCA_021605075.1). Taxonomy (NCBI): domain Eukaryota; kingdom Metazoa; phylum Arthropoda; class Arachnida; order Araneae; family Araneidae; genus Caerostris; species Caerostris darwini. The sequence continues at coordinate 66,304 of BPLQ01004179.1, read as the reverse complement.
GAACTCCCACGCATCCTGTTAAATCCGGATTCTCTCCCCCCTTTTGAGTTAGTGGGACACATAACTCCTGTCCTTAAATCAGGAGAGGAATTGTGCTTTTATTGCGGCAGAACGCAATAGAGCGGTCTATTAATATCGCTGGGAAGTGGGCATTAAGATCGCAGAGCATGTGAGGTGATATACTAATTTCACATGTTGGCTTGTGGAGGGTCTCTTGATGGATTATCTTTGGACCTAGAACTTGTTTGTATGCAAGTGCGTTTCGGAAATACGTTGAAAAGCGTTTTTCATGTACATTTTAAAGAGCTAAATGGAATGTTATATTGTCAATCTTGGGATTTAAACATTAATTAAAATCATTAATCATTAATCAAAACAATTAATCAAAACATTAAACATTAATCAAAACATTAAACATTAATCAAAACCTTATTTTTTCTGTTCTAATGCAGCTGGCAAACACTTAGACAATTGTCTTGGATGCCTTAAGGCAAGCGCTGCACAGACGTTACTTACTTAGCAAGTGTGTGTAGCTTGAAGATAAGCTACAGACGCTGAGTAACAATACCTCCGCAACGTTCTACAATCATGTTAGACCGTAACCTACGGTTTAAAGTGGATTGCGAACCATTACAAACATCCATGGCACCACCGTGACTCAAACCCGAATATTGTGGTGCTAGCCACTTGGCCAATCAGGCCCCTACCAAAATACTAGTTTAGTTGAAAATTATGTATTAATATTACAATTTTTTATTTCGTCAGCCCTAAAATATTTAATAACCCAGAATTATAATATATATTCCACAATGATGCACTGTTTTCGGGTTCATTTCCCAGAGGAACCATGTATGTTTGTAATGATTCGGAATCCACTTTAAACCGTAGCTCCCGGTCAAATATGACTTTTGGGTTAACAACCCTACCCCGTAAAAAGAAAACATCTCCTGCCTCGAAATCTGCCAGCAGGCAGATGGCTTTGGCCCTCCATGGGGCTGTTGCACCACTGAAGAAGAAGATAAACGTTATTTATTAAGAGATAGCTTTTAAAATCAAAATTAAAAATAAAAGTCATTATTTGCAAATTAACCCCTCTCCTTTAAAAAAAATAATCATGCGACTATATACTAGTTTAGAAGATCTGGAATAACTGATACATGATTTTTTTTAAGGAGAAACTATTCACCAGATGAAAGTTTCTTTAAACATACTAATACGTAGTACTACTGTGTCCAAAAAGTAAAACCAATTTTCAATTTAAATTTCCCGGACATATGGAATTTTAATTATTTTCTTTTTGAGGTTGTTGGCACTGCCCTTGACATCTGTGCGAAATTTGACGTCAAAATATTCACTAGTGTTTGAGTTACGCTTGGCTTTGTGAGACGCTAAAAGAGATTCCGGCGATGTTAGATATGTTTGAATTAATTGAGCAAAGAACTTGCATTCAATTTTGTTTGCAGAATGAATATTCGCGTGCGAAAACGTATAGAATGTTGTAGAAGGCATTCGGGGAGCAAATTATATCGGAAAGAAATGTTTACAAGTGGTATAAACAGTTCAAAAAAGGCAGAGAACGCATTGAAGACGAAGATTCCTCTGGTCTACTACTAGCCTCAATCGACGAAGCTCACGTCCAAAAAAATAAAGATTTGGTGCTTGTAAACAGTCGATATACAATTAGAGACTTTGCTGATGATGTTGGAATTTCAAAAGGCCAAGGATCGGCCAATTCCATTTTAAATGATGTTTTGGGTCTCACACGCTTCAAATCTCGATTGGTACCGAAAACACAACAATTTTTGAAATAACATCGTCGCGTTGAAGTCTGTGAAACAATGCTTTCTGACTATCAGGACAAGTTGAAAGGCATCATAACTGGAGATGAGACTTGGATTTATGCTTACGACCTGGAAACAACCGATCAATCTAGCGAATATCGTGACAAAGGTGAAGCAAGACCGAAAAGAGCACGCTAAAGTCGTTTTAAAAATCAAGGTCATGTTGACTGTTTTCTTCGATTACCGTGGTTTGGTGCATTATGAATTCCTTCAGCCGGACCAAACTGTCAACAAGGAATATAATTTGAATGTTATGCGTCGTTTGCGTAAAGCTATTCACAAAAAGAGGCCATATATATGGAAAGACAACTCTTGGTTTTTGCATCACGATAATGCGCCAGCTCACACTACATTGATTCTTCGTGACTTTTTCGCCAAAAAAGAAACCCATATCGTTCCACAACCACCGTGTTCACACCATGTGACTTCTGGTTATTCCCTAAACTCAAAAAAACACTAAGGGGACACCGTTTTGAGTCGATTGAAGATATTCAATGTGAATCGCTGCGTGGTTTGAAGGCCATCCCTGCCGATGACTTTTTAGCATGCATTGAGAATTAGAAAAAGTTGGCATAAGTGCATTGTGTCCGGAGGGGATTACTTTTAAGGCGATGAAATAAATTTGGAAGAATAAATAAAGAGTTTTTGAAAAAAATAAAAACTGATCTTACTTTTTGGGCACAGTAGTATACGTTTATGAATGGCTAAAACTGCATCCATTTCTTAACTTCTAATAATTCTGCAAAATTAACCCCTGCGGCAAGATGCTGCATGGGCAGTGTTGCCACGGAAACTGACGAAATAAATACGCAGGAAGTAGAGAATCTCTCCGTAGTCTATTTAACAAAAAGGTAATAACGGAGTTTCTTTTCTTACTGTAGCACCCGTTATTAATGTATGTGGCCAATGATACCGTTAATCGTTCTCCATGCAGAAATGATTAATTGCCGGATATAGCTTCTTTTTATGTTTCCATAGACCTTTTTCCTTTGTGTTGTGGATTCCTGTTTTTTTGGTATGCCATCTTGCTGGTGCTTTGTCTCGGGATGCGACAAAGGAGGTTTGCTATTTAATGCCTCAAGAAAAAGGGCTGCCTGATTTATAGTGTGAATGTAAAATAAAACATCTCTTGTAACGCTATGGGACGCTGATTTTTCAATGAGTAATCCATTGGATGCTTTATTGGGGGTGACGAGATTTGCTTCAGTAGGTTGTTCCCCCATCCCCGCGGCACAAAAAAAGTTCCCTTTTGTGAGAGGGGAGGATGTTTTGAGCGTAGGGATTGTTCGATGGTTCTTTGATATTAATATATAGTTATTCATTACAATATTCTCTGAAAGCTATCTTCAATAAAATTCTTTGAATAAATGATTATTAATAATAACGATAACGATAATAACGATGATAATGATAATTATTTTTGAAAAAATAATAGGAATTTAAGATGTTTATGTAAAGCAAAGGAAACTTGTAATATAATTTTAAAAGTGCTTTTTTATTTAGAAATAATACAACTATATAAACACGTAGTAATTAATGTATCCATTCATACATAATTTAATTGTTCTTGATTGGTCCTGGGGGGGGGTGAATGCAAGGCCGTCTACCTACTGTTAGATTTCAAGACAGGAGATATTTTTCTTTTTACGGGGTAATGTTGTCGGCCCTTAGACGGGGTCCTACGATTGTGAAGTGGATTCCGAACCACGGCACCGGGATTCAAACCTTAAACTAGTGGTACCGAGCCAATCGAGCGCTAGCTATTCGGTCCCCACGTCCACATTCCGAACTACTAACAAACATCCATGCCACCGCCAGGATTAGAACCTGATGCTTGTGGTACCAACTGCCAGAGTACTGTGCCAATTGGCCATCAGGCCGCCAACAGACGAATGGTAGATACAATGATTTTTTTTGAAGTGAAATTATTCATCAGATATTTATTTTTACATTTAAAAAAACGCATGATACTTGTGTAAAAATATTTAGCAACTAACTATCAATTGATTTTACAAACAATAATAACTGCATTCTAATTTAAGTTTCTTAAATACGCAATGTATGTTTATGAATGGCTAAAACTGCATCCATTTCTTAACTTCTAAACGAAGCAATAATTCTGCAAAATGAACCTCGCAGCAAGCAAGTATCTCAGATGCTGCATTGGCAGTGTTGCCACGGAAACTGACGAAATAAATACACAGGAAGTAGAAAAATCTCTCCGTAGTCTATTTAACAAAGAGGTAGCGGAGTTTCTTTTCTTACTACAGCAACTGTTATTAATGGATGTGGCCAATGATACCGTTAATCGTTCTCCCTGCAAGAAATGATTAATTGAGGGATATTACTCCTTTTTATGTTTCCATAGACCGCTTTTCTTTTGTGTTATGGATTCCTGTTTTTTGGTATGCCATCTTGCTGCTCCTTTGTATCGGGACACGACAAAGGAACTTTGCTATTTAATGCCTCAAGAAAAAGGGGCTGCCTGAATTATAGAGTGAATGCAAAATAAAATATCTCTGTTAACGCTATGGGAAGCTGATTTTCCCATGAGTAATCCATTGGATGCTTTATTGAGGGTGACGAAATTTGTTTCATTAGGGTGTTCCCCCACCCCCGCGGCACAGAAAAAGGTTGCCTTTGAGAAAGAGGGGAGGATGTTCCCAGTTTATGGATTGTTCAATGATTCTTATAGGAACTATAGTTATTCATTATGATAATCTATGAAAATTTTCTTCAATTAAATTTTTTTTCATAAATAATGCAAGATTATGAAGTTTGTACGAATCAAATGAAACAGGGAATATATTTTTAAAAGTGTCTTTTTATTTAGAGATTTAACAATGATATAAACATGTAGTAATTACAGTAATCAATGTATCCATTCACACATAATATAACTCATTGGCGCAACAGGCCGTCAACAAGGCCGACTGCCTACTGGGAGATTTCAAGATAGGAGATGTTTTTCTTTTTATGGGGTAGTGTTGTCGGCCCTACACTCATATTAGACAGGGACCTACGGTTTAAAGTGGATTCCAAACTACTACTTCTACACCATTCTTCTTCTCTAATTAAATGCCGCTTCTACACTACATCACTGTGCTTAGAGCTAAGTTGCCCTTTTACAGTTTAGGAATGACGTGTGTGAGAAGTTTGATTATACTCTGTGACGTTCTACGATCATATGAGACCGGGACATACGGCTTAAAGGGGATTCCGAACTACTACAAACATCCATGGCATCACCAGGATTAGAATCTGAAGCCCGTGATACCAACTGCCAGAGCCCTATTAATTGGCCATCAGGCCGCCAACAGACACAGAAGATCCGGAATAACACATACGCGACTTTTTTTTTAAGAGATTCATCAGATAGTTATTTTTAAATTTTAAAAATGCATGAAACTTGTGCTGAAATATTTAGCAACTAACACAAAAACTGTCAAAAAATTTTACAAACATTAATACCTTCTAATACTAATTCTAACACCTTCTACCTTAATACATTAATAACTTCTAAACTTCTAATAATTCTGCAAAATGAAACCCTGCAGTCAGTAATATCTGAGATGTTGCATCGGCAGTGTTGCCACGGAAACTGACGAAATAAATACGCAGGAAGTAGAGAATCTCTCCGTAGTCTATTTAACAAAGAGGTAACAACGGAGTTTCTTTTCTTACTGCAGCACCCGTTATTAATGGATGTGGCCAATGATACCGTTAATCGTTCTCCCTGCAGAAATGATTAATTGCGGGATACTATTGCTTTTTATGTTTCCATAGACCCTTTTCCTTTGTGTTATGGATTCCTGTTTTTTGGTATGCCATCTTGCTGGTCCTTTGTATCGGGACACGACAAAGGATTTTGCTATTTAATGCCTCAAGAAAAAGGGGCTGCCTGAATTATAGAGTGAATGCAAAATAAAATATCTCTTGTAACGCTATGGGACGCTGATTTTCCCATGAGTAATCCATTGGATGCTTTATTGTGGGTGACGAGATTTGTTTCATTAGGGTGTTCCCCCACCCCCCGCGGCAGAAAAGAGTTTCCCAGTTTATGGATTGTTCCATGATTTTTATAGAAAATATAGTTATTCATTATAATAATCTCTGAAAATTTTCTTCAATAATTTTTTTTTCATAAATAGCTAATTAATTTTGTTTTTGAAAAAATAATACTAATTAAGATGTTTATATGTTATTGTTCTAAAGCAGCTGGCAATACAGAGACAGTTAATCTTTATACCATAAGCAAGGGCTGCACCGCTGTTGCTCATTTAACACTACCCAGGGGGCAAGTGTAGCTAAGATATGCTACGGACGCGAATAACCCTCCCTCCAATAATCTACGATCCTATTAGACCGGGACCAACGGTTTAAAATGTATTCCTAACCACTACAAACATCCGCTGGGACTCGAACCCGAAACCTGTTTCACCGAGCACCAGAGTGCCATTCAAGCCCAAGATGTTTATATTAATCAAAGGAAACATCGAATATATTTTTTAAAGAGCCTTTTTATTTAGAAATAATACAATGATATAAACACGTAGTAATTAATGCATCCATTAACACATAATTTAATTCTTATTTATTGGCGCGAAAGCCAATGAAGTGTGATGACTGGGACAAAATGTGACTGTTGTGACGGTGGGCCAAGGCCGTCTGCCTACTGGCACTATTACTACTACGCCACAACACATCACTGTGCTTAGAGCTGAGTTGCCTCTTTGCAGTTTGGGATTGATATGGGTGAGAGGTCCTATTGGGCTCTGTGACGCTCTACGGTCATAGGAGACCGGGACCTGCGACTTGAACCATTACAAAAATCCACGGCACCGCCGGGATTAGAACCCGAAACCTGTGGTACTGAGAACCAGAGCGCTAGCCGGTTCAAGACAAGAGTTGTTTTTCTTTTTACGGGGTAGGGTTCTCGGTCCTACGTCTCTATAGTCCTATTAGACCGGGGCCTGAGGTTTTAAAGTGGATTCCGAACCACTACAAACATCCATGCCACCGCCAGAATTAGAACCTGAAGCCTGTGGTACCAACGGCAAGAGCTCTAGCTAATTGTCCAATAGACACAGAAGATCCGGAATAATAGATATGTGGTTTTTGTTTTTACAAGAAACTATTCATGAGATATTTATTTTTAAATTTAAGAAATGCATGATACTTGTGTTACAATATTTAGCAATTAACTGTCAAATGATTTTACAAACATTAATATCTTCATTCTAATTTAAGTTTCTTTAATACCAATACGTAGTACACTATCTGGAAGAAAGTGACGAGACACCCTTCGAAAAGTAGAAAAGTCGACAATACAGCTGACACATGCGCAATAATAGGTATCACATGTCAGCCATATCCTATAAATACTCTGTGGAGTCGACTAGAGTTGTTTTTTTGTCAAGATGCCGCCACGGGAAGAGTTGTCTGAGTTCGAGAAAGGTGTGTTGGTTGGATTGCATCTTGCCAAGGTGTCAATTAGGGAGATATCCCGTCTCCTTAACTGCTCAAAATCAACTGTAGCACTTGTTGTGTGTCGCTACAAGACTGAGGGACACTGTCAGAACAAACTCCGAAGTAGACGATCTACAGTTCTCACCAGCAGGGACCGGCGGGTGCTCGGCAGGGAGATTCGAAGTAACCGTCAAACATCCATGGATAACATCGCTAATGAGTTGAGACAAGCCACAGGTGTGGCCGTTTCGACCAAGCCTCTTCGTATCGAGGCCCATAAGTCAGGTTACACTGGGCGTTCGGCGGCCCATAAGCCTTTGATTGCGAAAACCAACAAGAAAAATTCGATGGGCCAAAGACCACCGTAAACAGGACTCTGGATGACTGGAAACGCGTCCTTTGGAGTGACGAGTCACGATTTACCCTTGTCCGTTCGGATGGACGTGTTTGGGTATGGCGTTTATCAGGAGAATGCCTTTTGCCCGAGTGTGTCGTCCCAACTGTAAAGTTTGGTGGAGGAGGATTGATGGTATGGGCCTGTTTCTCCTGGTATGGGGCTGGCCCATTGGTGAAGGTTGATGGTGCGATGAATGCCGATAGATACTGTGATATTCTCGCCAATCATGTCCTTCCTACCTTGTGGGCAACGTACGGTATGGATGATTGCTGGTATCAAGACGACAACGCAACATGCCATGTTGCAAGGAGGACTCTTGATTGGTATGTGAACAACAACATTAAACGCATGGAGTGGCCGGCGCAGAGCCCTGATCTTAATCCAATTGAACATCTCTGGGACGAATTGGACCGTCGGTTGAGGGCCTGCAATGGAACTTCCTATTAAACATTTGGAAGGAAATTAATCTTGACACTGTGACTAATTTAGTGGAAAGCATACCCAGAAGGGTTGCAGCTGTGATCGCAGCCAAAGGAGGCCCTACCTCCTATTAATTTTAATAAATATGGGTTTATTTCGTTATAGTGTCGTGTCCCGTCACTTTCTTCCACATAGTGTATATGCTTATGAATGGCTAAAACTGCATCCATTTCTTAACTTCTAAACGAAGTGATAATTCTGCAAAATGAACCCCTGCATGAAGTATCTCAGATGCTGCATGGGAAGTGTTGCCACGGAAACGGACGAAATAAATACGCAGGAAGTAGAAAAATCTTTCCGTAGTCTATTTAACAAAGAGGTAGCGGAGTTTCTTTTCTTACTGCAGCAACTGTTATTAATGGATCTGGCCAATGATACCGTTAATCGCTCTCCCTGCAGAAATGATTAATTGAGGGATATTACTCCTTTTTATGTTTCCATAGATCGTTTTCTTTTGTGTTAGGTTTTTTTTTTTTTTTTTACGCCATCTTGTTGGTCCTTTGTATCGGGACACGACAAAGGATTTTGCTATTTAATGCCTCAAGAAAAAGGGACCTGCCTGATTTATAGAGTGAATGCAAAATAAAACATCTCTTGCAACGCTATGGGACGCTGATTTTTTCATGAGTAATCCATTGGATGCTTTATTGGGGGTGACGAGATTTGTTTCATTAGGGTGTTCCCCCACCCCCGCGGCACAAAAAAAGGTTTCCCTTTGAGAGAGAGGGGAGGATGTTCCCAGTTTATGGAGTGTTCGATGATTTTTATAGAATATATAGTTATTCATTATAATCATCTCTGAAAATTTTCTTCAATAAAATTTTTTTTTCTTAAATGACTAATTAATGTAGAATAGAATATATAAAAAATTCGTTGGCTTTGAATTCTAAGAAATATTTCGATTTGATGACTGAAATCGCCACTATTAATACGTGAAACGACAAAGTAAATTAAACTTTAAATATACATTTATCAGCCAAAACAGTAAAACTACTTATGCCTTATTCATATGAAGTTGTCCTTTGTGTTTAAATAGATGGTAAGAGAGGGATTTTGAGGACATAAACGGATACTTGAGACCATGATCTGCCAAGTAGTTGTTCGTGTTATTGCAGCATAGAAAAAGGTAACAGCATATCTGATTTAGACAACTTACAGATAGTTATTATCACGTATTAAGGTTAGATAATTTCATAATATTGTCCACTTGTTCGTGATACGCAATAGTTTTTCCAAATGATTGCTAATAGGTGAAATGTGATTGAAACAAGGCGTTGGCTGTGCATTGATAGCACTTGAGTGGAGACGTGCGAATAGGCATGAAATAATGGTAGACATTTCATTGGATTTTAATTGTAATGGTGGAATGGACTGTTCATCATAAACTATGTGCCTTCCATAGAAATCGTTCCATTTGTCCTGTTATAACTGCGAGTTATGGGCATAAATGCACGTTAATCATGCCCATTGGACAAGCGCGGAAGGAAAAATGGTCACTTAGAGCAAAGAATCTCGTTTTGTTTTGGATGAGTGAAACTCTTTATGATATTTTGCTATCATGTGGATAAGGTGCAAAGCAAAGTGTTGTAAAGGGACCTGCGAAGCCCTGTGTAACTTTTTCTTTGCATCATGATGATGAATGAGTACATGTGCAAGGTATTGTTTTGCATCAGATGGATGAATGATATGTGAGGTATTGTTTTGCATCAGATGGATGAATGATATGTGAGGTATTGTTTTGCATCAGATGGATATATGAAAGTGAGACATATAGATCATTGTTTTGCATCATATAAATGCAATTTTTTTTGAAACAACGAAATCACAAGTAAATCACAACCAATAAATTGGTCTATATTACTGTCAGGAGACCCTATGGATAAAAAACCAAAACATTTTAGTCCAGAAAATGATTCCAAGAAACTTAAGATTATCAAATGCAAACTTATTGTATAAAGAAAATAAGCATTTTCTCAACAACAAAAATAAAGAATAAAGAATTTTTTATAAATACAGAAATTGTTGAGATTCGCCGTATTGGGCAATGTTATGCCAAAACAGGGGACCCCTAACGAAGAGCGTTTCATTGAGGGAGGCAAATGCTGAAAGTGATGCGCGTTTCCCGTTTCCATGACAACGCCTTCTCCGGCGCTAACCGCTTTGTTATTGCTGAGAGCAATGGAGGATACACCCACTATTGGGGGACCATCGCTAAAAGATCTCGCCGTCTGTCTCCCAGATACATTGTATCAACAGAAGGGGAATGAAGCATTCTGAAAGGAATAAAAACAATTGACTGGAGAGGATGAAATGCAATTTTTTTTTTTTTTTTTTTGGTTTACAGTGTAGATTTTTTGTCTTATGCATTTTGTAAAAAAAATGCCTAGTTGAATAGTAGTTGAGATTTCGTGCAGTAGTCATTGATGTTTCTTAGGAAGTGGAAAATCCTTGAAAACACTCTAGTAGCGATAATAAGTAGATATGTGAATAATAAGTAAGGATATTCAGGATAATAAATAGGGTATCGTGAATAATAAGTAAGGATATTCAGAATAATAAACAGGGTATTGTGAATAATAAGTAGGGATATTCAAAATAATAAATAGGGTATTGTGAATAATAAGTAGGGACAATGTGATTAATAAATAGGGATATTTAGAATAATAAGTAGGGTAATATATTAAGTAGGGATATTCAGAATATCAAACCGGGTAGTGAATAATAAGTAGGGATATTCAGAATAATCAACAGGGTATTGTGAATAATAAGTAGGGATATTCAAAATAATAAATAGGTTATTGTGAATAATAAGTAGGGATAATGTGATTAATAAATAGGGATATTCAGAATAATAAGTAGGGTATTATATTACGCAGGGATATTCAGAATATCAAACCGGGTAGTGAATAATAAGTAGGGATATTCAGAATATTAAACATGACTATTCAGAATAATACATAGGGAAATGGGAATAATAAGTAGGGATATTCAGAATAATAAGTAAGGTATTGTGAATAATAAGTAGGGATATTCAGAATGATAAATAGGCTATTGTGAATAATAAGTAGGGATATTCAGAATAAGTAGGGTATTGTGTATAATAAATAAGGATATTCAGAATAAGTACGGTATTGTGTATAATAAATAAGGATATTCAGAATAAATAGGATATTGTGAATAATAAATAAGGATATTCAGATTAATAAATAGGGTATTGTGAAAATTAAGTAGGGATATTCAGTATAATAACTAGGATATTGTGAATAATATGTAGGCATATTCAGAATAATAAATAGGGTATTGTGAATAATAAGAAGGGATATTGTGGAATAAACACCATTCATTAGTTTAAATAGTAAATATTTACCAATGCAATGTTTTTTTTATTATAATTGAAATGGTGTTTTTTTATGGAGGTTTTTTTCGTAATTATTCGGCTAATGCGATGTAAATGTGATGCTATTCTTTCGTTTGTGTTAATGTAAATGAATGTAAAACGAATATTTTTGTTATTTTTCTTTTCCCTAAAAAAATTATGGATATTTTTTGTCGTTTTTCTTTTCTTTTGCATAACGAAAATAAACAGGATGTTGTTTTTTAAAAAAACAGTTAAAGAAAAGAATTTTCTGAAATCTAAGTATGCTCTATTTCATTAGTTCTCAATTTTAAAATTATAATTCTTATTCCAATATACTCAAGTGTAAGCCTTAATAATTCGCACTTTAAAAGATTTTTTTGCTAAGAATAATTAATTGATACACAAATTCTTCTTTTAATTTTTTCCCTAATTCCTCATTCTTTTAACAGTTTTGGATTGTAATCGACTTTAAACAATCATTATAATTCTGCAAACAATTAAATAATTATCAAAATTTTCATGGAAAAAATAATTTAAACCGGAATCAAAAAGTAAAACTTCACCTTTTTTTAAATTCTTTTTCCTGCTACCTCTTTTTCTTTTCTTTTCTGTTAGGGTGTGAAAAGTATTTTGCAAAATGTTTGTGTATTTAGGTGGAAGAAAAAAAAATCAAAATTTGCAAAGTGTATAAAATGATTGCTTTTTTAAAAAAATCTTTAATGGATGGCACTATCTATTTTGTGTAAATAATCTGAATAATCTGTGTTCAATAATCTGAATTTATATGCTTATATCATAATTAATAAAATTTTAAAACTTTAGATCTTTTTATTGTATAAAAATGAATTGAATTTTTGTTATTTAAAAAAAATTTCAGCAAGACGATTTTTAAAAATTTTTTTAATTATATTTAAAATTTCTGCTTTTGAACAGAAAATCTTTTATTTTTTTATTATCGAATTGAATTGTTAAGTTATTGACTGAAAAATAAAGAAAAAGTTTTACTAGAATTTCAGTTTTAACAAAATATTATATATACCGTATATTTACGAATATAATAACCGATCCATGTATATAATCGAAATCTGTATATAACCCTATATAAACCCGTATATAAACCGAAATGAAACAAAATTCTTGTAACTTCCATAAATTACGATATTCTATTATTATTATTTCTGGTACGTATTTTAATACTTTTCTATTAACCCAACACAAATTTCGTCAATATCAGAATTTTTGTTTTGCAACAAGTCAGTGCAACGCAACAAGTCAGTGATATAAACAATTTCCAAAATAAAAATAAAACAAATTTATTTTCATAAAATAAAATACTCATTTAATTAAAATTAAGAAATATAAACTAAAGAAATAAAAATGTGCTAAATTTAGAGACATTTCTTGATTGATCTCGTAACTAGGATAACCGAAAAAATACCTACATTTTTTTGTGAAGTTAGTAGATCCGTATATAAGCCGGCCCCCATACTTTAGCTTTAAAAAGTTCTAAAAATTATCGGCTTATACACGGAAATGTATGACAGCTGGAAAATGAATTAAGGCTTTTAAGGAACTTTATTTTCAGAATTAATTTGTTGAATTTGATTAATTTGTTACCATAATGTTCTGGATCAAAAAATTTCATTTGATCAATTGCAGAAAGGTCTATCGGTATTATTTCCTTTTATGAACTTTATAAACTAAAAGCTTAATAATAAAATCAAATTTATGCCTATATTTTAGATGCTGCAATATAGGTTTCTGACGAGAATTTCAGCAGATAAGGCCGCATGATTTTTTTATCAATACAAAATACTTATTTTTAACCATCCTTCCGCTGAAGCCTTCCTTCCAGTCATAACCAGAAGGGGAGGATGTAATCATACCTACTCTGACACTGAACTGATTAAACTCTGTCTATAGACTGAAGCTCAGCGATTTGTACAGCCATTAGGTAGTGCCAACGTTGCCTCGGGTTTTTAATCAAACTTGCACTTAAAGAAGCTAATTTCAGACTTTAACCCTAAAGAAAACGACATGTCACTATTCCTGAAGTTATTTGAAAGGCAATTCAAATTTTTAAATGTTAACAAAGAATGTTGGATTGCATAACTACTTTTAACATAACTATTTTTAACCATCATTCCGCTGAAGCTTCCTTCCAGGCATAACCAGAAGGGGAGGATGTAATCATACCTACTCTGACACTGAACTGATTAAACTCTGTCTATAGACTGAAGCTCAGCGATTTGTACAGCCATTAGGTAGTGCAAACGTTGTCCCGGGTGTTTAACCAAACTTGCACTTAAAGAAGCTAATTTCAGACTTTAACCCTAAAGAAAACGACATGTCACTATTCCTGAAGTTATTTGAAAGGCAATTTAAATTTTTAAATGTTTGTTGTTGTTTCTTATCCCACTTGGCTGGCCAAGCCCACGAGCCCATATGGACTCATGATTGAAGGGGAAGGAAGCAGCTTCTGTTGTGATGGAGCACCCGTAGGTAGAAGCCTGACTTTTGCTCCGTGACGCTCTTACAGTCATAGTAGACCGGGACCTACGGCTTAAAGTGGATTCCGAACCACTACAAACATCCATGGCACCGCCGGGATTCGAACCCGAAACCTGTGGCACCGAGCGCCAGAGCGCTAGACACTCGGCCATTCAGGTCCCAAATTTGCCAACGGCACGCAGTGTTCCCAGGTGGTCACCCACCCAAGTACTGACCGCGCCCAATGATGCTTAACTTCGGTGATCTAACGAGAACCGGTATATTCAGCATGGTACGGCCGTTGGCAAATTTTTAAATGTTAACAAAGAATGTTGGATTGCATAACTACTGGGAGTGTTACCTGATGACATTGCCCAACTTATTGCTAGAGAATTGAGAACAAAACTCAGAATTTTGATTTCATCAAAGAATTGTTAAGAAGGCTACTACATGCTACTCACCGAAAAGCACCCGAGAAGACTTGGAAAGATTATCATTTTCAACTAGGAAGTTACTATGAAGGCTGGTTAGCTGAATTATACATCCAGTACATGATGGTTTAAAAAAACTTAAGGATTTCAGATCAATTGGAAGATATCTTAATAGATGTCAGGGTTCATTTTATCGATGTATAGTGTGACTGACTCACTCCTGAGCAACTCGTTGAAAAGATGAACTCTTACGACAACCTACGGACAAGCAAAGTGCAGAGGGAAAACTCGCACATCAACAATAAGTGTTATCCAAAGCAACCAGAATACCAAAGATATGATAAGAAGCAAAATTATTGAAAAGATCGTAAGGTGGAATATGGAAGTTGGCCTACCATTCATTATGACAGAACGTTTAAAAAAAGCACTGCCCTAAACGATAGCACACTGGCTCTGTCCAGTGCCCCCAGTCAAAGTAGGCGGGATCCCATCTACATGAACAAATCCCTTCTTTCGGGTTACGGTTGTGGAAACGCCTGGAGTAATAAAAGCAAAATGGCAGAAATATAATCTTACAGTAATATAACCTTCAACCCTTAATCACATGAACTTTTATAGTATTTCAATAGGTCATCCAACAAACATAGTTAAAGTTTCGAGGGGTTGTTTAAGGGCAGCAGTGTGTATCCTACACTGAGGCTATACATTCGATTGCTAAAAAAAAATTGTTATCTTTTTCTCATGCTGGAATTTCTGAATTTTCTTTAGAAGAATGGACAAATATTAAATAATGGTACTTCTGACATGACCCTAGCTGATGGGCATGTATAAAAAAATGAAATCCTCACTACGACAGTATATATTGGTGTCAAATGAAAAGTGATTCCTACTGAACAAGTCTTAAAAGCTTCCAAGGGAAACCGAACTCTTATCGATGTAGATTTCGTTGAGAGCACCAGGACTCGTTCTGGGTCTTCAGAAAAGCAATGCCCAAAGCAACGGTAGACCGTCTCTGTTTGGAGTCCTCAGTCAAAGTAAGTGGGATCTCATCTACATGGGCATCTACCATTTACATGTCTTCAGAAAGGAACTCGGTATTTTCAGGAATTCCTCACCAACAATTTGATTTTATTGCAACTCCCCCGGACATTAAGTCTCTTTTGGTAATGTACTCTGCATCCCATCCCTGTCAGCTTTGAGAAAATGAGGGTATCCGTCTCTCAGAACAGCAATGCCTTTCATCAAATACCGAATCAACACCGGCGATCAACTCCCAGTTGTTTCACACCATGTATAATGACCCCAGCTAAAAAATAAACTTTAAAACAAGAAATTGACAGACTTTTAGCCGATGAATTATTGAAGAGTGCAAATCACCTTTATGCATCTCTAATAATCTTAATATCAAAATCCAAAGAGAACATGAGACTCTTTATAGATTACAGGAAATTAACTTTGATAACCGTTCTAGTCTCCTATTCGATGCACAATATTCTTCATGAGGCAAAACCAACGCCTTTCATGTCCACAATCGATCAGAAAGCCGGTTATCTTCAAATAAAGGCCCACGCTGATGCTCACGACAAAACAGCGTTCGTATTCCCTTTTGGAACCTACCTAAAGGAATGTCATTTGGACTTCGGAAGGCCCCTGCAACATTCCAGAGGTTGACTAACCGTTTCCATAATGGATCTTTGCTGTTGCTTATTTAGAGGACATATTCATATTGTCAGAGACGTTTTCTGGTAACATTCAACCGAATTGATAAATGATATTATTGGACTGGAATGCGATAATTCATTATTGAATATGTTAAAAACTGCTTAGATTGAAATGGATATACACTCAAGAGCCAAAACATTATGACCACCCCTACATTTTGCAATGAACTCGCCTGGATGACGTGGAAGGCACGTGATAAGGTGGAAGTGGTATTTAACTGCTACTGCAGAGTCTGAAGAGTCATTCTTTCACTTAATTCTGTGTGTGATGGGAAAGGCTGCGGATCTAAGCGACTTTGATAGAGGGCAGATTGTATTGACTCGAAGGCTCGGAACAAGTATTTCCGAAACTGCACGACTCGTGGGTTGTTCGCGATCTACAGTTGTTAGTACTTATGCAAAGTGGATGAATGACGGTGAAACCAGCAGTAGACGACATGGTGTTGGACGTCCACACGCTATCAAAAAAAAAAAGGTCGTCGGAGTCTGTCTCGCATGGTGAAGCAAAACCGAAGCCAGACAGTGGCTTAGCTGACAGCCCAATACAATGCAAGGCCAAGTAGAATAGTATCGGAGCACACTTGGATTTGGGACTACGCAGCAAACGTCCCTTTCGTGTGCCTTTGCTGACCAAGCGTCATCGCCAACTACGCCTGCGCTGGGCCCGGGAACATCGTGACTGGTCATGGATAAGTGGGAGAGAGTTGCCTGGTCAGATGAATCATGGTTTGTCATTCATCACGCCGATGGCCGTGTCAGGATACGCCGTCTTCCAGGCGAACAGTTGCTCCCTCAATGTACAGTAGGTCATACACAGGCCGGTGGCGGCTGTATTATGCTTTGGGAGACGTTCTCTTGGGCGTCTCTGTGACCCGGGGTTGTGGTAGAGCAGACCATGAATGCTATAGGGTATCCGAACATCATTGCGGACCAGTTGCACCATTACATGGCCTCTGTTTTTCCAGCTGGAAATGGAATGTTCCAACAGGACAACGCCCCTTGTCACAAGGCTAAAATTGAGTTGGAGTGGTTCCAGGAACAGGATGCTGAATTCCAGCTAATGTCGTGGCCGCCTAACTCACAGGATGTCAATCCGATAGAACACATTTGGGATGTCCTGGGACAGCAGCTCAGACTTCAAAGACCACCAATTCGCAATATCTCGGATTTGCATGACCGTTGCTTAAACATCCGGCCATCTACCAAGGACTTGTGGCATCCATGCCAAGGCGGGTTGAAGCTGTGTTGCGCACCAACTCGTTATTGACAGGTGGTCCTAATGTTTTGGCTCTTGAGTGTAAATCCTCATACCAGAAATATACGGGTTTGTTGCAAATTCCTGTGCAATCCCAAAGATTGGAAGTATTTCAATTGATTCTTTCTTCCAGAGTGTAAAAATTGTAAAATTGAAAATAATAATTGAAGACGTAGCATCAAAAAGGGTTGAACGTTTTTCTACGGCGATGCTGCGGCGATGGAATGTAACATTACCTTATTGGATGAAGTGATTTTTCGCTATGAAATACCTAGACGAATCATAGGTGACAATGGAAGTCAATTTGTATCAGCTGCCACGCAACAACGTTTTCTCTTAAATATCCAACAATTTCTCCCACCAGGGTATCACTCATAGGCCAACCTTTTAGAACGAAAGAATATAGAATTTAAACTACGCTTTGCCATTCTTGTGCAAGATAAACAGGATTGTTGGCTAGAGAAGTTGTCTTCTATTCTATTTTCTCTGAATAAATCAAAGTGTCAAACAACGAACTAGAAAAAAGACGCCTTTCTAAGTTTCTACGCACTATTGATGATGTCACTACTGACTGTGTAATTTATAATGATAATTTCGTCCCCGAAATTACATCATATCTCAAAAGATTTGAGAAGTTTTCAGTGCAAATAAGGGGCAATATCGAAAAACAACCAGACAAAAACAATATACTGATCAACATCGCAAATCAACTCCTGAATTCAACTCTGGGCCAAGTCTACGTGACTTTTAATCCCGTCAGTAATCCTCCAAAAGGAAGAAATGCTAAGCTCATCGTGAGGAATCCTATGTCATCCTATCATAAAGTTCCCTCTCTTGCTATGAAACTGCAAGTTTAGATGATCCTCAAGTGCTTATTGGTGTTTATCGTGCTTCAGCTCTAAAACACTTTCACCAGACTTCGTCGGTATCACCAATATGACCTCTTAGAAAACATGGTCGCCGTCCTACGAAAACTTGGCATCTTGTGTCTCCAACGATCTCGGATGGTTCAGCCCCTAGATGTTCCAGGCGTAACCAGAGGGGGAGGATGCAACCATCCTTCCTCTGACACTCTGGTAAGAGCACCGTGTGACGTTCAGAAAAAATAGTTAGTTGACCTACAGACTCATAGCTACAGACTTAGCTGGAGAGGAAGTACTATATTTTGTGCAACCTTGCGCTCAGCCGAGTTTCGGCTTTTCAGCTCTGAAATGGAGTCCTTCCAAGAAACTCTAATCATCTTTATTTTACTTTAAATGTTAAATATTGTATGTCTCTAATTGTATGTGGGTGGTGTTCTTGAGTGTGTTAATAAAACTGTGAGTTCTCAAATACGTGCCTCAAGTATCTCAATCCAACCACACTCATTCACACTCTGGCGCCCAACTTGAGGCTCGCCCGTAACTGTACACTACAATTTTTTAAACTGATTATGTTAATGTCGTGTTAGGTTATTACTTATACTGTACACATATAAATTATACAACCACCTTTAATTATGATTATAATTAAAATGATGAAGTTTATGCGAATAAATTTCCGCATAGATATTTCGTTCCTGGTACGTCCTTTGTTATTAACATTAAAGTATAATGTTTATATAGTATGCACTCATTAAAAGTGGATGTAAACCTATTAAAATGATTTAAAGGATCAATTAAGTTAAAGCGGTGAATCTCTTATTATTTACTTACTTATTTATTTGCATGCTTGCCACATTGATTTTTCTACATTTTGATGGAAAGAATTGTAGCAAATATAACGCTAACAAGCTTCATATGAGGAAGAGGAAGAGGATATACTCTGCCCTTGTTATGTTTTAGAAAAAGACGAAATTTCCAGAAATAATTATCGACCTTTTCCTGTTGTATTTGAGAAAAAGCGAAATTTGCCGTTCATAAAATATAAGAAATTTTTTTTTTCACAATCTCTCTTTATATAAATATATATATTTTGTGATGTGACATTTAGATTTTGAGTAAATAATACATAAACTTATTTAATTACGTTATCCCACTCATATATCAGTAATAATCTACTCTAATTTTCATGCGAGAGCTCTACAATTTTACTATGATGTCAGACATTTTCAAAAACAAAAATAATTAGAATTACAAAACTATTATTAGAACTTTGTATTTCACTTTGATAATCAAACAGCCTGAATGGCATTTTAGAGGTTAATTTTCTTCTTTTTTTTCAATTCTACTATTAGCTCACACTCTCCCTATATATATATCTTGTTCAAATTTTAAATCGTTCATAAAATACTTTTTATTCATCCACAAGTTCAAATACATTTTTTTTTAACTTGCAGTGGATGACACTTGATGTTAATACAGTTTTTTTCAAATATTAATTCATTCATTAAATGTAATTAGTTAATTTTAGTTTTTTTTAGATTTAAGTTGTATATATCTACCAATAGATGGCGCCAGATAAACTTAAAAAAATGAATGAAAATTATTTATAAAGGTCTTTCTGAAATATAGTGAAAAAAAAGTAGGAATTGACATTAAATTTTTTTTTATATATTACTTGTTTTATACTTTGATGAGGCTTGTATTCCACCTATGATCATGGATAGGCCACCGATTGACAGCGAAGAAAGCACATTATTCTTTTGGATAATATTTAGCTGAACTTTATTTGCATACTTTATGAAATACAGCCCGGAAAACTCCCAACGTTCAGCTCGATTCTGGATGCGACTATCTTATACACGCTATCAAAATCGTCATCGATGCTTCTCGTTTGGGAAAACAATAACTAAAACATACTCCACTAGAGTGTAACATATTGAGTCCTTCAGTTCTTACAACTTCATGCGTTAACAATAAACCACGAGACGGGCCAAATTCTCTCGTGTAATTCAATTTTCGCTCATTTACACATATTTTTAACACTTAATGTAGCATTCGAGATGAAGTTAAGGCAGCGAAAGCAGGATGCATCCTGGATGACACTGGATTTGCTACAATCTTCCATTCTCGGTTGTGAATATCAATTCAAATATCCCCTATCTATATACCATTTGTGGGCACGAAAACACACAATAAAATATATCAGCTGTTATTTTTAGTGCAAAGTTTTCCCTTTTCAAAAACAAGTTACGAAAAGAATACAATATCATCAATTCTCCAAGATTTTGAAAGCAGTGACTGCAATGGATACACGAACACTCGAACCCTTGCACGCTAACCACGCCCCTTAAACACATAATAAATTAAAAATGATAATAAATTATTTTAAATAAAAAATCAAATAAAGTGATGAAGCAAAAATCTTGTGCATTCAAATCTTATTTAAATTTTTTAAAATCCATTGCTATGATTCATGGTAAAATTAATCAATTCAATTCATAATCTATATACATCTATGAATAATAAAGGAACTTGGATAATAAAAAATATTTAATATATATATACACTCAAGAGCCAAAACATTATGACCACCCCTACATTTTGCAATGAACTCGCCTGGATGACGTGGAAGACACGTGATCAGGTGGAAGTGGTATTTAACTGGTATTAAGTGGTGGTATTAATCCATGCCAAGACGTTTTTAAGCTGTGTTGCGCGCCAAAGGTGGGCCAACTCGTTATTGACAGGTGGTCGTAATGTTTTGGCTCTTGAGTGTGTATATATATATATATATATATATATATATATATATATATATATATATATATGCATATATATATATATATATACATTGAGTGTATATATATATACATATATATATATATATTGAGTGTATATATATATATATATATATCAACAAATTATAAAATTGTATTATAATAATAACAGCAAATATTAATAACTAAATTATTATTTGTTATTTTAAATAACAGCTTAAAAAAATATTTTTTTGTTTTTGTTAGATTATAAATAGCATAAAAGTTTAGAAAAATGTTCAGTTTCATGATTTTTTATAAATATTTGTTTGTTTAGTAAATTGAGGTTTTTTTTTTTTATTTTTTATTTATTTATTTATTTTTTTATTTATTTCATAACTAAGATTGCATTTAATGTAAAACAGGAATATCTACATCAGCAACATAAAAAAAAAAAAATTAAAACAGAAATATCTACATCAGCAGTAGTATATATAAAAATGTGCAAATATTTAATATGGAAAGATTAATTAATTTGCGAATTAGTTTGCAAAGTCTTAGCCTTTCTGTATTTAAAAATTTCTCTACTCACAGCACATTTTTTAATTCTTCAGAAATTTAAATTTAAATTCAGCCCAAAAAAGGTAAGAGCATTTATTCGATAAAAATTATCTAAGGCTAGCAATAATTACTAAAAATTAATTTGATAAAATTGTCTTTTATTTTGAAACAAGAAAATAATGTTAAAATAAACCCATCTATTTTAAATTGGTAAGAGCATTCTATTTTGATAAGTTTATCAATTACAATACTAAGATATCATTCATAAACTGTTTATGTTATTATAAAATTATTAAAAATTTGGAACAGTTCTTCTAGAGAAATAAGAAAAATTATAATAACTGTATAAATTGTAGCATTTTTTTTTTTTTTTTTTTTTTGTACAAAAGCAGTTTTGGCATTTCATTCCCAGGGGAGAGAAATGTATTTTCTTTAATAAGTATATAATAAACCCATCACTCAAATTTAACAGCAGACAAGCAGTCACAGTATATTACATGCAATTAGTGTTTTGTACTCGTGAGGACAACCTGTCACTTAAATCTGATAGCAGATATTCGGTATCAAGTATAATGAGAGTCATAAAATTAGCGAATGCCTGTGCGTCCTTTACAGGTCGAAACAATTACAAATGAAATATGGACTATACCATGAGTTGTTTCATCGTGATTGGTGATCGCCCATGAGCTGAGAAATGTCTACTCCTATGAGAAGTGAGGGAAACTGACTCCTTCTACCTCTTGACGGATTGCCATAAAAGGAGGTTTTTGGTGAAGAGAGAGAGTTATTCGACTAGTCGATAATAAGTATTGTTTTCCTTCTCTTAAGTGCCTGAATAGGCCGAAATTTCCACTTGTTTTTTTTTTCAAGGAGAACTCCATGTGGTTTCGTTTATCAGGCTGTGTGATAATTAAGGTCTGCCGCAGACCAGGCAATTAGATTCGACGTAGACTTGAGAACTCTGAAAATCACCGACCTTGGAGGGAACTGTACTTGCACTTGTACTTGTGACCAAATTTTAATTTTTCATATTTGTGTATAATAATCCAGAGTTCATTATTTGTATATATAAATATATATATGGCTATAAATAAAAATTAAAGTGTTCCCGTGAACTTGAAAGTGGTCAGCTTTTTGAAGTCGTTATAAGTCTAGTATACTAAGCCGAGACGTTACAAAGATTTCTCAAGCAGAATTTTTTTTTCTTACAGCTTGCTGAAGCTTAAAAAAAAAAAAAAAAAAAATCATTAGAAGCATTAGAATTCTAGATGTTCCAGGCGTCACTATTATAAACTGAAAGTGGAATACTTTCGCAAAGGTCCATCAAAATAAGTACTGATAACAATTAAGAGAGAAGTTAAGAAAAATTCTCATCAACCTCTTTTACTACAGAAGCACCAGTACTAATCGATCGTAAAGATCTATCATTTTAATCGATACAAGTTCGAATGATTCCACAGAATTGGACTTTCTCCAAGATTCTTCAACGACTAACCTAAATGCTTAATTTGGAGACTTTCAAGCAACAAATGTAGACACATGCACGGTCCCTGAGGCGAGTCACGAAAAACAAACAAAATTGCATATCTTCCCGCCGTATATAGTAGAGGAGAACAGACTCGAGTGAAATTCATTCACAAACTACGTGACTGTTTTATCCGAATGAGAATAACCTGTGACGTGGAGACAATGGAATTCGATACCACAGTGCGAGGTATCCATGTGAGATTCCATTTCAACGTGTAGCACGGGGGGTGGCAGGAAGAATGTGTTCGACGACAAAAAATGTACCAACCAAACGATTTAAAAAAGAACCAGTTGTAGTAAAAGTAAAAGAAAGAGAAAAAAGCAAACAGATAAAGGCAGAAATTTCGAATCATTCTCTTCCAGTTTTTTTTTACAGTGCTTAAAGCTTTGTAGGTACTACTACAGTTCAGTCGTCTTGGAATGTTCGTAACGGGGACATTGTAGATTTTTTTTCTTCTTTATTTTATTTTTTGTAATTTTTTTTATCCCGGCAGATTTATTTTCTAGGAGAATTCTTCTTTAATGTTTACCTGGAGATAGTGGTATTTCTTGAAGCAACACCATATATAGTGATTTTGCTGAAAAATACACAGGAAAAATTCCGAACAAAAAAAGCAATACATGTGCATTATGAAATTGGAATTTCGAATGGTTCCTACAATTTTAAGGAATATCCTTAATAAAGTAAAAATTATTTAAATATCGAAATACTCGTAGAAAAATAAACATATTTTATAAAAATTTGTGTAAGGAACGTAAATTTAAATATAAAGAAGTTGTTTTTTAATTTAAAAATATAAACTTATTTTTATTTAAATTTTTTTTTTAAAAACACTTTTTGTAATATAATTCAATAGTCAATCGTCCTTTTGATTTAGTTTTAAAAATAATTGAATAAAAAAATTAAGAAAAATTAAGAAAATTTCCTGATATTAAATATACAGATATGAAGGTTTTTTTTAAATATAGATAATGAAATAATATAATTGAATGGTTTTTGTTTAATATATATTGTTATATTTATCTAATCACCTGTGAAAAATAATAATATATATATATATATATATATTTTGAAGTATATGAAGAATATTTGGAAATTTAACAAGAATATTTGGAAGTAATATATATTAGGAAATTTATTAAGAATATCTGGAAGTTTATCAAGAATATTTGGAAGTTTGTCAAGGATATTTGGAAATATAACAAGAATATTTGGAAATTTATCAAGAATATTTGGAAGTATGACGTATTTGGAAATTTAACAAGAATATTTTGAAGTAATACATATTAGGAAATTTAATAAGAATATCTGGAAGTTTATTAAGAATATCTGGAAGTTTATCAAGAATATTTGGAAGTTTATCAAGGATATTTGGAAATTTATCAAGAATGTTTGAAAATTTATCAAGAATATCTGAAAATTTATCAAGAATATTTGGAAATTTAACAAGAATATTTGGAAATTTAACAAGAATATTTGGAAATTTAACAAGAATATTTGAAAGTATTACGTATTTGGAAAGTTAACAAGAATATTTGGAAATTATATATTTGGAACTTTATCAAGAATATTTGGAAATTATATATTTGGAAGTTTATGAAGAATAACTGGAAGTTATATATTTGGAAATTTATCAAGAATATTTGGAAGTTTATCAAGAATAATTAGAAGTTATATATTTGGAAATTTATTAATAATAAATTTCACATAAATTGGATTGTACTTTTTACTATAATAGGTTATAGTTTTAAAAATTTTTTATGTATTTTTCTTTTATTGGATATTTATTTTGAATATTTATTTTGATTATTTTTTCTTAATTTAAAATCATTACATTTATTTTGTTCTGTCAAGTTAAGATTTTTTTATTTTTGATTATTATAAGCTATTGCATTTTCTTCTTTATTCCTTTTTGTTCTGTATTTTATTTAGAATCATTTTTAATTCAGATTTTTTTTCTATTTACTTTCGATCTAGAAAAAAAATCAATTAAAAAACAAGTTTCAAAATAAAAAAAATAAAAAATAAGCGTTTGTATGTTAAAATAAGATATATAAAATAAATTTAACAAAATTTGTCATTAAAAAATAAAATTAACTATAAATATTTATTCAGATTAATAATGAACAAAAAAAAAAAATACAAGGAATTAAGAATTGTCAACATACAGAAAATAGAAACACTGAATAGAATATTTATTTCTATTTTTTACAATTATTAACTTCTGTAAAGACAAATATGAAAAATATTTATTTCAACAAGAAAGGAAAAAAAAAAGAATCTGTTTTAGATTTTTATACTGGGGATGAGAGCTGAATTCCCAAAATAAAATGAAGTTTCCATGCATGAGAACCAAATATTTCATAAAAGGAATGTAAATCTACAAGAAAAAACGCATATATTTGAATAAAAAATTATGCGAAAGAGCAACGAAATATTGTTCTGTAAACAACAGCTTCAGATTTTTAGCAGTTTTGAAAGAAAAACAAAACACAAACAAGCTCAATTTTTCATTTTAAATTCTTCGACACCATTTTAATAAAAACTTCCTCGTTGCTTAACTTCGTAGCGTTTTAATTTTAAAATATCGTTTGCAGCTGAACAAACGATTTTTTTACCACCAATTTTTTTAACGCAATATCTGGCAACACTTTATTATCGATTGCACGCTAGAGCTGCAGAACGAACTTTAAAAATAAAAATAATAAAGAATTAGAAAAAAAAAAAAAAAAAAAAAAAAGAAATGCCGCATAGAAATAAAAATTTATTTTAGGACGAATTAACACATATTTTTCCAATGAAATGCAGCGAAACATCAAATTATACAAATTGTAATAATTTAAAAATTTATAGAATTTAACATGCTTTATAATACAATTTAGCATTCATAGATTTTTTATTTTTATTAGGGAGTTTTTGCATACCGTAAAGTTAGTTACCGTAGGACGTCCATTTTTTTCTCCCTAGCGCGTGGTCAGTTTCCTATGAGCATGCGCGCTAGGGAGAAAAATGCTAACGGACGTCCTACGGTAACTAACTTACGGTATGCAAAAACTCCCTATTATTATAAACTATCGCGTTTTTTTTTTATTCCTTTTATTTAAATTCATTTTTAATTTAGATTTATTTTTATTATTATAAACTATCGCGTTGTCTTTTTTATTCCTTTTATTTAAATTCATTTTTAATTTAGATTTATTTTTATTTACTTTCAATCTAGAAAAAAAAAATCAATTAAAAAAAAACAAGTTTCAAAATAAAAAAAAAAATAAACGTTTGTATATTAAAATAACATATATGAAATAAATTTAATAAAAATTGTTCTTTAAAAATATAAAATTGAATATAAATATTTATTCAGAATAATAATTATCAAAAAAAATAATAAAAAATACAGGGAATTAAGAATTGTTAACATACAGAAAATAAAAACTGAATAGAATTTTTTTTTATTTTTGACAATTATTAACTTCTGGAAAGAAAAATATGAAAAATATTTCTTTCAACAAAAAAGGGGGAAAAAAATCGATTTTTTTTTACCTATTTTTATATTTTTTTACTGGGGGTGAGAGCTGAATTCCTAAAATAAAAGAAGTTTCCATGAATGAGAATCAAATATTTCATAAAAAGAATGTAAATCTTCAAGAAAAAAAGCATATATCTGAATAAAAATTTATGTGAAAAAGCTACGAAATTTTGTGCTGTAAACAACAGCTTTAGATTTTTAGCAGTTTTGAAAGAAAAACAAAACACAAACAAGTTCAATTTTTCGTGTTAAAATTCTTCGAAATCATTTTAATACAAACTTGTTTTCCTTCGCCATTGCTTAGCTTCGCAGCGTTTTAATTTTAAAATATCGTTTGCAGCTGAATAAGCAAATCTTTTTATTTATTTATTTTTTTTACCACCGACTTTTTTAAATGAAAGATCTGGCAACACTTTGTTATCGTCTGCAGATCGAACTTTAAAAATAAAAATAATAAAAAATTAAAATTTAAAAAAAAAAATGGTGCATTGAAATAAAAATTTATTTCAGAACGCAATGAAATACCAAATTATATAAATTGTAATAATTTCAATATTTATAGAATTTAACGTGCTATATGATACAATTTAAAATGCTTAAATTTTTTATTTTTTATTATTATAAACTATCGCGTTGTTTTTTTATTCCTTTTTAATTTCGATTTATTTTTATTTACTTTCAATTTAGAAGAAATAAATAAATAAAAAAAAAACCAGTCTCAAAATAAAAATTAAATAAACATTCGTATATTAAAATTTTTTTTTCTTCTTTCTAATGCAGCTGGCAAACACAGACGTCTTGAGGCAAGTGCTGCACAGACGTACTCACTTTGCATTACCCAGGGGGCGCGTGTAATTTGAAGAGTAACAATGCCCCCGCAACGCTCTACGTTCCTATTAGACCAGGACCTACTTTTTAGAAGTGGATTCCGAACCACTACAAACAATCATGGCACCGCCGGGACTCGAACCCGAAACCTGGTACCGAGCGCCAGAGCGCTAGTCACTCGGCCATTCAGGCCCATATTAAAATAATATATATAAAATAAATTTTTAAAAAATTGTTTTTTAAAAATATAAATATTTATTTAGGTTAATAAAAAGTAATTAAGAGTTGTCAACATTCAGAAACAAAAACAGAATAGAATTTTAATTTTTGTTTTTGATAATTATTAAATTCTGGAAAGAAAAATATGAAAAATATTTCTTTCCAACAAAAAAGGAAAAAAAAAAAGAATCGATTTTTTTTTTACCTATTTTTAGATTTTTAAAACAAAACACAAACATAATCATTTTTTCACGTTAAATTCTTCGAATCATTTTAATAAAAACTTGTTTTTCCTTCCCCATTGCTTAACTTCGTAGTGTTTTAATTTTAAAATATCGTTGAATAAACGATTAGCTGAATAAACAGCTGAATAAACGATTTTTTTTCCCACCGATTTTTTTAAGTGCAAGATCTGGCAACACTTTTTAATCGATTGCACGCTAGAGCTGCAGGTCGAACTTTAAAAATAATAATAAATTAGAATAAAAAAAAATGTCACATAGAAATAAAAATTTATTTCAGAACAAATTAACACAGATTTTTGCAACGAAATACCAAATTATATAAATTGTAATAATTTAAATATTTATAGAATTTAACATACTATATACAATTTGACATGCTTAGATTTTTTATTTTTCATTATTATAAACTATTGCATTTCCTTTTTCATTTCCTTCCATTCTGTTTTTTATTTAGAATCCTTTTTAATTTAGATTTATTTTTATTTACTTTCGATCTAGAAAAAAAAGTCAATTAAAAAAAAAAAAAGTTAAAAAAAAAAACCAAATACACATTCGTATATTAAAATAATATATATAAAATAAATAAATCTAATAAATATTGTCTTTAAAAATATAAAATTAAATTTAAATATTTATTCAGATTAATAATTGTTAAAAAAAATAAATAAAAAAAAAAGGTGTTAAGAATTGTTAACATACAGAAAATAGAAACTGAATATAATTTTTATTTTTATTTTTTGGCAATTATTAACTTTTGTAAAGAAAAATATTTCTTTCCAACAGAAAAGGAAAAAAAGAATCAATTTTTTTTTTACCTGTTTTTAGATTTTTAAAACAAAACACAAACAAGCTCAATTTTTAATGTTAAATTCTTCAAAATCATTTTAATAAAAAATTATTTTCCGACGCCATTGCTTAACTTCGTAGCGTTTTAATTTTAAAATACCTTTTGCAGCTGAATAAACGATTTTTTTCCACCGATTTTTTTAAGTGAAATATCTGGCAACACTTTGTTATCGATTGCACGCGAGAGCTGCGGATCGAACTTTAAAAATAAAAATAATAAAAAAATTAGAATAAAAATTAAAAAAAAAAAAAAAAAATGGCGCATAGAAATAAAAATTTATTCCAGAACGAATTAACACAGATTTTTACAGTCCAAATACACTTTTATTTATTCATCACACTCATAAAAGGATTGAAAAATTCTGCAGATAAAAAAAAAAAAAAAAAATGGTACACACACGCATACACAACTAACAACCATTACTTAGAGCCCTGGCATCGAGATTATTATTCGTAATCACCTCGTATGAATAGAAAAAGTTATCTCGTAAAATTATTTTCAATCAAGGAATCTAATTAAAGCAAGGAAGGTGGAAAAGTATTTCCGATACCCAATTAACGCTCTCGTTTTAATTGGAAAAATTAATTAACTGGGGTATTCGAGTAGCTGCTTCCACTCAGATGAGAGTAATTTTGTCATAGGCCTTTAAATTCACTCATCATTATTGTGAGGAAAAATATTCGAAAAAAAAATGGAGGCGTATCAAATTTTAATTTTACTAGGCTGCAATATAGAAAATAAATAGGATTAAAAAAGCTCTTTTAAAATTTTTTATAAGGGGAAACAAATTCCAAACTAAGCTTTAACTGCAACCGAAAAATTGTCTTGGAACGGGAGCATGGCTGTTAAATTTTGTGAAACATCTATCTGGTTTTAAATTAATTCTTTAAAATACTTTTTTTTTTCGCTCAGTTTCAAATGGTGTCTTTTAAGATGAAAGCTTTTAGCGGCATTTTCCAAAATATTTTGTTGCAGACGATAACGACAATTTTTCAAATCTTCCAACTTTGAAATCGTTTTCGAAATAAATTCTAAATGGTTTTCGAAAACGATAATTTAAAATATAAACATTTATTTTTTTATTTAACTGCAAAATAAATGTAAAATGAAATGTATTGATTGAAGTTTCAAAATCGTTTGAAAGGGTTGTTATTAATTTTTTATTACTATTGTAAATTAAAAAAACATTTAATTTTATGCTTTGTAACCTTTTGAATAATGTATTTTGTATCCTTTTGAAAGGTTTATTATCAATTTTTTAAAACATTTAACTTTATATTTTGCATCCTTTTGAAATGGTTATTATCAATTTTTTATTACTAATTGCAAATTAAAAAACACTTAACATTATATTTTGTATCCTTTTGAAAGGGTTATTATCAATTTTTTATTACTAATTGTAAATTAAAAAACATTTGACTTTATATTTTGTATCCTTTTTAAAATTTTTAAACTTAAATTAGGGAAGTTTTTGCATACCGTAAGTTTAATTTAGGACGTTTAAATTGCATTTTCTCCCTAGCGCGCATGATCAGTTTCCTATGAGCATGTAAAAAAAATGCTAACGGTACGTCCTTTTGAAAGGGTTAACAACTTTACGGTAAAAAATAAACTTTAACTTATTATCAATTTTTTTATTACTAAATGTAAATTTAAAAAAAAATTATTTTATATTTCGTATCCTTTTTTAATAATATATTTTGCATCCTTTTGAAAAGGTTATTACCAATTTTTTATTACTAACTGTAAATTAAAAACCTTTAATTTTATATTTCGTATCCTTTTGAAATGGTTATTATCAATTTTTTATTACTAATTATAAATTTAAAAAAAGCATTTAACTTTATATTTTTTATTATTTTGAAAGGGTTGTTATCAATTTTTATTACTAATTGTAAATTGAAAAAAAAAACATTTAACTTTATATTTTGCATCCTTTTGAGAAATTTAAAAAGTGAAAATCATTTGAAAATTTTAGCTCTTTAAAGGACTGTAGCACAAAACTAAAGTATGAAAATTAATTTAATAAATAGCAACATTATAAATTAAAAAATAATGAAAAAATTATTTACTAATAATTAATTAACAAGGTTAAATGATGATAAAAATAACTTCCAGAAATATAATTGGTCCTTGGATTATATTTTGAATATTATTACACAATTGATAGTATTATTTCTGAAATTAAATGTCAATCATTTTTCTATAAAATATGATATTTGTTGAAATCATATAATATAACTTAAACTAAAGGCACATTTTATAGCATATAAGCCAGATTCGTAGATAATAGTAGAAAATTAATGCATATTTTGAAATTTTTTTGATGAGTTCAAAAGTTTTTGTGCTGGTAGTTGATTAATTGATGGTTTAGATAATTAATTCCGACTTTTTTTCAGCTTTCATATTTTTTGAAGAAGCCATTGAAATACCATTAAAAAATAATGTCCATAAAGATGGTAATTAATTTTCAAAAATTCACATTAATTTTGAGTTACTTTAATTAAAAAAAGGAATTCACAATAAACTTTTCGGAAACTTAATTTTGAATATTTGACAAAAGAAAATTTTAGGAAACCATATAATTTACACCTTACACAATAGAAATTCATTTTGCTGTTCATTTTTTTTTCTTTTCCTAATATTTATTAACAAATTTATCTTCTTGAATTGTTCAAATTCTTTATAGATAAAGTTAATTATATACAATGATATTCCAGCTTTCTCCAATTGTTCACAATATTTCTAATTTTATGTTTTATCCATTGTTTTTCCCTTTTATATCATGATAGCCACGTCATATAGGGGTAACTGCCTCACATTTGCGTATCGTATGGTAAAACACCCATCAAACCGAATTTTTTGTACCATCTCCATTAAATCTTCTGTTTCGATTGGTGACCTTAACGAACGCATTCTACCGATTTAAAAATGAACCTACCTACATTCTAACCGCCCCACTACCACTAAGTTACGAAATGAGTACTATGTCTAATTTATTTTTACTTTTATATGTTCATATATGAACTTTTATTTTCTCTATACAACAAATCATGACCTGAATGGGCCTGATGGCCGAATGGCTAGCGCTCTGGCGTTCGGCACCACAGGTATCGGGTTCAAATCAAGGCTTTGCCCATGGGTGTTGTAGTGGTTCGGAATCCGCTTTAAGCCATAGGTCCTGGTCCTAATAGGATCGTAGAGCGCTACGGGGGCATTGTTACTCCGCGTCCGTGGCTTACCATCAAGTTACAAGCGCCCCCTGGGTAATGCAAAGTGAGTAACATCGGTGCAGCCCTTATAGGCATCCAAAGACGTCCATGTCTGTTTGCCAGCTACATTGGGGGAAAAAAAATCGTTTGCGGTTGCCAATTCTTATCACCAAAAGGGATGTTTTTTAGGCTTAATATTCCCGGAACGATTCGGATATACGGATTTGGTTTGGTTTGTCGCTCTACTGTCCTATTGTGCACACTTTAGGCTAATAATATCGGAATCTACAGTTTAGCGTGGATCCGAACCTATCAGTGGTAACGTGCGACGCTGGTGAGCATTACTGCTGAGGTGCAATTCGCTAGCGGCATTGTTGTACACACTGTTTCAAAAATAAGAAGCCTCGATGGCGTTTGTGATGTTCAGCATCTTACTTCATTAATCGAACTGCCTGGTGGTAGTTGTCCGGATTTTCTCCCATACGACATGCAAATGCGGGGTAGATCACCTAAAAGTCCTCCCGGAAGGCACTACCCTCCTGCTTCAGCGACTGAGTGGCTAGCGCTCTCGCGCTCTGTACCACAGGTTTCGGGTTCGAATCCCGGCTGGGCCGTGGATGTTTGTAGAGGTTCGGAATCCACTTAAAACTTTAGCTAGCGATCTGTTTAGCCCAAAGTGTGCACAAGATGACCCTAGAACGACAAACCAAACGAAATCCCTAATTTAGGCTCGAATCTTGGCGGTGTCATGGATGTTTGCTAGTGATTGTCTCGAAATTTTCTTGTAGGCACTACGGCCCATCATGTGGTTGTTGCACCAAGGAAAGAGAAGTACCACATAAATAGAATCATTTAATGTATTATCTTACTCAATTTGCTTGGAGCCTTAAATAACTAATTACGTTTTTTTTTAAAGTTTTCCTATGCAGAGTGTGGCCTGATGATCAATTGAAAAGCACTTTGACCTTTGGTATCACAGGCTTCAGGTTTAAATCCTGAAGGCGGCATGGTTGGTTATTAGTGACTCGGTATCCACGTTAAACTGTAGGTCCCGGTCTAGTTAACCTAACATGTGCACAAAATGACCGTAGAGCTTCAAATCAAACCAAACCTATGCAGAGTTTTAAAATAATTGAAATATTCTGGCTAACTATTACCTAAATTTTTATAGAAAAGAATAATAAATAATTAATAAATTTATCTCCCTAATTTGGTATTCCTTCCCATATAATGAATTCGTCCTAAGAACCAAGACACTGACATTACTGTTTCTGTACCAAACTTAATGAAATTTATAGCTATTATCCATTTCCTCTGAAAATAACAAAGAGTCCACTCCAGAACCAAGCATTGTTAGAGCGCCATCATAATCCCGCAGAAGACACTTTTATTGCATTATATTCCATCAATTGGATTTTGTCCTTCAGTCCATTTCCTGGCCCTGAATTCACGTTCACTGGCCGGCAGAATAGAACAGAAGCATTTTTTCTTGATTGGGGGTGGAGGGTGGGATGCAGAAGAATGGGGTGCTTCCGGATCCACTTATCATAGTGGAGGAAAAAAACCCGGAAAGCTGAGTTCCATCTTTTTGATTGGTCTCTCAGAGAGGCCCGTCCAGCAAATTCAAAAGGGTTAAGAGATTTTTTCAACTCTTTGTAAATGAAAATTATAGAAAACTGGCTTAATGCATGAATGCTGGTAGTTCTCTGTTGCTTGGATTTCTTGTTGTATAAATTGATAAACTCGTCGATATACAAGGTTATTCAAAGTGAATCATCCGATTTTAAAATTCTATATTTTTAAAATTAAACTACACAGAATGATAAATAACATATGAATCATCATCATCATTGGCGCACAACAGCTCCATGATGGGCCAAGGCCGTCTGCCTGGCAGATTCCCAAACATGAGATGTTTTCTTTTTATGAAGGTTGTCTGCCCTACGCCCAACGCTTTGCAGTCATATTAGGCAGGACTTGATGGTGGAGTTGGTGGAGTAGCTAGCGCTCTGACGCTCGTTACCATAGTTTGAGTTCGAATCCTAGCGGTGCCATGGATGTTTGTAGTGGTTCGGAGTCCACTTTAAGTCGAAGGTCCCAGTCTCATATGACTGTAGAGTCAAACAAACTTTTCATCCACATAATTCCAAATTGTAAAGGGGCAACTCAGCTCTAGTCTCATTCATGTGATGTGGTGTGGTGTAGTAGTAGTAGTATTAGTAGTTCTCCATTGCTTGGATTTAGCGAGTCCCTGTTGTATAGATTGATATACTCATCGATGTATAAGGTTAGTTAAAATGAATCATTCTATTTCAAAATTCCACATTTTCAAAATTAAATGACACAAAATGATAAGAAAAACATGAATCATCATCATCCTCATTGGCGCAACAGCCCCACGCGGGACCAAAACCGTCTGCCTACTGGCAGATTTCGTGACAAGTGATATTTACTTTTTTCGGATTAGGGTTGTCAGCCCTAATCAGGGTCTGTCAGGGACCTACGGTTTAAGTAAGATTTCCATGGACCACTACAAACAACCATGGCACCGCCGGGACTTGAACCCGAAATCTGTGGCAACAATAGATGCCGTGAGTGTATTCTTCGTGAAGCTATTTCACGAAAGGTGTTTTAGAAGCCTTACCGCGAAAAGCGGCGTCCAGACAAACATACGAGAACTAGCGAGTCAGTCTCGCCAATCCGTTATAAACCAGTTTGTCTCAGTGTGAGTGAACGGAACCCTCGAAATGAACCAACTGTCTCAGCAATGTTCGAACCAGAATCGCTTTTTCCCCCGCATCAAAGGGATTTCGACAAGCTGTCCTTCACAGCCGGATATAATATGGATTGTTTCTGGAAGTCAGAGAGAGAGAGACAATAGGAGCGAAATAGACAAGCTTCTGTCGTATTCTCATCTGGACGTCACTGCAGAAGATATTGGCGTCCGCGGAACAGAAAGCTTTTTGTAGTACCCAGTCGCGGACCCCTGCACTAGGACAAGCATATTACAATTATTGCGAGAGTCAATGACCAGGATAAGAGGCTTCCTGCCAGCATTAAGGCTCGTTCTCACTGAGGCGAGAAGCGTTTAAGCGGCAACAGTTGATCAATCACTAGCCTCACTGCATTCGTCTGAAGACGGTTTGAAATGCATCGATTCGAGTTGATCAACTTTCAATTTGAAGCGGAACTTCACTAGGCGTATTGCTATTTCTGACGTTTCGCTGTGAAGGTGTCGAAAAAATTTTCTCACCTGCCGCGTGAATCTTCAACGCCTCTCGCCTCGGTGGGAAGGAGCCTTTAGTAATACGGACACTCAAGGGAGAGCCCCATTTGTGGTTAGCTCCTGCTACCCCGTAAAAAAATAATATTTAAATGAACCTTATTTTGTAACCTTTTTTCCCTTTGCCAGCAGTTGTGGCCTATGCACAAGGATTGGGTTTGAACCATGGAGCATCATTATTCTGAGAAGTTAAGACTCTTATTTTTTTCTTATTATTGCAGTGTATTACACAGTCCAGTCACATTAATGTGACCACATGTCAAAAGCCAGAATATATACTCTTGTATATTCTGGCTTTAAGTGGAGTGTGGAATGTGGTATTATGTGATATTTAAGTGGTATTAAGTGGAATTTTTTATATACACTCCACTACAAACCACATACGAATACGAATCCACATACGAACCACTACAAGTGCAGTGGCACTTGTAGTGGTTCGGAATCCACTTTAAGCCGTGGATCCCGGTCTCATATGACTGTAAGAGCGTCGCGGAGCGAAAGTCAGTCTTCTACCTACGAGTACTACATCACAACAGAAGCTGCCCTATTTCCCTCCATCCATGAGTAGATCACTCATGGCATGTCCGTCCCGCACTGCAGGACATTGAGGATTAGTCAGCCTCAACAACAATGAGGGGCCTGATGGCCGAGTGGAGCCCCATTTGCAGTTAGCTCCTGCTACCCCGTTTTTAGACAATAGTTCTAAACCCATATCATTTGTCCATGTTCCTCATACATCCCTTTGATATCATCATCAATACTTTGCTGTTTTTTTTAAATGAACCTTATTTTGGAACCTTTTTCCCTTTACCAGTAGTTGTGGCATATGCACAGAAATTGGGTTTGGAGTATCATTATTCTGAGATGTTAAGATTCATATTTTTTCGTCTTATTTCAGTATATTATATACATATTCAGATAGCTGATTAATGCTTTATAGAGGAAACTTGTGCTAACATAATGTAAATTGTATGACTTATTCTAACGATTTAAATTGTAAGTATTAATAAATACATTTTATTTTTATTTAAAATCATGAAATTTTCTTTTGATTTGCTACACGTGTATGTGTTTCCTCCCTCAAAAGTTATAAGTCACTGAAGACTTTCGAACTTCTAGGTTTATATGGGGTATGGATTATTGCGGATTTTGAGGTATATTATTGAATGGGTTATTGCGGTATTTTTTTTTTTAATTCCTTCTATTCGTTCACACTCTCCCTATATACATCTTGTTCAAATTTTCAATCGTTCACAAAATACTTCTTATTCAGTCACTCAAGTTCAAATACATTTTTTTTTGAACTTCACTGGATGACACTCGATATAAAATACAATTTTTTCAAATATCAATTCAGTAATTAAATTTAATTAATTAATTTTAGTTTTTTTAGATTTAAGTTGCATATATCTGCCAATAGAGGGCGCCACATAAACTTTAAAAAAATGAATGAAAATTATTTATAAAGGACTTTCTGCAATATAGTGGAAAAAAAGTAGGAATTGACTTTAATTTTTTTTTTTTTTTATATTGCTTGTTTAGTGTTTAATGAGTGATGTAGGGGGAGGGTAGGATTTGTTTGTTCTTTTAGGCACGAGTTATTATTGAAAAGATTTAAAGCTTAAAGCCTAAAGTAGCACCACTATACTCACATATAGTAATTTACTGAATACTCGTACATTCTTATGTGAACTTAGTTTATGTTCTTGTAATATTGTGACTAACTTCTGTTCATAGATTGATCAGGGAGGTGCATGGAGCAATGATCTGTCATTATTAATTTCTGTTCAGTATATTGAATTTCAATTTATCATGTTTGCCCGCGATAAGTTTGAATTCGTGAGACGATTTCAATTTTAATATGTATGAGAAGACTTTCAGTTTTCAGTTCTTTAGTAAATAACAAGTAATATAAAAAAAAATTTTAAAGTCAAATCATCCTTTTTTTTTCACTTTATTGCAGAAAGTTCTTTATAAATAATTTTCATTCATTTTTTTAAAATTTATCTGGCGCCATCTATTGGTAAGATATATGCAACTTAAATATATTACTAACTAATATATACAAACTAAATATATATTAACTAATATAACTAAAATATATATTTATACAAACTAAAATTAATTAATTAAATTTAATTACTGAATTAATATTTGAAAAAACTGTATTAATATCCAGTGTCATCCACTACAAGTTAAAAAAAATGTATTTGACCTTGAGTGGACGAATAAAAAGTATTTTACTAACGATTGAAAATTTGAACAAGATATATATAGGGAGAGTGTGAGCTAATAAAAGGAATTGAAAAAAATTTCCTAGTTTAGGAAAATGGAACTTTTTTTCACGAGATCCTGTTGGCATAGCTTAGCTTAAGCAATTACGAAAAAAATTTTCAAAACAGCGATATATATTTAGAGAAGACACGATTGGTAAAAGCTGGCCGAATATCATATTGGCAAACAATGGAAATTTTTTAGTGAGCCAATCTCTTAAGCTCCTTATCCTGTTTCATGCGCTTGCACCATTTTTTAAAAATTCTGGAGTAAATCAAGTAATTCTAGATTCAAGTAATTTCCTGAAATTCTTCAATTTTCGTAAGCTAATCGATAGCAAAACTTCCATCTTCGAATTCATTATTCCTTAAAGTAGAAGTCTAAATATTGCTTGAAGTCAAACCAGCTAATTTGAAATAAGAAAACGCTAATTATATTTCTAAATTTTTGTCAGACTATAGATTTTTTTAGTTTTACAAGTTGATAACGTCGGAGCGATCTCCCAGAAGACAATTACTTCCTCTCTTTGCCCAACAAGAATGGATATATTATGAGCATATTATACACAATACTATGTATATTTTGATGAACATGAGGTTAATAATGATGAATACGAGGTATATTCTGTGGAATGCGAAGTACGTGATGTTGAATACGAGATTTGTTATGCGGAGTGCAAGGTATAGAGAGTAAGAAATATAGAGAAAACGTGGTATATTATGTAGAATACATGGTATATAGAATAAAAATATATTAAATAGAGTATGAGGTATATGGAAATCAAAGTATATGGGATATGAGGTATATGTAATAAGAATATGGAAGTATATGTGGAATATTTGACAAATGGAATTCAAGGTATATGTAATAAGAATATGGAGGTATATGAGGAATATTATGTTAAATATGATGTATATAGAATATTGGGTAGGTGGAATGTAAGGTATATGTAATAAGAATATGATGGTATATGTGGAATATGAGAAATACATCATATTTATATAGAATACTGGGTAGGTGGAATGTAAGGTATAAGGAAGTATATGGAAATCAAAGTATATGGGATATGAAGTATATATAATAAGAATATGGAGCTATATGTGGAATATGAGGAATATGTAATAAGAATATGGATGTATATGGTGGATGTGGATATATATGTGGAATATGAGGAATATTATGTTGAATATGAGGATTATTATATTGAATATGAAGTGTATATAATACTAAGTATAGGAGAAAGAAGTATGTTGTGTGGAAAGCATGAAATGTTTCTACCACGATTCAGAACGAGCCAATCAGTTATCTCATGAGCATCCCTTCCCTCAAATTTTAAAAAATAGTTTTAAGTTGCCAACTTTGTTCCTGCCAACTCATAAAAAAAAAGTAGTCTGTGCATATATCTGGCAGAAGGACCCTCGTCCAAATCTACTGGTGGCGTCCATTGAAGTAATTTCATTCAGAAAGTAGAAGCCATGATAACGATTACAACAAAGTGTGAAAGCATCTCACATCGACGAGTGAAGGTGACTGAGTAGAGTTTTACAACATCAGACATGCGGATGTGAAGCAATTACGCCCTAAAGTCTTCCTCAAAGGCTTACTGTGTCTTCATTACCCATAAGTGGCTGTCCTGATATGGTACATAAATGGAACATGAGGTTTATAAAGCAAGTCAAAATCGATAGAACAAACACTCATCTCATTTCTTCACAAAATCGATAGACGTTTTGTGAAGAAAATGCTGTTTCGAAACCCCTCTTGCATTTAAATAATAATAAATTTAAAACCTCGCTGCAATAACTTTGAGAAGATAATAGGAGTTTTCAGTTCTAAAGTCGGTTTCTCACAATCGTAGCAGTTTTAAATATTATGTATATTAAATGAAACACCGAACCTAATTAAAATGACCAATAAGAAAGGGGATTGCTATGGAGAAATGGAAGAAAAAGGTGGTATTGTGACAACTTCTGTCAACTTCTTATATTAACAATATTTTCCAATACAACACACAACAAATGCGGAATAATTCATCTTGAAAATCTCTCCGATCAATTTATCTGCTCTATCTCAAAATCCATTCGTATTCATTCTGTGTTGTTATTGTTACTAATCCTCCTGGTGTAGGAAAGTCTACATACCAGATCCAAAGGACCCCGGCGCAGGCGACGTCCGTGGCTAAGGGTAATATGCAGCTTCCCTTTTAGAGAGGAACCACGAGGGCTGAAGACTGAATTAAACCTCAAGACAACTCTCTATGATCATATTAGACGAAACCTACGGTTTAAAGTGGATTCCGAACCATTACAAATATCCGCCGGCACTCTAACCCGAAACCTCAACCCGTCCGTAGGGGTCCGAATCCGTGGCGCAGAGCACTTGACACTTGACCATTCTGTGTGGAATACAAAATATCTCATGTAAAAAATATATTAAATTAGAAATGTAAAGACCTTAAAATAGATAGCAGTTACTTTCGAAGTATCAAAAATACAAACAATCTTCATTTTTAATGGTACCTTGTCGTTTTAAATGGTCCTTTACAGTTCCCTTTCAATGGTTCTGAA
Organism: Caerostris darwini; assembly: GCA_021605075.1. Lineage (NCBI taxonomy): Eukaryota > Metazoa > Arthropoda > Arachnida > Araneae > Araneidae > Caerostris > Caerostris darwini. Next base: position 26,153 of record BPLQ01004179.1, on the reverse strand, counting down.
AGGAGGAATACTTTTATGCACAAAGTTTAAATTTTAGTTTTACCAGTCCGAAGTTTTGTCATTTTATCTACACCTTTGTCAAGAAGGATTCGAATTTATGCTTATGGGTAGCATGAAGTTGCTCATATAAGAAATAATAAATTATATACATAAAAAGCTAAAAATAGATATGGATTTTCAAATTCCAACAACCTCAACAGCTTCAAAATATCAACAACCTTTATTTCCAATAGTTCCTTTTACTTTCAAATGGTCCTTTTAAATGGCTCTGAAAGGAAGAATCCTTTCAAGCACAAAATTGAAATTTTAGATTTACCATTCCAAAGTCTATCATTCTATCTGCCCTCTGTCAAGAGGTAATTTGTACTTATGCTATGTGGAATACGAAGTCACTCATGTAAAAAAATAATAAATTGGAGATATAAAAAGCTAAAAATAGATATAGCTTTTCAAAGCAACCACAATTCCAACAACCTTTATTTTCAATGGTTCCTTATGCTTTCAAATAGTCTTTTCAATTTCTTTTCAATGGCCTTGAAAGGAACTTTGGAATGGGAAAATTAAAATTTAAACCTTGTGCATGAATCCTTTCATGTACAAGGTTTAAATTTTAGTTTTACCATTCCCAAGTTCGTCATTCTATCTATTCTCTGTCAAGAATAATTCTGCTTATGTTATGGGGAACTTGAAGTCACTCATGTAAAAAATAATAATGGATTTGAGATATAATAAGCTAAAAATAGATATAGCTTTTCAAAGCAATCAAAATATAAGCAACCTTCATTTTCAATAGTTCCTTATCCTTTCAAATGGTCTTTTTAAATGGCCCCGAAAGGAAGAATCCTTTCAAGCACAAAGTTTAAATTTCAGTTTTACCATTCCAAAATTTATGATTCTATCTATCCTCTGTCAAGAATGATTCGTGCTTATGTTATGGCGAACACGAATGAAGTTATATGAAGTTTTTATATGAAGTTACTCATGTAAAAAATAATAACAAATGAGAGATATAAAAATCTGAAAATAGTTATAACTTTTTAAAGCAACCAAAATACCAGTTTTCATTTTCAAATGATTTCTGCCAACTTTCCTTCTTTTCAAGCCCAAAGTTTAACTTTTTGCAATAATTTCAAAGTACTTCAACTGACGTTTCAGTTAGCTAACTGCCAACTCGGCACTTGATTTCGGCGACTGATAACATCAAACCTCTCAGTACTCGGAAGAAGAAAGCCATACATCGCGAGTGATAACCTGAATGATCTTTTCAAGCACAAAGTTTCAATTTTAGTTTTACCCTTCTCAAGTTTGTCATTCTATCTACCGTCTGTTAAGAATGATTCATACTTATGCTATGAGGAACACGAAGTCACTCATGCAAAAAATTATAAATTAAATATTTAAAAAGCTACAAATTTATATGGCCTTTCAAAGCAACCAAAATACCTACAACCTTCATTTTCAATGGTCCCTTATGCTTTCAAATGGTCCGGCCATTGAAAAGGAATTGAAAAGAACCATTTGAGACATAAAGTTAGAATTCCACTCATTAAAAAATAATAAATTAGAGATATAAAAAGCTAAAAATATATACGGTTTCACAAAGCCGCCAATTTTCAGTTTCAAATAATTTCTGCCACCTTTCCTTCTTTTCAAACACAAAGTTAACTTTTTGCATTTCGCAATAATTTCAAACTACTTCAATTGACGTTTCAGTTAGCTAACTGCCAACTCGGCACTTGATTTCGGCGACTGATAAACATCAAACCTCTCAGTACTCGGAAGAAGAAAGCCATACATCGCGAGTGATAACCATCTTAAATCAGGGATTTTCCAGGAATAAATACATCTTCGCGTCAGTGTGCAAGAAAAGCGTGGACGCAGCTAATTTCACTAAAACAACACAAATCAAGGGAAACCTTACGCTGAAAGAAAGCAAACAAAGAAAACAAAACAGAGAAAGAGATCTACCTTTATTCTTTTTTTTTTCTTCTTCTTCTTGCTTTCCGGCAAGCCATATAATCCTAAATCTTTCTCTAAAAACTTTTCTTCCGGCGTTGCTAATTTAGCAACTCCAAACCGCGTAAAAAAGAAAGACTTTGTCGACCAAAGTAAGATTAGAGAGCTATTGTCAACGCATCACAAGATTAACCTGGTGAGTTTTGTACTGTGGTAAAGGCACTAGAGCTTTATTTTTTTTCTTCTTTTTTTTTTTTTTTACCCTACCAGATTAGGAAGGCTAATTGGCATTGAGTGCAAGGGGGGCAAGACGAACGTATGCCATTACTAAGGCTTCCACAGCGCAGAAGCAATAGTTTGGCTTCATTTTTCTTGTATTGGGTGGATTAATCCACCAGAATAAAACAGTCCTCTCTCATTTTTTTTATTTTTTATTATCTCTCCTTTGCAAATGTTGAAAGCAGCAAAGAGCTCTTTTTCAAAAAAAAGCCCTGAGCTGTGCTTAAAAATAGATCAATGGAAGTCATAACAACGCTTTAAGAATTAAGTTAAACAATTACGAAGAATTTTGAGGAATCTTTACTTTTTGATTTTTTAATTATCAGATGGGAACTCATTTTATTCTTTATTATATATATATATATATATATATATATATATATATATATACAGTAGAACCTCTGTAAGTCGAACTTCAAGGGAGACGCCAAATAATTCGAGTTATAGAGTTTTCGACTTATTTCGACTTACGCGGATTTTGTGAGGAAATATTCGACTTGTAGAGGTCTAGATTCTTTCTAACTTATTTTGAGTTACAGATGGTAAAATAAATAAAAATTCAAGTTACAGAGGTAATAAACATGTTTATTTGTTAGAGTTCAAATGAAATAAATAGCAGTAATAAGAATTATATAATAAGAATAATTCATAGAATTGGTTATTCTATTTACTGTATACTCATACATTGTTTTCTAAGAAACAATGACGTGCATTGTCGGAAAATCCTTAAAGGCGGTAATTTAGTTTTCTTCGAGTAATTAGTTTCAAGTGATCGAGTTGTAAAGGTTGTAAAAAAGATTGTAAAATCAAACATTGCTAATGTTCGAGATACAGAAGTCCAATTTTTTTTCGAGTTTACAGAGGGAAAATATATACTAAAATGGCTTGTGGGGATTGACTAATTATTTCGATTTATAAAGGGTTGAAATTTCGAGTAATGGAGGTTTTGGGGCCTAAAAGGAAGGGAATAAAACATTTTTTCGAGTTGTGGAGGTTTTCGACTTATCGAGGTTCGACTTAAAGAGGTTCTACTGTATATATATATACACAGACAAGAGCTTTGTGTATCTGTTCATATTTTTCATAACTTAAAAAATTATAACATTTAAAAGATTCCTAAGTTTTTTTTAATGAATTAAAAATTTATCTGTTTCTTAGTCAATTTCATTTTTTTAATAAATTTTTTATTTTTAAATTAAACTCTATCCAGATGGAATCACAATTTAAAAATACATGCAATTTAACAATACATACTACATGCCGAGTGCCATCTGGTGGCTTAATCAGGCTAATGTCCTATGTCATGATCACTTGTAACCTTGTTTTTCAAAAGTTTATTTCAAATTTAATCAGGAAATATTTTAAGTTGATGGGGTTGAATTCTTTTTGTAATGGCTTTATTTTTTCAAATATTCTGTTATTTTTAATAATTATTTTTATAGTCTATATTTTATTGAGAAATGGTTTGGTTTGTCGCCCTACAATAATTTCTTGTACACTTTAGGCTATTTAGACCGCGATTTATTGTTTAACGTGGATTTCAAATATCCGTATCACAGGTCGGATTCGAACCTCAAGCACCAAAGACCAGAAGGCTGGCCATTTGTCCATCAAGCTGCAATTGATAAATAGAGATTTAGAATAATGTGTCCTTTGCAATTCGCCAAAGGATAATTTTTAATTGTCATCAGATGTTTCGTGCTCCCTGGATTAAGATTTTTTTTTATTCTTTTACGCTAAGTAGTGACTGTACCAGACTCTGCCAATGGATTCGAGTTTGTGCCCCCCTCCCACTAGCTTCACACAATACTATTGGAACTCGATCTGTCATGGACTTATATTGCATCTTAGTTTTACTTTAAATAATTTATAGAGAAAGGAAAGATGGCATTAAGATATACAAAATAATAAGTAAGATAATGATTTATAATGTGAGATTTAGCATTACAGTCATTGAAAAAAGATCACATTTAAATTACAGATATATAAAATAACACCAAGATATATAAAATAACAAACGAGATTATTTATAATATGAAACTTGACATTAAAATGTTTAAATCATGTAAAAAATATCACGTTTAAATTACAGATACATGCTTTCTAGTCGTTAATTAAATATGTTTGAACATTTCTGTCTACAATTAGCATTTTATTATGTTCGTAGTCATAATTTAATTTACCATCCAATTTAATTTATGATTACCATCCATAAGAAATCGTATCTTAAGAGCAATCATGTGGATTTCAGGGTTCGATGCGGAAGGGAAAAAGATGTGGCAATATGATAGTAAGAGAATTAATTGAAAATAGTAATATTTCAATAATTTTTCAGTATTATACTACTGAGTCCAAAAGTAAAACCAATTTTCAATTTAAAATTCCCGGGACTCATGGAATTTCAATTTATTTTACTTTTTTAGGTTGCTGTCACTGACCTTGACATCTGCGGGAAATTTTACTTCAAAATATTCATTAGTGTTTGATTTACGCTTGGCTTTGTGAGACGCTACAACTGATTCCGGCGATTTTTGAAATGTCCGAATTAATTCAGCAAAGAACTTGTATTCAATTGTGTTTGCGGAAACGTATAGAATGTTGCAGAAGGCATTCGGTCAGCACTCCTGTATCGGAAAAAAATGTTTACAAATGGTTATAAACAGTTCAAAGAAGGCAGAGAACGCGTTGAAGACGAAGGGCCCTCTGGTCGACCCTCAACCTCAACCGACGAAGCTCACGTCCAAAAAATTAAAGATTGATTTGGCGCTTGCAAACGGTCGATTTACAATTAGAGACCTTGCTGATAATGTTGGAATTTCAAAAAGATCGGTCAATTCCATTTGGGTCTCAAAATCTCGAATTGGTACCAAAAACACTGAATGCACCAGCTCCCACTGCATTGATCCTTCGTGAATTTTTCGCCCAAAATGAAACCCATATCGTTCCACAACCCCCTTATTCACACCGTGCGACTTCTGGCTATTCCCTAAACTCCAAAGACCACTCCAGGCACACCGTTTTGATTCGATTGAAGAGAATCGGCGCGCGCTTTGAAGGCCATCCCTGCCGATGACTATTTAGCATGCATTGAGGATTTGAAAAAAAGTTGGCCTAAGTGCATTGTGTACGGAGGGGATTACTTTAAAGGCGATGAAATAAATTTAGAAGATTAAATAAAGAGCTTTTGAAAAAAAAAATTGGTCTTATTTTTTGGGCATAGTAGTAAATTCAAAGATGTCTAATGAATTAATAGATCTTCTGTAACAATGTTAGGCGTAAAAGGGAGTGACATAGCAATTTCAAGGCCTATCCAATAACCTTGAATTGGTTTATTATCCAAAGGATAATTCTTTTCAGTTTAGAGCAGGATATATTATGAATTGTTCATCCTTTTAATAGATCAGTTAGGTGGCAATCTAATATAAGTGATTATTTAATAACCACTGAAGTTTACTGTGAGCAGCTAAGGCTCATGAAAATGTTTTGATGCAAAATTTTGTACCATGTCAAAAAGGAGTGGCCTTTTAGCAAGACCATGACAAACCCCAAACTGAAAGCACAATTCTCCCAAAAAAATTTAACCATGAAATCATACCAGTTCTTTTCTCCATGTTCTTTTAACCTTCCTCGAATCTATCAGTATTGTTTTAAAGGTTTACAGAATAATTTAGTAGGACTTCGGCTGACTTCAACAAAAGAGGTAGAAATGAAGTTCATTCTTTTTTCCAAGCCATAACTAAATGAATCTCTTAAAAAAAAGCATAGAAAAACTGGTAGGAAGATGCCTTTGAAATGAATGATGATTGTGTTTATGTTACTTAAATGAATATGATATAAGTAACATATTTTTGAGAGTTTTTCAATTCTATCCCCATTGGAAAAAAAAACTATCATTGTAACTTGATGGTATAATCTCTTTAGAAACTAGTCGGTTGATACTGTAGCATTTTTTCTCATGGAAAGAGTTTTGGCATTTCATTCCCAAGAGAGAAAAATGTACATTCTTTGACACATACATAATAACAACCCATCACTCAAATTTGACAGAAGTCAAGCAGCGTTACATGCAATTAGTGTTTTGTACTAATAAGAATAACATGTCATTTTAATATGATAGCAGATATTCGGTATCATGTATAATGATACCTCGTGGAAATAACAATTGCCTGTTCGACCTTCACAGGCCGAAACAATTACAGATTGAATATCAACCAATTGATATATTGTTCCATCGTGATTAGTGACAGACCACGAACTGAGAAATGTTACTCCAATGCGAAGTGAGGGAAGCTGACCCACTCTTGATGGATTTTCTTAAAGGGAAGTTTTGGGAGAAGAGGTGGGAGAGTTCTGAGACGAGTCGAACAAAATGTAGTTATTTTTTTCTCTGAAGTGACTGAACAGCCCGGAGATTCTGCCTGTTTTCAAAGTGTGGCCCTTGTGGTTTCGTGTACGACGCCGTGTGATAATTAAGGTCTGCCGCCGACAAGGCAATTAGATTCGTAGATTTCAGAACTCTGCAAACTCTGCTCCGACCTTGGAGTGAACTGTGCTTATGATTTAATCGTGCACTTGTGATCAAATTTTATTTTAAGTTTTAATTTCTTTGTATAATAACACAAAGTATATTAATGAATAGCCAAATGATATATATATATATATATATATATATATATATATATATATATACAGTAAAACCCCTGTAAGTCGAACTTTAAGGGAGACGCCAAATAATTCGAGTTATAGAGTTTTCGATTTATGGAGGATTTCGCGGATTTTGTAAGGAAATATTCGACTTGTAGAGGTACAGATTCTTTCTAACTTATTTTGAGTTAGAGAAGTAAAATAAATAAAAATTCAAGTAATAGAGGTAGTAAACATGCTTATTTGCAATTTAAAATTTATATTATGTACTACAATAAAAAAAATCAAAATAATTCCGAAACAACTTTAAAATTAAAAACATTATGTATTAAAAAGTTATTTATTATAATTTATTATGATTTTTTTTTTTTTTTGCTTTAAACAATTCGATCGTTCTCTATCTATAGCATTATCTAAGTTATAAAGAGCAGAAAATTCTTTTTCTTCCGAGTTGCTATTTCATAGAATTGGTTATTCTATTTACTATATACTCATACATTGTTTTCTAAGAAGCAATGACGTGCATTGTCGGCAAATCCTTAAAGTCGGTAACTTATTTTTTTTTTCGAGCTATAGAGGTGATTAGTTTCAAATGATCGAGTTGTAAAAGTTGTGAAAAAGAATGTAAAATCAACAGTGTTAATGTTCGAGATACACAGGTCCCATTTTTTTTTTAGGAGGGAGAATATCTACCTAAATGGCTTGTGGGGATTGAATAATTATTTCGACTTATAGAGGGTTGAAATTTCTAGTAATGGAGATTTTGGGGCTTGAAGGGAAAGAAACAAAAAAACTTTTCGAGTTGTGGAGGTTTTCCACTTATCGAGGTTCGACTTAAAGAGGTTCTACTGTATATGTATATATATAAATATAGTGCTTGTAAATAAAAATTAAAGTGTTCCCATGAACCTGAAAGCGGCCTTCTTCTTGAAGCAGTTAGAGATCTAATACTTAGACGTTAGAGATCTAATACTTAGACGTTAGATCTATAGACGTTATATTCTCTTGGTGCGTGCTTTAATGCATACTTAAGCTCAAATAGGACTGAGCGATGCCTTGAAGTTGATTCAGTAAAAAGAATAATGAATGCGTTGACGATTAAATAAATATATCTGTGCCCAAGTTTTCAGTTTTTCTCAACAACCTTATATTAGGATAGCTAAAGCTCGACCTTAATTAGGATTAAAAAAAATAGGAAGAGTCAGAGAAATGCCACCAGAAGAATCAGGTTTAACCTCGACCATACGCCCATTATTTCATTAACCCTGCATCATCCACAACTGGCAAAATAAATCACACACATTATCCCCAACCCGAACGCGATAACTCACCACAAACTAAGTAACTTCAACATTTGTTAAACACGCGAAATATCCCTTGTACTTGCCAGCCTTTGCGGTCGATAGACACCCATATCTGCAAAAAGAACGGAAAAGAAAAAAGATGATAAATGGACAAGAAAACAGTATTATTTTTCCACGGCTTCATAGGTTACGGGAGGGCTGGGACTCTAGCACGAAAACCACCCTGCCGAACACTACACTGGTGAGGGGTTTTAAGAAGCAGAGCACGTCCGACATCAATCACTATTAAAAGAGCGTTAAGCACTTCTGCTGTGTTCTTTTAACTCTTACACGTTTAATAAGAGAACGCGAACTGTTATGAGCATCTGGGGATGGGCACAACTTTTCTGTGCGCCGCAACTTTTCCACCCTGTGTCACGACAACTAATGCGGCATCGTGACACCATTAAATGTTATTTAATATTTCTAGCTGGAGGAAAGGTTCTCTGGTAATGAGACGTGGGCAGTCGTTTAAATGCAAATACTTATCGAATTTCACGATAATGCTGCTTGGAGATGGCTTATTGTGTTTCTGCAAGTAGCATATTCGAGGCACGTTGTCGTCGAGTTGCAGTTGTTTTTGCGTGATTGAGTTGTGTGTTAACATATGTGTAATTCGCCACATTTTTTGTTACGCAACCGTGGATAATTTCCTTATCAATTATCCTTTTTAGAATTACTTAATAAGTGCGACTTTTCAAAGTTGCATAATTTACAGTGGTAACTTTTTGACTGTTTATGATAAAAGAGATAGGCGAAATTCGTGTAAATAGGATTTCACATTTGCATATAAATACAAGAACTGTAGGTAATTGGGAGCAAGAAGGAATAATAATAAAAATGATAGTTTAAAAGAAAAATATTTAATAAATTCTATGGTTGTTGTGTCTAATCCGCAGTGCATTGCAGACATCCCACGAGTAATCTACTCATGGAAGTAGGGAAAGGATGGGGGCAGCTTCTGTTGTATAATAGAGCACCCGTAGATAGAAGTCTCACTGGGCACCGTGAGCTCTACAGGCATATGAGATCGAGACCCACGGCTTAAAGTGGATTCCGAACCACAACAAACAGACATGACACCGCCGCGATTCGAACCCAAATCTATAGCACCGAGTGTCAGACATTTAGCCATTCAGGCCCATTAATAAATCTGGATTCTTTAAGCAGTTCTATAATTATTTTGAAATGCTCATAATTCTTCACATTATTCTACTTGATGCATACTGGTCACATTATTCTACTTGATGCATACTGGTCACATTATTCTACTTGATACATACTAGTCACATTATTCCACTTGATATTCACTTACTACATTGAATATAACATTCTTTCCCTCTCAGCAATTATACCATGATGAATTATGCTTGATTTTTTCCAAGAATTGTGCCTTTTTTCACAGCATCCATAATTCTTTACATTTTATGATGCGCCTTTTCGTTCGAGACGAAGAGACAACGACGACGAGTTCTTCAAAACTCTGAAAATCTCCGACCTTGGAGTGAACTGTACTTGTCATTTAATCATGCACTTGTGATCACATTTAATTTTAATTTTTAATTTCTTTATATATATATATATATATATATATATATATATATATATATATATATATATATATATATATATAATATAAATATAGTGCTTATGAATAAAAATTAAAGTGGCCCTCTTCTTGAAGCTGTTATAAGTCTAATATAGACCGAGACGTTGGAGTCTCTTGGACAAATCGTGTAGAAAGCCACACGCTCAAATAGACTTGACACATACCTTGCAGTTGATTCATTAAAATGAATAATGAATGTGTAGAGTATTAGTTCCCAAGTTTTCAGTTTTTCTCAACGAACTTATATTATGATAGTTAAACCTATAACCTTAATTGGGTATAAAAATGTAGAAACTTAATGCCACAAGAAGAATCAGATTTAACCACAACCACAAGCCCATTATTTCATCAACCCTGCATCATCCACAACTGGCAAAATAAATCACACATATTATCCACTACCCGAACTCAATAACTCACCCTAAACTAAGTAACTTCAACATTTGTTAAACACGCGAAATTCCCTTGTACTTGCCAGCCTTTGCGGTCGATAGACACCCATATCTGCAAAAAGGAATGGAAAAGAAAAAAAAGATGATAAATAGACAAGAAAACAGTATTATTTTTCCTCGGCTTCATAGGTTTCGGGAGGGCTGGGACTGCAGCACGAAAACCAGCATGCCGAGCACTACACAGGCGAGGGTTTTAAGAAGCAGAGCACGTCCGACATCAATCACTATTAAAAGAGCGTTAAGCACTTCTGCTGTGTTCTTTTAACTCTTACACGTTTAATAAGAGAACGCGAACTGTTATGGGCATCTGGGGATGGCCACAACTTTTCTGTGCGCAACCACCCTGTGTCACGACAACTAATGCGGCATCATGACACCTTTAAATGTTATTTAATATTTCTGGCTGGAGGAAAGGTTTGCTGGTAATGAGGCGTAGGCAGTCGTTTAAATGCAAATACTTATCGATTTTCATGATAAGATGGCTTGTTGTGGTTCTGCAAGTTGCATATTCGAGGCACGTTGTCGTCAAGTTGCAGTTGTTTTCGAGTGATTGTGTTGCGTGTTAACATATGTGTAATTCGCAATTCTTTTATTACGAAACCATGGATAATTTCCTTATCAATTATCTTTTTAAGAACTGCTTAATAAGCGCGACTTTTCAAAGCTGCACAATTTACAGTGGTGGCTTTTTCATTGTTTATGATGGGAGCGATAGACTAAAATTGCGTAAATTGGAATTCAATTTGCGTATAAATACAGGAACTGTATGTAATTGAGAGCAAGGACTCATAAAAACATTAGTTTAGTAGAACAATCTTTAATAAAATCTGTTTTCTTTAAGCAGTGTATAATTATTTTGAAATACTCATATTTCTTCATATTTACTTGATCATCACTCCATGATTATAACATTCTTATTCCTCAGCAATTATACCATAATGAATTATGTTTGACTTTTTCCAAGAATTGTGCATTTTTCACAGCATCAATAATTCTTTATCTTTTATGATTGTTCTTATTATGGATTTTGATTTCACAAACTTCTATAGCCTTATATATATATATATATATACGCTTTAGGCCTTGATACCACAAGTTTCGTGCTCGATGGTTATAGTGGTTCGGAATCCACTTTAAATCGTAGGTCCCGATCTCCTATGACTGTAGGGCGTCAAAGAGCCCAGCCAGACTTCTTATCCACATCATTCCCAAACTGTATAGGGCAAACTCAGCTCTAGACACAATGACCTGGTGTAGTAGTAGTGGTGGTTTAATTAGTCCTCGTGTATAAGAAATGTCTTTGGCTCGAGGCTCAATGATAACAGTTTAATAAGAGAACACGAACTGTTATGAGCATCTGGGGATGGGCACAACTTTTCCGCCCTGTGTCACGACAACTAATGCGGCATCGTGACACCTTTAAATGTTATTTAATATTTCAGGCTGGAGGAAAGGTTTGCTGGTAATGAGGCGTGGGCAGTCGTTTAAATGCAAATACTAATCGATTTTCACGATAATGCTTGGAGATGACTTATTGTGTTCCTGCAAGTTGCGCATTCGAGGCACGTTGTCGTCGAGTTGCAGTTGTTTTTGCGTGATTGAGTTGTGTGTTAACATATGTGTAATTCGCCACATTTTTTGTTACGCAACCGTGGATAATTTCCTTATCAATTATCCTTTTTAGAATTACTTAATAAGTGCGACTTTTCAAAGTTGCATAATTTACAGTGGTAACTTTTTGACTGTTTATGATAAAAGAGATAGGCGAAATTCGTGTAAATAGGATTTCACATTTGCATATAAATACAAGAACTGTAGGTAATTGGGAGCAAGAAGGAATAATAATAAAAATGATAGTTTAAAAGAAAAATATTTAATAAATTCTATGGTTGTTGTGTCTAATCCGCAGTGCATTGCAGACATCCCACGAGTAATCTACTCATGGAAGTAGGGAAAGGATGGGGGCAGCTTCTGTTGTATAATAGAGCACCCGTAGATAGAATTCTGACTGGGCACCGTGAGCTCTACAGTCATATGAGATCGAGACCCACGGCTTAAAGTGGATTCCGAACCACAACAAACAGACATGACACCGCCGCGATTCGAACCCAAATCTATAGCACCGAGTGTCAGACATTTAGCCATTCAGGCCCATTAATAAATCTGGATTCTTTCAGCAGTTCTATAATTATTTTGAAATACTCATAATTCTTCACATTATTCTACTTGATACATGCTAGTCACATTATTATACTTGATATTCACTTACTACATTCAATATAACATTCTTTCCCTCTCAGCAATTATACCATGATGAATTATGCTCGACTTTTTCCAAGAATTGTGCGTTTTTCACAGCATCCCTAATTCTTTATATTTTATGATGCGCCTTTTCGTTCGAGACAAAGAGACGACGACGAGTTCTTCAGAACTCTGAAAATCCCCGACCCTCCGACAAAAAGTGGCCCTCTTCTTCAAGCTGTTATAAGTCTAATTTAGGCCGAGACGTTGCAGTCTACACAGCCATAAGCTCAAATAGACTTGACACACACCTTGCAGTTGATTCATTAAAATGAATAATGAATGTGTCATGGATTAAATAAATATATTAGCTCCCAAGTTTTCAGTTTTTCTCAAAAACCTTATATTATGATAGTTAAATCCACGACCTTAATTGGGATTAAAAATACAGAAACTTAATACCACAAGAAGAATCAGATTTAACCACAACCACACGCCCATTATTTCATTATCGCCGCATCATCCACAACTGTCAAAATAAATCACACACAGTATCCACCACCCGAACCTCAATAACTCACCACAAACTGAGTAACTTCAACATTTGTTAAACATGCGAAATATCCCTTGTACTTGCCCGCCTTTGCGGTCGATAGACACCCATATCTGCAAAAAGAATGGAAAAGAAGAAAAAGATGATAAATGGACAAGAAAACAGTATTATTTTTCCTCGGCTTCATAGGTTTCGGGAGGGCTGGGACTCCAGCACGAAAACCTAACCTGCCGAGCACTACACTGGTGAGGGTTTTAAGAAGCAGAGCACGTCCGACATCAATCACTATTAAAAGAGCGTTAAGCACTTCTGCTGTGTTCTTTTAACTCTTACACGTTTAATAAGAGAACGCGAACTGTTATGAGCATCTGGGGATGGGCACAACTTTTCTGTGCGCCTCAACTTTTCCGCCCTGTGTCACGACAACTAATGCGGCATCATGACACCTTTAAATGTTATTTAATATTTCTAGCTGGAGGAAAGGTTCTCTGGTAATGAGGCGTGGGCAGTCGTTTGAATGCAAATACTTATCGATTTTCATGATAAGATGACTTTTTTGGTCTGCAAGTTGCGCATTCGGGGCACGTTGTCGTCGAGTTGCAGTTGTTTTCGAGTGATTGAGTTGTGTGTTAACCTATGTGTAATTCGCTACTTTTTCTTTTCTTTTTTTTAACGAAACCGTGAATACTTTCCTTATCAATTATGTTTTTTAGAATTGTTTAATAAGCGCGACTTTTCAAAGCTGCATAATTTACAGCGCTGACTTTTTAGATTGTTTATTCCATGATTATAACATTCTTATCCCTCAGCAATTATACCATAATGAATTATGTTTGACTTTTTCCAAGAAATGTGCATTTTTCACAGCATCAATAATTCTTTATCTTTTATGATTGTTCTTATTATGGATTTTGATTTCACAAACTTCTATAGCCTTATATATATATATACGCTTTAGCCCTTGATACCACAAGTTTCGTGCTCGATGGATATAGTGGTTCGGAATCCACTTTAAATCGTAGGTCCCGATCTCCTATGACTGTAGGGCGTCAAAGAGCCCAGTCAGACTTCTTATCCACATCATTCCCAAACTGTATAGGGCAAACTCAGCTCTAGACACAATGATGTGGTGTAGTAGTAGTGGTGGTTTAATTAGTCCTCGTGTATAAGAAATGACTTTGGGTCGAGGCTCAATGATAACAGTTTAATAAGAGAACACGAACTGTTATGAGCATCTGGGGATGGGCACAACTTTTCCGCCCTGTGTCACGACAACTAATGCGGCATCGTGACACCTTTAAATGTTATTTAATATTTCAGGCTGGAGGAAAGGTTTGCTGGTAATGAGGCGTGGGCAGTCGTTTAAATGCAAATACTAATCGATTTTCACGATAATGCTTGGAGATGACTTATTGTGTTCCTGCAAGTTGCGCATTCGAGGCACGTTGTCGTCGAGTTGCAGTTGTTTTTGCGTGATTGAGTCGTGTGTTAACATGTGTAATTCGCTACTTTTTTTTTTACGAAACCGTGGATAATTTCCTTATCAATTATCTTTTTTAGAATTACTTAATAAGCGCGGCTTTTCAAAGCAGCATAATTTACAGTGGTGACTTTTTGATGGTTTATGATAAAAGAGATAGACTAAAATCGAGTAAATACAGGAACTGTATGTAATTCAGAGCAAGGACTAGTTTAGAAGAAAATTATTTAATAAAATCTATGTGTGTGGTGTCTAATCCTCAGTGTCCTGCAGTGCGGGGCGAACATTCCATGAGTAATTTACTTATGGAAGGAGGGAAAGGATGGGGACAGCTTCTGTTGTGATGGAACACCCGTAGATAGAAGTCTGACTTGGCTCCGTGATGCTCTACAGTCATATGAGACCAGGACCTACGGCTTAAAGTGAATTTCGAACCTTGACCCTGCCGGACTCGAACCCCTAACCTGTGTCACATAGCGCCAGACTCTCGGCCACTCGGGATCATTAATAAAACCTGGATTTTTTAAGCAGTCTATAATTATTTTGAAATACTCATAATTCTTCACATTTACTGGACCGTCACTCATGATTATAACATTCTTTCTCTCTCAGCAATTGTAACATGATGAATTATGTTTGGCGTTTTCCAAGAATTGTACATATTTCACAACATCAATAATTCTTTTTGCTTTATGATTGTTCTTATTATGGATTTGGATTTCACAAACTCCTTTAGCTTTGTATATGCGCTATTCTATATATATGCTTTGGCCTTTGATACCACAGATTTTAAGCTCGATTTACGACAGTGCCATGGATATAGTGGTTCGGAATCAGCCTTATACCATAGGTCCCGGTTTAATTAGCGCTCTTGTAAAAGAAATGAACCTTTCTTGTGGTTCAGTGGTAACGTGCGCCGCCGTGAGCATTATGACTGAGGTTTAATCAGCTGATGGCTTTGTTGTACACAACATGTCAAAAGACGAGGAGCCTCGATGGCGTTTGGGATGTTCAGCATCTTGCCTCGCTTATCAGACTACCTGGTGGGAGTGGGGTACGCAAATGCGGGGTTAGCTTCCCCTAAACGTCCTCTCTGAAGGTACTACCCTCTTTCTTCAGAAACTCGGAGCCAAGACGACTTCTACCTACGGGAGTTCCATCATAACAGAGAGTCCCTTTATCTCCATCCATGAGCTCATGAGATTCCGTAACGCGTTGCAGGACACTGAGGATGAGTCACAACCCAATACGGGAGAAAAACTGCAAGATACCCATCTAGCAGGCTCGCTTACATTACATGCAACAATCTCATTCGAATTACCACATTTCTGAAAATAGTGATTACAACAGAGCCTATCAGTTGAATTGACCGTATCGTCCTGCTTAAAAGCATTGGCCAATCACGCACATTGGCAAGTCACAGCGCACCATAGACTTGTGATTCTCCAAAGCTTAGCGGATCTCCGACAACGCCTTGGTGTGAATGCGGGGTTAGAAATGTCATAGTGGAATTCTTTGGGTCTCATGTAGACCACAAACAGCCCACAGATGGGTGTTGGGGGAAGGCTTTTTGGGTGGACTTTTAGGGTTAACTGCCTCGCATTCGCGTGTCGTATCATAGAAAATCCAGGAAACTCTCTCCAGGCAATTTGACTATCGATGCAAAATGCTTTAAACAGAGTAATCACCATCGAATCTCCTCATTTCTGAAAGCAGTGACAACAACAATGCAGTCAGTGGATTCAAACCTCGGCCCTGCAACCTGCCGTTATCTGCTCTCGTTGCCATTCAATCACTGAGCCCTACTGTATGCTCCCTAGGCCATGAATTTGTCAATGCTTGTTTTTAATTAGAAAAAAAATGAGGATAAACAGTTGTCCTATCTGTAAAACCCATTCAATAACTGATATGATAAATGAATTCTGAAACTGCATGTATTTTTAATCAAATAAAACTGCTTACTTTTTTCGAAAAAATATGTCTTGGATTTGTAATGCTTTTTTCAAAGAGTAAGAACGAGTATTTATATTTAACGCGACCGTTCGGCAAACGGAATGGCTTCCACCGATTGCCGCGGAATCAAAATCACAGCAAATGGGAAGTACAATTAGTCTGAACAAACAGAGAGAAGGATTGGGACGAGGAAGATTCACACGAGAAATGAGACCTGAGTAAATACTAGTTCGACGCAAGTAGCAGAAACATCTATTTGCATCCAGCCTAGCGAAAAGGATCTCTTTCGTCGAATATTTCATATGCAATTAATACTTAATACACTACGAGTCTATGGGATCATTTTTTTTTTCTCTGCATCGAAACTGTTGCAATGTTTTTAAATGAACAATAAGTTTATTATTTTGATTTAGTTTATATCGAGGTGCTCTTGTTCTACCGTGACATTTATTCAGAAGTACCCTGTCACAGTAAGTTTATTTGGCTTTGACTTCTAAGAGGTGAGGTTAATCTCGGCGATTGGGGGGACACTTTTGTCCTATGAGTCTGTCCTAGTGGTTTAGAACTGTAAGATGGTATATTTCTGATTAGAAAATGAATAAAAAGGTATGTTCTTCATTGTGAAAGGAAATATACTGCTTCTTATGACGAAAGCAAGCCACTCCTATGTGTTTCCTTTTTCTATATGGAGTAGTAACTTCATGTTTACCGGCAGGTATTTAATTTTTTGACTTACATGTGAAGCAATAATGCAAGAAACCACATTTTTGCTTATAAAAAAACTATGGAAACTTTCATTTTTTTTAGTCTCCCCGATTTTCTCTTAATTTCTGGTATATTTCTTACTGTATTTATTTCGAGAAAGTCTGAATTAATAATCTGTTCATTCTGAATACGTTCAGTCTAAATTTCAGTAATATGGCTACTTTATATTACAGGGGATAGACTATATGCCAACAAAAAAAAAAACTTTAAATATATTAGCTTCACCATGACAGTACTATAAACATAACTTCACTTGGTTGGTTTATTTAATATATAATATACAAAATTGCGATTTTTTTTTACATCTACCAAACTTCTCTTTTAACTTTCACAGGTGCAGCAATAGTTGTTCTTTTCTAATGGTGGACATTTTGGCATCAATAATTTGCCACCAAAGACACTTTTTTGCATCTGAGGGCCTATCGCGCTGCATTCATATTTTATCGCCGTAATTTGCAATAAACAATACCAAATTATGACCCAAAGCCTAATGGGAACATTTCAAAGGATTTATTGTATCCACACTCTGACATTGGCTCTGCATAATTTGTTGGGTCTAGAACCAATCTTCCTTAGTTCAGAAGGCAGACAATGCCTTATTTATTAAAGCATCTCAATGGTTTTCTAATATTGGGCAGTTGACGTAAGTCGCTTGCCGTTAGAACGGCATTGTAATACATTCAACATTACCTAATGCAGACACGAGGGTCATGGCATTCTGAGTCTACAATGTGTCAATGCAATTTTAAATTAACTTTCACAAGGGTAGCATCTGGAGAGTACTCACTCTCCTTGAGTTAAAAAAAAAAAAAAAAAAGAAAATACTTTTAAGTGTCCCTGGCATATAGGAATGGAAGTTACCGCTGGATATTTTATTGAGTGCCGAACAAAGCATTCTTATTTGGTAAACTCAACTTGTTATTCACCAGAGTGCACAATTGTTAAAGTCACAGCAATTATGCTGCCTGGTGGATAACAAGCAAATGGATAGCAATCACAGTTGTTAGAGCCACGACAATTGTACTGCCTGGTGGATAGCAAGCAAATGGATAGCAATCACAATTGTTAGTCACAACAATCGTACTACCTGGAGGATAGCAAGTAAATGGATAGTATAGCAATCACAATTGTTAGAGCCACGACAATTGTGCTGCCTAGTGTATAGCAAGCAAATGGATAACGATCACAATTGTGCTACCCGGTGGATAACAAGCAAATGGATAGCAATCACAATTGTTAGAGTCACAACAATTATGTAGCCTGGTGGATGGCAATCACAGTTGTCCGAGCCACAGCAATTGTGCTGCCTGGTGGATAGCAAACGAATGGACAGAAATCATAATTGTTAGAGTACAAAAATCCCATTACTTAAAATACAATAACCTTACAATGGCCATTCAACTTCTTTTACAACACACACATAAAGAAACACAGTTCTTCATTACCCACCTTACCTTAATATTAACGGAACAAAATCTAAAAGTTCATTAGATTCGATCGCATAGGTGAAGACACATAATTTCAAATAAAAAAAAAATCCCCTAAGAACCACAACAACACCCCTCATTCCCCCCGTCGCTATTGGCTGCGATACTTTATGAGCCATATGATCACAATCAACTTTTATACTGTGCAGCCAATAAGCTTCAAGCCTTGACCATTTGTGTGAGAGGGGGGGGAGGAAAAATGGATAAAATATCTTGTACAAGACGGGGGGGAGGGCGAAAAAGGTCAAGAGCATTTTACTCACCCGGGCCGCTTGCCAAACTGGAAAATAATCAGACCTGTCCATTAGTTTAACGAGAAAGACACAGTCCCACCCTCTCCACCACCCCCTCACTGTCCATGCTCCACCCCCTTCCCTTTCCACTTAGGCTTCTGGACATAAAAAAGGGTTGAGACGGACCATAATTCTAAAAATAGCTTTTCGAGTAACGTTCGATGCCCTGGTATTTTTGCGCTCGTGCCAGGTTTAGGGTCGCCATTGATTGATGCTTCTGAGTGTTTTGATGGGCAAGGTATTAACTCTTGGAGGGAATTGAATTTTATGGCAAAGCTGTTATTGTCTGGCTAATGTATTAATTTGTTTAGGTTGCATCATCTGTGCTGTTCATTGTTTATGTACGCTATCCTTTATGATCAATTACTTCTGCTACCGGATGGACGTCGTAAATAGGTTGGTTAGCAATTAAAAGATCTTAAGAACCAGAACCTTAAGGTTTAAGACCCAGGATTTAGATATGATTTTCGTATACTACTTATGTAGTCTCTCATTTGATGATTTAATCAAAAAGTAATTTATCAATTGAATTTACTTTATCAAAAACAATAAATTTAAATTTAGGGCCTGGATGGTCGAGTGGCTAGCGCTCTGGCGCTCGGTACCACAGGTTTCGGGTTCGAGTACCGGCGGTGCCATGGTTGTTTGTAGTGGTTCGGAATCCACTTTAAAAAGTAGGTCCCGGTCTAATATGATCGTAGAGCGTTGCGGGGGCATTGTTATTCCGCGTCCGTGGCTTATCTTCAAGTTACACGCGCCCCCTGGGTAATACAAAGTGAGTACGTCTGTGCAGCATTTGCCTTAAGGCATCTAAGACCAAGCTGTCTGTGTCTGCCAGCTGCATTAGAAAGAAAAAAAAATTTTAATGTAAGACTTCGGTTTCATGGTTGTTTACATTTAAATTTTTTTTTTCTGATATATATATATATATAAACTCATGTTTGTGAAAATTGCAACACCATGAAGGAATCGTCATAATTGAATGAAATTTAATACACATTTGAGTAGGAGTGGTACAAATAAATGATTAAATGTTCAAAGCAAACAAACAATAACAAGAGATCGGAATCAGTATTTTGTGTAGCCACCACGCGCCGCAATAAGTGCTGCTACACGACGTGGCATGGAGTCAAACAAATTTTGAATGTCTGCCTGAGGAAGAGCATTCCATATTATTTGTATGCGCACCCAAAGTTCGTCTGCAGAAGCAACAGGACGAGGATCACGAGCGAGACACCGACCAACGAAATCCCACACATGTTCAATCGGCGACTTATCCGGGGAATACGCAGGCCAAGGAAGAAGCTGTACCTGCCGCGTTGCAAAGAAGGATTGAACAGTCCTAGCGATATGAGGGCTGGCATTGTCCTGTTGAAATACAGCGCCTGACAAGCTTTGAAGGAAGGGAACAGCTTGGGGCTGAAGAACTTCACTGATGTACCGGTTGCTGTTCAGATTGCCCACAATTCTTAGCAATTGAGATCGTCCGTGATATGCTATGGCCCCCCAGACCATAACTCCGGGTGTTCGTCCACTGTGGCGTTTGATAATGCACTCCGGAAGGTGGCGTTCACTGGCATAGCGTCTGACACGAATGCGTCCATCATGGTACCACAAATTAAAGCGGGATTCGTCAGAAAACACGACATGCTGCCAGTCTCTTTGTTGAGCGACCCATTGCAGCCGCAGGCGGCGATGTTTTAGTGTGAGAGAGATCCTGTATAAAGGAGTCCTTGCGCGCAGTCCACGCTGCAGCGGACGTCTACGAATTGATGAAGCACACAATGAAACACCTGTAGCTATTGACCACTGTGCTGCCAATTGTCTAGAGGAAGCTGTACGGGGAGTGCCATGCGGACCAGGTGTCTATCATCGCGAGCTGACGTCACATTTCGGGGTCCACTACCGGATTTCCGAGTTGTCCGACACTCGTCCGTCCACTGCTTACAAAGACGCATCACTGTGCTGCTGTTACGCTGCACACGAGCGGCTACTGCACGATAAGACTATCCAGCTTCACGAAGGCCGATGATTCTCCCCCGTTCAAAGTCTGTAAGTTGTTCAAATCTCGCTCTCTTTCGTCGAAGAGGCATAAGTAACGATTGACCTAACGTTTACCACTAGCAGATAACCACCGATAACCATACACGCCTCCCTACAGCCGTCTATTTATTCGGATCCATCCGCCGTTCAGAGGGCGCTGTTCACTTACGCATGCGCTACGGATTTGAAATTCCAATCATTTGCATATCATGCACTAATTTGCCTTTCCAGAAAATTTCAGCTCACTAGCGTAAGTCCTTCATGGTGTTGCAATTTTCACAAACATGAGTTTATATTTTTTTTCTTCTAATGCAGCTGGCAATTAGACCGTGATCTTTCGCCATAAGGGCTGCACCAATGTTACTCACTTTGCACTACCCAGGAGGCGCGTGTAACTTGATGGTAAGCCACGGACACGGAGTAACAATGCCCCCGCAGTGCTCTACGATCCTATTAAGACCGGGACCTACGGCTTAAAGTGGATTCCGAACCACTACAACACCCATGGGCAAAGCCGGGATTTGAACCCGATACCTGTGGTACCGAACGCCAGAGCGCTAGCCATTTGGCCATCAGGCCATAGTATTTTATATATACACTGAAGTGACAAAAGTCATGGGATACCTCTTAATATCGTGTCGGCCCTCCTTTCGCCCGGCGAAGTGGAGCAACTCGACGTGGCATGGACTCAACAAGTCGTTGGAAGTCTTCTGCAGGAATATTGAGCCATGCTGTCTCGATAGACGTCCATAATTGTGAAAGCGTTGATGGTGCAGGATTTTGGGCACGAACAGACCTCTCGATGATGTCCCATAAATGCTCGATGGGATTCATGTCGGGCAATCTAGGTGGCCAGATCATTCGTTGGAATTATCCAGAATGTTCTTCAAACCAATCGCGAACAGTAGTGGCCCTGTGACATGGCGCATTGTCATCCATAAAAATCCCATCGTTGTTTGGGTACATGAAGTCCATGAATGGCTGCAAGTGATCTCCAAGTAGCTGAACATAAGCATTTCCAGTCAATGTTCGGTCCAGTCGCACCAGAGGACCAAGTCCATGCCATGAAAAACAGCCCACACCATTACGGAGCCACCACCAGCTTGAACAGTGCCTTGCTGACAGTTTGGGTCCATGGCTTCGTGGGGTCTGCGCCACACTCGAACCCTACCATCAGCTCTTACCAATTGAAATCGTGACTCATCGGACCAGGCCACGGTTTTCCATTCCTCTAGGGACCAACCAATATGCTCGCGTGCCCACGAGAGTCGCTGCAAGCGATGTCGTTCTGTCAGTAAAGGCACTCGAGTCGGTCTTCTGCTGGAATAGCCCAAGAAAGCCAAATTTCTCCGCACAGTTCTAACAGACAAGTCCCTTGTACGTCCCACATTGATTTCTGCGGTTATTTGACGCAGTGTTGCTTGTCTGTTAGAATTTACGACTCTTTGCAAACGTCGCCGGTCTCGGTCGTTAAGTGCAGGCGGTCGACCACTGCGCTGTCCATGGTGGGATGTTATGCCTGAAATTTCATACTCTCGGCACACTCTTGACACAGTAGATCTGGGAATGTTGAATTCCCTAACGATTTCCGAAATGGCATGACCCATGCGTCTAGCTCCAACTAACATTCCGCGTTCAAAGTCTGTTAATTCCCGTCGTGCGGTCATCATCACGTCAAAACCTCTTCACATGAATAACTTGAACAGAAATGAAAGCACTGCGCATTTATACCTGTTCTACGCGATGCTACTGCCATCTGAAAATTTGCATATTGCTATCCCATGACTTTTGTCACTCCAGTGTATATATATATAATATACATAACCGATATTCTTATATGTAATAATACATGGTTTGCTGTCTTTGATTTTCTGACTTCCATATTTAATTGTTTCCTTATCACATTGTCTCTTAAAACAGACATAAGCAAATATTAACAGTTAAGCAAAGATTTTGTTTTTCTTTTCCTTTTGTCCTAACTCCATAGGAAATATCACCTGGAAGACATGAAATTCAGATTACAGAGGCGTTAGTTTGTATTTAAAGGATGAAAAAAAAAGCATACAACTCAAAACTGAATAGAAAGCATAGGAAGTGAAATGAAAAGGTTTTACCGAAAGAGTAACGTTGGTGCAAAAATCTCTTGGTGTTTGTTCAAGAGGAGTAACAAGCAATCAATCTCTTTTAGTTAAAAGATAATATAATCTCCTTTTAATTGCAGTGATAGCTTGGCATTGTTTTTCCATACTGACACTAGATTATCCAAGGTAAAAACTCAACCCAGAGTAATAATGCTTAGCACTAGATTTCCAGTTGTTTAGGTAAGAATACACATTCGTCAACGAACATCTATTTCAAATGTTGAGTGATCCCTAGTCGCTATAATCGTGCGAAAAGATGTCCACCTGAAGCATCCCAAACATCCCTACATATGATGTATGGAATTGAAATCATGGTAGAACGATGACCAATCTATTCTAGTTAATGTCTTCGCTTCCTAGAAACTCCTTTCATTCTTCGCGGCCTGATGACCAATTGATTAGAACCCTGGCCTTTAGTACTTCAGGTTCGAATCTTGGAGGAGGCATGGACATTTGTTAGTGGTTCAAAACCCATGTTAAACTGTAGGTCCTGGTCTAATTTGCTTAAAGTGTGTGCAAAATGACCGTAGGGGGACAAACCAACCCAAGCCTTTCACCCTCCTTTTTATTTTTGTCTTGCACTCCGAGCGTTTAATGCACGCTTTTTGCGTGTCTTCTAGTCAACTGGGACATCTTGTTACTAATATCTGCATATGAATGATTTTTGTAGCGATTGAAGTGTTCATAGTGTTGCTCTCAACGATTCCTTTTTCTACAATATCATGGTTATATGCTTAAATATTACAGTTGCTTAATTTTGCACACCGTTATATATTCACATACTTCACTTACCGTGATTGATCTGATCTGTTAATCAAAACAACAATGTATTTTTTAATTGCAAACTTTAACTAACAACTTTCACTGACTTTAGAAGTATCGCTTACGTCTCTACAGTTGCCACTCCGGTCAGGCCCCCCCGATTCTTTAAACCCTCTCCAATGTAAATATAATGATTCAAATTTCAAGAGTACTTATTTGTCTGCTGAATCGACTTGATGTTCGGGCATACTACACACACATACACACGCACATAAATAAACACACATTCTCTTTTTCTCTGACACACACATACACAGTCCAGTCACATTAATGTGACCACCTGTCAAAAGACAGAATATACACTCTTGCATATCCTGGCTTAAAGTGGAGTGTGGTATTAAGTGGTATTTAAGTGGTATTAAGTGGAATTCTTCATATACACTATCTGTCAAAAGCCAGAATAACCACCTTTGGCAGAGCGGACCGATTGCAATTCGGTAATTAACGACTAAAATGCTTTCCGATGCCCTAGGACATCCTTTATATACACTCTACTGCAATGTGCTGCCACCTCCCTTTTTGTGATTGGTTATTTCACGTTGACGTCGAAAATAGGTGGTGGTCACATTAATGTGACTGGACTGTGTATGTAAAAAAAAAAAAAAAAACATGCATTCATTCTCTTTCCTGTCTCTCTCTCCCACATACTCACATATACAAAAACTCACTCATTTTCTTTCTTTCTCAGACTCACACATATAAACAAAAACATACTCATTCTCTTTCTCTTTCACACACATATATAAACAGAAACACATTCATTCTCTTTCTTTCTCTCTCTCTCTCACACATACACATAATGTATATTTACATATAGGTTTTATTTAATATGTGTTTTATTTCTGTTTTACTTCTTCTACAAAATAATTATCTAAACTAAAAATCTAACTTTAAAAATATTTATGAAGATAAAGGTAAAAATTAAACAACAGCTTATTAAATGGACTGAATAATATTTCATACTTGACAAAATAGAACATAAAATAAATAAAAAATAAAAAAGTACTGAACAACCATTAATTGTCCCAACCACCTGTCAAAAATTTGAGATTACAAAAATAATAAAACATTAAAAACAATATTAATAAAACCCCAATTTGCGAAACAGAAGCCAGACTTTTAATCAAATCGTTGAGGACAGGAATAAAAAATTTTTTTTGGATATCAAAGCGCCATCTATCGTCGAAGATCGGGAACAATTGTGCTCTAATGTGGCGACGCGAGTATCAAAAGCGCCATCTATCGTCGAAGATCGGGACAATTGTGTTCTAGAAGTGGCACCACGGCGACGCGAGTTTGCTGGCAATTCGCCAACTCGCATTAGTTGTGGGTAAATCTTGGCAACTGCTTTTTCAAAGAGATTAATGGATTTTAGGCAAAT
Organism: Caerostris darwini; assembly: GCA_021605075.1. Lineage (NCBI taxonomy): Eukaryota > Metazoa > Arthropoda > Arachnida > Araneae > Araneidae > Caerostris > Caerostris darwini. The sequence goes on along the minus strand of BPLQ01004179.1, from coordinate 711 downwards.
GAGAGACGGGGTTAGGTCACTTTATGGAAAAATGCAATGGATCATTAATGAGATTTATTGAAAGATGGCCATTTTTTTTTTCCCCCTCATAATCAATTAAAAGACGAGTTTTCAAAAATGTGGGAACAGAAAAAAAATCAAAATGGGTCTAAAAGCAATATTTCCCTACAAATTCGAAAAATGATAAATTTTATATGTTTTATGAAAAAATTGCTTTTAAAATATACTTTTGGGATTTTCAAAATTAAGTTGCTTTAATTATTTCGGTAATGGAGGTACTCTTTTAATTTAACAGGAAACTATTAATTAAAAAAAAAATATGGTATTAGTACATGAAAAGATACCATTTTTATCATAAGGATTTAATTCATAAACTACTGAATTGGTAATGAGAGCTGTTTTATTTTTGAATGAACTAAAAAAACGTTAATTTTTCATCATAATATATTTATTTATCTCAGGTTTTTTTAATTTTTTAATGATTTCGGTTATAATGTACAACTGAGATGTATTCATTAAAATGTGAATTTATATTTGATATAATTATTAAAATGATTAAATTATTGTAATTACTAAAATTTAAATCATTTATATTTTTGCAAACACTGAAAGGGTTTGGTGGATAGAGTATTTGGTATCAGAAATGAGAGAATTTGGCTCACAATCCGACAAACTGAACTAAAGGTTACTGTATTTATGCAGGAGATGAGC